>OX457081.1:33119295-33513057 GCA_949752815.1 Conops quadrifasciatus | reverse complement strand
ATGTCTATGTCTATGTCTATGTCTATGTCTATGTCTATGTCTATGTCTATGTCTATGTCTATGTCTATGTCTATGTCTATGTCTATGTCTATGTCTATGTCTATGTCTATGTCTATGTCTATGTCTATGTCTATGTCTATGTCTATGTCTATGTCTATGTCTATGTCTATGTCTATGTCTATGTCTATGTCTATGTCTATGTCTATGTCTATGTCTATGTCTATGTCTATGTCTATGTCTATGTCTATGTCTATGTCTATGTCTATGTCTATGTCTATGTCTATGTCTATGTCTATGTCTATGTCTATGTCTATGTCTATGTCTATGTCTATGTCTATGTCTATGTCTATGTCTATGTCTATGTCTATGTCTATGTCTATGTCTATGTCTATGTCTATGTCTATGTCTATGTCTATGTCTATGTCTATGTCTATGTCTATGTCTATGTCTATGTCTATGTCTATGTCTATGTCTATGTCTATGTCTATGTCTATGTCTATGTCTATGTCTATGTCTATGTCTATGTCTATGTCTATGTCTATGTCTATGTCTATGTCTATGTCTATGTCTATGTCTATGTCTATGTCTATGTCTATGTCTATGTCTATGTCTATGTCTATGTCTATGTCTATGTCTATGTCTATGTCTATGTCTATGTCTATGTCTATGTCTATGTCTATGTCTATGTCTATGTCTATGTCTATGTCTATGTCTATGTCTATGTCTATGTCTATGTCTATGTCTATGTCTATGTCTATGTCTATGTCTATGTCTATGTCTATGTCTATGTCTATGTCTATGTCTATGTCTATGTCTATGTCTATGTCTATGTCTATGTCTATGTCTATGTCTATGTCTATGTCTATGTCTATGTCTATGTCTATGTCTATGTCTATGTCTATGTCTATGTCTATGTCTATGTCTATGTCTATGTCTATGTCTATGTCTATGTCTATGTCTATGTCTATGTCTATGTCTATGTCTATGTCTATGTCTATGTCTATGTCTATGTCTATGTCTATGTCTATGTCTATGTCTATGTCTATGTCTATGTCTATGTCTATGTCTATGTCTATGTCTATGTCTATGTCTATGTCTATGTCTATGTCTATGTCTATGTCTATGTCTATGTCTATGTCTATGTCTATGTCTATGTCTATGTCTATGTCTATGTCTATGTCTATGTCTATGTCTATGTCTATGTCTATGTCTATGTCTATGTCTATGTCTATGTCTATGTCTATGTCTATGTCTATGTCTATGTCTATGTCTATGTCTATGTCTATGTCTATGTCTATGTCTATGTCTATGTCTATGTCTATGTCTATGTCTATGTCTATGTCTATGTCTATGTCTATGTCTATGTCTATGTCTATGTCTATGTCTATGTCTATGTCTATGTCTATGTCTATGTCTATGTCTATGTCTATGTCTATGTCTATGTCTATGTCTATGTCTATGTCTATGTCTATGTCTATGTCTATGTCTATGTCTATGTCTATGTCTATGTCTATGTCTATGTCTATGTCTATGTCTATGTCTATGTCTATGTCTATGTCTATGTCTATGTCTATGTCTATGTCTATGTCTATGTCTATGTCTATGTCTATGTCTATGTCTATGTCTATGTCTATGTCTATGTCTATGTCTATGTCTATGTCTATGTCTATGTCTATGTCTATGTCTATGTCTATGTCTATGTCTATGTCTATGTCTATGTCTATGTCTATGTCTATGTCTATGTCTATGTCTATGTCTATGTCTATGTCTATGTCTATGTCTATGTCTATGTCTATGTCTATGTCTATGTCTATGTCTATGTCTATGTCTATGTCTATGTCTATGTCTATGTCTATGTCTATGTCTATGTCTATGTCTATGTCTATGTCTATGTCTATGTCTATGTCTATGTCTATGTCTATGTCTATGTCTATGTCTATGTCTATGTCTATGTCTATGTCTATGTCTATGTCTATGTCTATGTCTATGTCTATGTCTATGTCTATGTCTATGTCTATGTCTATGTCTATGTCTATGTCTATGTCTATGTCTATGTCTATGTCTATGTCTATGTCTATGTCTATGTCTATGTCTATGTCTATGTCTATGTCTATGTCTATGTCTATGTCTATGTCTATGTCTATGTCTATGTCTATGTCTATGTCTATGTCTATGTCTATGTCTATGTCTATGTCTATGTCTATGTCTATGTCTATGTCTATGTCTATGTCTATGTCTATGTCTATGTCTATGTCTATGTCTATGTCTATGTCTATGTCTATGTCTATGTCTATGTCTATGTCTATGTCTATGTCTATGTCTATGTCTATGTCTATGTCTATGTCTATGTCTATGTCTATGTCTATGTCTATGTCTATGTCTATGTCTATGTCTATGTCTATGTCTATGTCTATGTCTATGTCTATGTCTATGTCTATGTCTATGTCTATGTCTATGTCTATGTCTATGTCTATGTCTATGTCTATGTCTATGTCTATGTCTATGTCTATGTCTATGTCTATGTCTATGTCTATGTCTATGTCTATGTCTATGTCTATGTCTATGTCTATGTCTATGTCTATGTCTATGTCTATGTCTATGTCTATGTCTATGTCTATGTCTATGTCTATGTCTATGTCTATGTCTATGTCTATGTCTATGTCTATGTCTATGTCTATGTCTATGTCTATGTCTATGTCTATGTCTATGTCTATGTCTATGTCTATGTCTATGTCTATGTCTATGTCTATGTCTATGTCTATGTCTATGTCTATGTCTATGTCTATGTCTATGTCTATGTCTATGTCTATGTCTATGTCTATGTCTATGTCTATGTCTATGTCTATGTCTATGTCTATGTCTATGTCTATGTCTATGTCTATGTCTATGTCTATGTCTATGTCTATGTCTATGTCTATGTCTATGTCTATGTCTATGTCTATGTCTATGTCTATGTCTATGTCTATGTCTATGTCTATGTCTATGTCTATGTCTATGTCTATGTCTATGTCTATGTCTATGTCTATGTCTATGTCTATGTCTATGTCTATGTCTATGTCTATGTCTATGTCTATGTCTATGTCTATGTCTATGTCTATGTCTATGTCTATGTCTATGTCTATGTCTATGTCTATGTCTATGTCTATGTCTATGTCTATGTCTATGTCTATGTCTATGTCTATGTCTATGTCTATGTCTATGTCTATGTCTATGTCTATGTCTATGTCTATGTCTATGTCTATGTCTATGTCTATGTCTATGTCTATGTCTATGTCTATGTCTATGTCTATGTCTATGTCTATGTCTATGTCTATGTCTATGTCTATGTCTATGTCTATGTCTATGTCTATGTCTATGTCTATGTCTATGTCTATGTCTATGTCTATGTCTATGTCTATGTCTATGTCTATGTCTATGTCTATGTCTATGTCTATGTCTATGTCTATGTCTATGTCTATGTCTATGTCTATGTCTATGTCTATGTCTATGTCTATGTCTATGTCTATGTCTATGTCTATGTCTATGTCTATGTCTATGTCTATGTCTATGTCTATGTCTATGTCTATGTCTATGTCTATGTCTATGTCTATGTCTATGTCTATGTCTATGTCTATGTCTATGTCTATGTCTATGTCTATGTCTATGTCTATGTCTATGTCTATGTCTATGTCTATGTCTATGTCTATGTCTATGTCTATGTCTATGTCTATGTCTATGTCTATGTCTATGTCTATGTCTATGTCTATGTCTATGTCTATGTCTATGTCTATGTCTATGTCTATGTCTATGTCTATGTCTATGTCTATGTCTATGTCTATGTCTATGTCTATGTCTATGTCTATGTCTATGTCTATGTCTATGTCTATGTCTATGTCTATGTCTATGTCTATGTCTATGTCTATGTCTATGTCTATGTCTATGTCTATGTCTATGTCTATGTCTATGTCTATGTCTATGTCTATGTCTATGTCTATGTCTATGTCTATGTCTATGTCTATGTCTATGTCTATGTCTATGTCTATGTCTATGTCTATGTCTATGTCTATGTCTATGTCTATGTCTATGTCTATGTCTATGTCTATGTCTATGTCTATGTCTATGTCTATGTCTATGTCTATGTCTATGTCTATGTCTATGTCTATGTCTATGTCTATGTCTATGTCTATGTCTATGTCTATGTCTATGTCTATGTCTATGTCTATGTCTATGTCTATGTCTATGTCTATGTCTATGTCTATGTCTATGTCTATGTCTATGTCTATGTCTATGTCTATGTCTATGTCTATGTCTATGTCTATGTCTATGTCTATGTCTATGTCTATGTCTATGTCTATGTCTATGTCTATGTCTATGTCTATGTCTATGTCTATGTCTATGTCTATGTCTATGTCTATGTCTATGTCTATGTCTATGTCTATGTCTATGTCTATGTCTATGTCTATGTCTATGTCTATGTCTATGTCTATGTCTATGTCTATGTCTATGTCTATGTCTATGTCTCATGTCTATGTCTATGTCTATGTCTATGTCTATGTCTATGTCTATGTCTATGTCTATGTCTATGTCTATGTCTATGTCTATGTCTATGTCTATGTCTATGTCTATGTCTATGTCTATGTCTATGTCTATGTCTATGTCTATGTCTATGTCTATGTCTATGTCTATGTCTATGTCTATGTCTATGTCTATGTCTATGTCTATGTCTATGTCTATGTCTATGTCTATGTCTATGTCTATGTCTATGTCTATGTCTATGTCTATGTCTATGTCTATGTCTATGTCTATGTCTATGTCTATGTCTATGTCTATGTCTATGTCTATGTCTATGTCTATGTCTATGTCTATGTCTATGTCTATGTCTATGTCTATGTCTATGTCTATGTCTATGTCTATGTCTATGTCTATGTCTATGTCTATGTCTATGTCTATGTCTATGTCTATGTCTATGTCTATGTCTATGTCTATGTCTATGTCTATGTCTATGTCTATGTCTATGTCTATGTCTATGTCTATGTCTATGTCTATGTCTATGTCTATGTCTATGTCTATGTCTATGTCTATGTCTATGTCTATGTCTATGTCTATGTCTATGTCTATGTCTATGTCTATGTCTATGTCTATGTCTATGTCTATGTCTATGTCTATGTCTATGTCTATGTCTATGTCTATGTCTATGTCTATGTCTATGTCTATGTCTATGTCTATGTCTATGTCTATGTCTATGTCTATGTCTATGTCTATGTCTATGTCTATGTCTATGTCTATGTCTATGTCTATGTCTATGTCTATGTCTATGTCTATGTCTATGTCTATGTCTATGTCTATGTCTATGTCTATGTCTATGTCTATGTCTATGTCTATGTCTATGTCTATGTCTATGTCTATGTCTATGTCTATGTCTATGTCTATGTCTATGTCTATGTCTATGTCTATGTCTATGTCTATGTCTATGTCTATGTCTATGTCTATGTCTATGTCTATGTCTATGTCTATGTCTATGTCTATGTCTATGTCTATGTCTATGTCTATGTCTATGTCTATGTCTATGTCTATGTCTATGTCTATGTCTATGTCTATGTCTATGTCTATGTCTATGTCTATGTCTATGTCTATGTCTATGTCTATGTCTATGTCTATGTCTATGTCTATGTCTATGTCTATGTCTATGTCTATGTCTATGTCTATGTCTATGTCTATGTCTATGTCTATGTCTATGTCTATGTCTATGTCTATGTCTATGTCTATGTCTATGTCTATGTCTATGTCTATGTCTATGTCTATGTCTATGTCTATGTCTATGTCTATGTCTATGTCTATGTCTATGTCTATGTCTATGTCTATGTCTATGTCTATGTCTATGTCTATGTCTATGTCTATGTCTATGTCTATGTCTATGTCTATGTCTATGTCTATGTCTATGTCTATGTCTATGTCTATGTCTATGTCTATGTCTATGTCTATGTCTATGTCTATGTCTATGTCTATGTCTATGTCTATGTCTATGTCTATGTCTATGTCTATGTCTATGTCTATGTCTATGTCTATGTCTATGTCTATGTCTATGTCTATGTCTATGTCTATGTCTATGTCTATGTCTATGTCTATGTCTATGTCTATGTCTATGTCTATGTCTATGTCTATGTCTATGTCTATGTCTATGTCTATGTCTATGTCTATGTCTATGTCTATGTCTATGTCTATGTCTATGTCTATGTCTATGTCTATGTCTATGTCTATGTCTATGTCTATGTCTATGTCTATGTCTATGTCTATGTCTATGTCTATGTCTATGTCTATGTCTATGTCTATGTCTATGTCTATGTCTATGTCTATGTCTATGTCTATGTCTATGTCTATGTCTATGTCTATGTCTATGTCTATGTCTATGTCTATGTCTATGTCTATGTCTATGTCTATGTCTATGTCTATGTCTATGTCTATGTCTATGTCTATGTCTATGTCTATGTCTATGTCTATGTCTATGTCTATGTCTATGTCTATGTCTATGTCTATGTCTATGTCTATGTCTATGTCTATGTCTATGTCTATGTCTATGTCTATGTCTATGTCTATGTCTATGTCTATGTCTATGTCTATGTCTATGTCTATGTCTATGTCTATGTCTATGTCTATGTCTATGTCTATGTCTATGTCTATGTCTATGTCTATGTCTATGTCTATGTCTATGTCTATGTCTATGTCTATGTCTATGTCTATGTCTATGTCTATGTCTATGTCTATGTCTATGTCTATGTCTATGTCTATGTCTATGTCTATGTCTATGTCTATGTCTATGTCTATGTCTATGTCTATGTCTATGTCTATGTCTATGTCTATGTCTATGTCTATGTCTATGTCTATGTCTATGTCTATGTCTATGTCTATGTCTATGTCTATGTCTATGTCTATGTCTATGTCTATGTCTATGTCTATGTCTATGTCTATGTCTATGTCTATGTCTATGTCTATGTCTATGTCTATGTCTATGTCTATGTCTATGTCTATGTCTATGTCTATGTCTATGTCTATGTCTATGTCTATGTCTATGTCTATGTCTATGTCTATGTCTATGTCTATGTCTATGTCTATGTCTATGTCTATGTCTATGTCTATGTCTATGTCTATGTCTATGTCTATGTCTATGTCTATGTCTATGTCTATGTCTATGTCTATGTCTATGTCTATGTCTATGTCTATGTCTATGTCTATGTCTATGTCTATGTCTATGTCTATGTCTATGTCTATGTCTATGTCTATGTCTATGTCTATGTCTATGTCTATGTCTATGTCTATGTCTATGTCTATGTCTATGTCTATGTCTATGTCTATGTCTATGTCTATGTCTATGTCTATGTCTATGTCTATGTCTATGTCTATGTCTATGTCTATGTCTATGTCTATGTCTATGTCTATGTCTATGTCTATGTCTATGTCTATGTCTATGTCTATGTCTATGTCTATGTCTATGTCTATGTCTATGTCTATGTCTATGTCTATGTCTATGTCTATGTCTATGTCTATGTCTATGTCTATGTCTATGTCTATGTCTATGTCTATGTCTATGTCTATGTCTATGTCTATGTCTATGTCTATGTCTATGTCTATGTCTATGTCTATGTCTATGTCTATGTCTATGTCTATGTCTATGTCTATGTCTATGTCTATGTCTATGTCTATGTCTATGTCTATGTCTATGTCTATGTCTATGTCTATGTCTATGTCTATGTCTATGTCTATGTCTATGTCTATGTCTATGTCTATGTCTATGTCTATGTCTATGTCTATGTCTATGTCTATGTCTATGTCTATGTCTATGTCTATGTCTATGTCTATGTCTATGTCTATGTCTATGTCTATGTCTATGTCTATGTCTATGTCTATGTCTATGTCTATGTCTATGTCTATGTCTATGTCTATGTCTATGTCTATGTCTATGTCTATGTCTATGTCTATGTCTATGTCTATGTCTATGTCTATGTCTATGTCTATGTCTATGTCTATGTCTATGTCTATGTCTATGTCTATGTCTATGTCTATGTCTATGTCTATGTCTATGTCTATGTCTATGTCTATGTCTATGTCTATGTCTATGTCTATGTCTATGTCTATGTCTATGTCTATGTCTATGTCTATGTCTATGTCTATGTCTATGTCTATGTCTATGTCTATGTCTATGTCTATGTCTATGTCTATGTCTATGTCTATGTCTATGTCTATGTCTATGTCTATGTCTATGTCTATGTCTATGTCTATGTCTATGTCTATGTCTATGTCTATGTCTATGTCTATGTCTATGTCTATGTCTATGTCTATGTCTATGTCTATGTCTATGTCTATGTCTATGTCTATGTCTATGTCTATGTCTATGTCTATGTCTATGTCTATGTCTATGTCTATGTCTATGTCTATGTCTATGTCTATGTCTATGTCTATGTCTATGTCTATGTCTATGTCTATGTCTATGTCTATGTCTATGTCTATGTCTATGTCTATGTCTATGTCTATGTCTATGTCTATGTCTATGTCTATGTCTATGTCTATGTCTATGTCTATGTCTATGTCTATGTCTATGTCTATGTCTATGTCTATGTCTATGTCTATGTCTATGTCTATGTCTATGTCTATGTCTATGTCTATGTCTATGTCTATGTCTATGTCTATGTCTATGTCTATGTCTATGTCTATGTCTATGTCTATGTCTATGTCTATGTCTATGTCTATGTCTATGTCTATGTCTATGTCTATGTCTATGTCTATGTCTATGTCTATGTCTATGTCTATGTCTATGTCTATGTCTATGTCTATGTCTATGTCTATGTCTATGTCTATGTCTATGTCTATGTCTATGTCTATGTCTATGTCTATGTCTATGTCTATGTCTATGTCTATGTCTATGTCTATGTCTATGTCTATGTCTATGTCTATGTCTATGTCTATGTCTATGTCTATGTCTATGTCTATGTCTATGTCTATGTCTATGTCTATGTCTATGTCTATGTCTATGTCTATGTCTATGTCTATGTCTATGTCTATGTCTATGTCTATGTCTATGTCTATGTCTATGTCTATGTCTATGTCTATGTCTATGTCTATGTCTATGTCTATGTCTATGTCTATGTCTATGTCTATGTCTATGTCTATGTCTATGTCTATGTCTATGTCTATGTCTATGTCTATGTCTATGTCTATGTCTATGTCTATGTCTATGTCTATGTCTATGTCTATGTCTATGTCTATGTCTATGTCTATGTCTATGTCTATGTCTATGTCTATGTCTATGTCTATGTCTATGTCTATGTCTATGTCTATGTCTATGTCTATGTCTATGTCTATGTCTATGTCTATGTCTATGTCTATGTCTATGTCTATGTCTATGTCTATGTCTATGTCTATGTCTATGTCTATGTCTATGTCTATGTCTATGTCTATGTCTATGTCTATGTCTATGTCTATGTCTATGTCTATGTCTATGTCTATGTCTATGTCTATGTCTATGTCTATGTCTATGTCTATGTCTATGTCTATGTCTATGTCTATGTCTATGTCTATGTCTATGTCTATGTCTATGTCTATGTCTATGTCTATGTCTATGTCTATGTCTATGTCTATGTCTATGTCTATGTCTATGTCTATGTCTATGTCTATGTCTATGTCTATGTCTATGTCTATGTCTATGTCTATGTCTATGTCTATGTCTATGTCTATGTCTATGTCTATGTCTATGTCTATGTCTATGTCTATGTCTATGTCTATGTCTATGTCTATGTCTATGTCTATGTCTATGTCTATGTCTATGTCTATGTCTATGTCTATGTCTATGTCTATGTCTATGTCTATGTCTATGTCTATGTCTATGTCTATGTCTATGTCTATGTCTATGTCTATGTCTATGTCTATGTCTATGTCTATGTCTATGTCTATGTCTATGTCTATGTCTATGTCTATGTCTATGTCTATGTCTATGTCTATGTCTATGTCTATGTCTATGTCTATGTCTATGTCTATGTCTATGTCTATGTCTATGTCTATGTCTATGTCTATGTCTATGTCTATGTCTATGTCTATGTCTATGTCTATGTCTATGTCTATGTCTATGTCTATGTCTATGTCTATGTCTATGTCTATGTCTATGTCTATGTCTATGTCTATGTCTATGTCTATGTCTATGTCTATGTCTATGTCTATGTCTATGTCTATGTCTATGTCTATGTCTATGTCTATGTCTATGTCTATGTCTATGTCTATGTCTATGTCTATGTCTATGTCTATGTCTATGTCTATGTCTATGTCTATGTCTATGTCTATGTCTATGTCTATGTCTATGTCTATGTCTATGTCTATGTCTATGTCTATGTCTATGTCTATGTCTATGTCTATGTCTATGTCTATGTCTATGTCTATGTCTATGTCTATGTCTATGTCTATGTCTATGTCTATGTCTATGTCTATGTCTATGTCTATGTCTATGTCTATGTCTATGTCTATGTCTATGTCTATGTCTATGTCTATGTCTATGTCTATGTCTATGTCTATGTCTATGTCTATGTCTATGTCTATGTCTATGTCTATGTCTATGTCTATGTCTATGTCTATGTCTATGTCTATGTCTATGTCTATGTCTATGTCTATGTCTATGTCTATGTCTATGTCTATGTCTATGTCTATGTCTATGTCTATGTCTATGTCTATGTCTATGTCTATGTCTATGTCTATGTCTATGTCTATGTCTATGTCTATGTCTATGTCTATGTCTATGTCTATGTCTATGTCTATGTCTATGTCTATGTCTATGTCTATGTCTATGTCTATGTCTATGTCTATGTCTATGTCTATGTCTATGTCTATGTCTATGTCTATGTCTATGTCTATGTCTATGTCTATGTCTATGTCTATGTCTATGTCTATGTCTATGTCTATGTCTATGTCTATGTCTATGTCTATGTCTATGTCTATGTCTATGTCTATGTCTATGTCTATGTCTATGTCTATGTCTATGTCTATGTCTATGTCTATGTCTATGTCTATGTCTATGTCTATGTCTATGTCTATGTCTATGTCTATGTCTATGTCTATGTCTATGTCTATGTCTATGTCTATGTCTATGTCTATGTCTATGTCTATGTCTATGTCTATGTCTATGTCTATGTCTATGTCTATGTCTATGTCTATGTCTATGTCTATGTCTATGTCTATGTCTATGTCTATGTCTATGTCTATGTCTATGTCTATGTCTATGTCTATGTCTATGTCTATGTCTATGTCTATGTCTATGTCTATGTCTATGTCTATGTCTATGTCTATGTCTATGTCTATGTCTATGTCTATGTCTATGTCTATGTCTATGTCTATGTCTATGTCTATGTCTATGTCTATGTCTATGTCTATGTCTATGTCTATGTCTATGTCTATGTCTATGTCTATGTCTATGTCTATGTCTATGTCTATGTCTATGTCTATGTCTATGTCTATGTCTATGTCTATGTCTATGTCTATGTCTATGTCTATGTCTATGTCTATGTCTATGTCTATGTCTATGTCTATGTCTATGTCTATGTCTATGTCTATGTCTATGTCTATGTCTATGTCTATGTCTATGTCTATGTCTATGTCTATGTCTATGTCTATGTCTATGTCTATGTCTATGTCTATGTCTATGTCTATGTCTATGTCTATGTCTATGTCTATGTCTATGTCTATGTCTATGTCTATGTCTATGTCTATGTCTATGTCTATGTCTATGTCTATGTCTATGTCTATGTCTATGTCTATGTCTATGTCTATGTCTATGTCTATGTCTATGTCTATGTCTATGTCTATGTCTATGTCTATGTCTATGTCTATGTCTATGTCTATGTCTATGTCTATGTCTATGTCTATGTCTATGTCTATGTCTATGTCTATGTCTATGTCTATGTCTATGTCTATGTCTATGTCTATGTCTATGTCTATGTCTATGTCTATGTCTATGTCTATGTCTATGTCTATGTCTATGTCTATGTCTATGTCTATGTCTATGTCTATGTCTATGTCTATGTCTATGTCTATGTCTATGTCTATGTCTATGTCTATGTCTATGTCTATGTCTATGTCTATGTCTATGTCTATGTCTATGTCTATGTCTATGTCTATGTCTATGTCTATGTCTATGTCTATGTCTATGTCTATGTCTATGTCTATGTCTATGTCTATGTCTATGTCTATGTCTATGTCTATGTCTATGTCTATGTCTATGTCTATGTCTATGTCTATGTCTATGTCTATGTCTATGTCTATGTCTATGTCTATGTCTATGTCTATGTCTATGTCTATGTCTATGTCTATGTCTATGTCTATGTCTATGTCTATGTCTATGTCTATGTCTATGTCTATGTCTATGTCTATGTCTATGTCTATGTCTATGTCTATGTCTATGTCTATGTCTATGTCTATGTCTATGTCTATGTCTATGTCTATGTCTATGTCTATGTCTATGTCTATGTCTATGTCTATGTCTATGTCTATGTCTATGTCTATGTCTATGTCTATGTCTATGTCTATGTCTATGTCTATGTCTATGTCTATGTCTATGTCTATGTCTATGTCTATGTCTATGTCTATGTCTATGTCTATGTCTATGTCTATGTCTATGTCTATGTCTATGTCTATGTCTATGTCTATGTCTATGTCTATGTCTATGTCTATGTCTATGTCTATGTCTATGTCTATGTCTATGTCTATGTCTATGTCTATGTCTATGTCTATGTCTATGTCTATGTCTATGTCTATGTCTATGTCTATGTCTATGTCTATGTCTATGTCTATGTCTATGTCTATGTCTATGTCTATGTCTATGTCTATGTCTATGTCTATGTCTATGTCTATGTCTATGTCTATGTCTATGTCTATGTCTATGTCTATGTCTATGTCTATGTCTATGTCTATGTCTATGTCTATGTCTATGTCTATGTCTATGTCTATGTCTATGTCTATGTCTATGTCTATGTCTATGTCTATGTCTATGTCTATGTCTATGTCTATGTCTATGTCTATGTCTATGTCTATGTCTATGTCTATGTCTATGTCTATGTCTATGTCTATGTCTATGTCTATGTCTATGTCTATGTCTATGTCTATGTCTATGTCTATGTCTATGTCTATGTCTATGTCTATGTCTATGTCTATGTCTATGTCTATGTCTATGTCTATGTCTATGTCTATGTCTATGTCTATGTCTATGTCTATGTCTATGTCTATGTCTATGTCTATGTCTATGTCTATGTCTATGTCTATGTCTATGTCTATGTCTATGTCTATGTCTATGTCTATGTCTATGTCTATGTCTATGTCTATGTCTATGTCTATGTCTATGTCTATGTCTATGTCTATGTCTATGTCTATGTCTATGTCTATGTCTATGTCTATGTCTATGTCTATGTCTATGTCTATGTCTATGTCTATGTCTATGTCTATGTCTATGTCTATGTCTATGTCTATGTCTATGTCTATGTCTATGTCTATGTCTATGTCTATGTCTATGTCTATGTCTATGTCTATGTCTATGTCTATGTCTATGTCTATGTCTATGTCTATGTCTATGTCTATGTCTATGTCTATGTCTATGTCTATGTCTATGTCTATGTCTATGTCTATGTCTATGTCTATGTCTATGTCTATGTCTATGTCTATGTCTATGTCTATGTCTATGTCTATGTCTATGTCTATGTCTATGTCTATGTCTATGTCTATGTCTATGTCTATGTCTATGTCTATGTCTATGTCTATGTCTATGTCTATGTCTATGTCTATGTCTATGTCTATGTCTATGTCTATGTCTATGTCTATGTCTATGTCTATGTCTATGTCTATGTCTATGTCTATGTCTATGTCTATGTCTATGTCTATGTCTATGTCTATGTCTATGTCTATGTCTATGTCTATGTCTATGTCTATGTCTATGTCTATGTCTATGTCTATGTCTATGTCTATGTCTATGTCTATGTCTATGTCTATGTCTATGTCTATGTCTATGTCTATGTCTATGTCTATGTCTATGTCTATGTCTATGTCTATGTCTATGTCTATGTCTATGTCTATGTCTATGTCTATGTCTATGTCTATGTCTATGTCTATGTCTATGTCTATGTCTATGTCTATGTCTATGTCTATGTCTATGTCTATGTCTATGTCTATGTCTATGTCTATGTCTATGTCTATGTCTATGTCTATGTCTATGTCTATGTCTATGTCTATGTCTATGTCTATGTCTATGTCTATGTCTATGTCTATGTCTATGTCTATGTCTATGTCTATGTCTATGTCTATGTCTATGTCTATGTCTATGTCTATGTCTATGTCTATGTCTATGTCTATGTCTATGTCTATGTCTATGTCTATGTCTATGTCTATGTCTATGTCTATGTCTATGTCTATGTCTATGTCTATGTCTATGTCTATGTCTATGTCTATGTCTATGTCTATGTCTATGTCTATGTCTATGTCTATGTCTATGTCTATGTCTATGTCTATGTCTATGTCTATGTCTATGTCTATGTCTATGTCTATGTCTATGTCTATGTCTATGTCTATGTCTATGTCTATGTCTATGTCTATGTCTATGTCTATGTCTATGTCTATGTCTATGTCTATGTCTATGTCTATGTCTATGTCTATGTCTATGTCTATGTCTATGTCTATGTCTATGTCTATGTCTATGTCTATGTCTATGTCTATGTCTATGTCTATGTCTATGTCTATGTCTATGTCTATGTCTATGTCTATGTCTATGTCTATGTCTATGTCTATGTCTATGTCTATGTCTATGTCTATGTCTATGTCTATGTCTATGTCTATGTCTATGTCTATGTCTATGTCTATGTCTATGTCTATGTCTATGTCTATGTCTATGTCTATGTCTATGTCTATGTCTATGTCTATGTCTATGTCTATGTCTATGTCTATGTCTATGTCTATGTCTATGTCTATGTCTATGTCTATGTCTATGTCTATGTCTATGTCTATGTCTATGTCTATGTCTATGTCTATGTCTATGTCTATGTCTATGTCTATGTCTATGTCTATGTCTATGTCTATGTCTATGTCTATGTCTATGTCTATGTCTATGTCTATGTCTATGTCTATGTCTATGTCTATGTCTATGTCTATGTCTATGTCTATGTCTATGTCTATGTCTATGTCTATGTCTATGTCTATGTCTATGTCTATGTCTATGTCTATGTCTATGTCTATGTCTATGTCTATGTCTATGTCTATGTCTATGTCTATGTCTATGTCTATGTCTATGTCTATGTCTATGTCTATGTCTATGTCTATGTCTATGTCTATGTCTATGTCTATGTCTATGTCTATGTCTATGTCTATGTCTATGTCTATGTCTATGTCTATGTCTATGTCTATGTCTATGTCTATGTCTATGTCTATGTCTATGTCTATGTCTATGTCTATGTCTATGTCTATGTCTATGTCTATGTCTATGTCTATGTCTATGTCTATGTCTATGTCTATGTCTATGTCTATGTCTATGTCTATGTCTATGTCTATGTCTATGTCTATGTCTATGTCTATGTCTATGTCTATGTCTATGTCTATGTCTATGTCTATGTCTATGTCTATGTCTATGTCTATGTCTATGTCTATGTCTATGTCTATGTCTATGTCTATGTCTATGTCTATGTCTATGTCTATGTCTATGTCTATGTCTATGTCTATGTCTATGTCTATGTCTATGTCTATGTCTATGTCTATGTCTATGTCTATGTCTATGTCTATGTCTATGTCTATGTCTATGTCTATGTCTATGTCTATGTCTATGTCTATGTCTATGTCTATGTCTATGTCTATGTCTATGTCTATGTCTATGTCTATGTCTATGTCTATGTCTATCTCTATCTCTATCTCTATCTCTATCTCTATCTCTATCTCTATCTCTATCTCTATCTCTATCTCTATCTCTATCTCTATCTCTATCTCTATCTCTATCTCTATCTCTATCTCTATCTCTATCTCTATCTCTATCTCTATCTCTATCTCTATCTCTATCTCTATCTCTATCTCTATCTCTATCTCTATCTCTATCTCTATCTCTATCTCTATCTTTCTTTATCTTTTTCTATCTTTCTTTATCTTTTTCTCTTTTTCTATCTTTCTTTATCTTTTTCTCTTTTTCTATCTTTTTCTATCTTTTTCTATCTTTTTTTCTCTTTTTCTATCTTTTTCTATCTTTTTCTATCTTTTTCTATCTTTTTCTATCTTTCTTTATCTTTTTTTATCTTTCTGTATCTTTCTGTATCTTTTTCTATCTTTTTCTATCTTTCTGTATCTTTTTCTATCTTTTTCTATCTTTTTCTACCTTTTTCTATATTTTTCTATCTTTTTCCATCTTTTTCTATCTTTTTCTATCTTTTTCTATCCTTTTCTATCTTTTCTATCTCTTTCTATCTTTTTCTACCTCTTTCTATCTTTTTCTATATTTTTCTACCTTTTCTATATCTTTTCTATCTCTTTCTATCTCTATCTTTCTCTATCTTTTTCTATCTCTATCTATCTTTCTATTTCTATCTCTATCTATATCTATCTTTCTATTTCTATCTCTATCTATATCTATCTATCTATTTCTACCTTGATTAGTGAGAATCAGCCACTGTTACTCACTAACAATTTCTATGTTGAATGGTGCGCATCTTAACCACTTCGGCTACCTTCGCTCCATCGGCAAACGCAACTTTTTGGCAAGTTAAATTACCTTTAGCCCTAAACATAAAGCCTGAACACAATAGCCGCATCTTGCAGCCGCGACAAGCCACGGGATGTCAAACTCGGAGAGCTGAACAAATTAAAATTGCAATAGCTACAGCTACGAGCGGCGAAGCAACGAGGTAAAACTGTTAGCTGCTTAGCAAAAAGTAAACAAACAACAAAAAAAAAGAATAATTTTTATATTTTAGCTGGCTATAGCAGCAAAGCTTCATTTTGTTGTGTTCGGCCTCTTAGAAGTTAAGAAAATCAACAACGCCATCGCACTTTTGTTTTACACGTATAATTCTTCTATGTCAATTCTTTCTGCATGCCGAGATTTTCCACGGTTCGAATCCAGAACTGGGCATATTTTTTTTATATATTTTAATAACTAGTTAGTTATGGGATATCATATTTGTAACTAATTATTTATAATATTAGCATAATTAAAATTCTAAACGAATCCACTTTTGTTCTCATAAAATGATAAATAAAGAAAATGTCTATAAACGAGACGGCATGTTGTTAACTTCACACACACACATAATACTTATCCGATAGTAACATCAAAATACTCTCTGAAAGCACGCCCACAATGAGCGCTTTTGTTTTATAAAAAAAAAATTTTTCTATGTTAATTCGTTCTGCATGCCGAGAATTTTCCACGGCTCGAAACCAGAATTGGGCATATTTTTTTTATATATTTTAATAACTAATTAATTATGGAATATCATATTTATAACTTATTATTTATAATATCAGTATAATTAAAAACAAAAACTAATTGCCTTTTGTTCTCATAAAATGATAAATAAAGAAAATGTATATAAACGAGACGGCATGTTGTTAACTTCACAAACACACACACTATATTTATCCGAGAGTCACAGCAAAATACTCTCTGAAAACACGCCCACAATGAGAAGCAATGGTACAAATTGGCGGAATGCATAATGGCGGAATGCATAATGGCGAAATGCACAATGGCGAAATACATAATGGCGGAATGCAGAATGGCGGAATGCATAATGGCGGTTTAAAATATAGAAGGGATAAGTTGCTTAGTCAAGTGCAAGCGAGAAGGTAATGTGGCACAATTTGTTTGTTGTTACATATATTGTTCACTTTTTAAGTAAAAAGTGTTGTTACCGTTTGGTATTTTTATAGATCAGCGTAAAAAGGGAAATAAGGGCCCAATTTATAAAACACACATCCTTAAGTTGCATTCAATTCGTTTGAGCGGTTCTTTGTGTAGCTGCAAGATACAAAATAGATCTAATGACCGCGGCATTTTGCTGGAATACGAGTAACAATTTGTTTTTTGCTCGTTTCCCAAAAAAGCCAACGTAATATTCACATTATAGCTGGCTATAGCAGCAAAGCTTCATTTTGTTGTGTTCAGCCTTTTAGAAGGCAAGAAAAGCAACAAACCATCGCACTTTTGTTGTACACAAACAATTTTTCTATATAAACTTTTTCTGCATGCCGAAAATTTGTCACGGTTCGAACCCAGAATCGGACATATTTTTTTTCAAATTTTAATAACTAATTTATTATGGAATAGCATTTTTACAACTAATTAATTATAATATCATCGTAATTAAAATCAAATACTACTTCACTTTTGTTCTCATCAAATAATAAACAATGAAAATGTCTACAACCTGACGGCATGTGGTGCTTTTCACACACGCACACACTATACTTATATGATAGTACAGCAAAATACTCTCTGAAAGCACGCCCACAATGAGAAGCAATAGTGCAGAAATATCGAAATGCAAAATGGCGGAATGCAAAATGACTGTTTACAATGCGTAGTGTGGTTCTACACTGTATTCTCTCCTTTTCAGAATAGTTCTCGTACAAACATGAAGACTTAAGTGCGAGCGAGACGGTATTGTGGTACAATTTTATTATTGTTATCAGAGATAATTAGACAGGACACTCTCTATACTTGATGCGCATTTTGTTGATTCAATATGAATTTTCTTATATTTTAAAAAAGTTTTTTTTTCTCATGCACCAAAAATATGTTCTTTTTTCTCATAAAACGATAAACAAAGAAAGTGTCTATAAACGAGCAGCATTTGGTGAGCTTCACACATACACATTATCCTTATGCGATAGCAACAACAAAATACTCTCAGAAAGCACGCCTTCAATTAGAAGCAATAGTGCAGAAATATCGGAATGCAAAATGGCGGAATGCAAAATGGCGGAATGCAAAATGGCGGGATGCAAAATGGCTGTTTACAATGCGTAGGGTGGCTCTACACTGTATTCTCTGCTTTTCAGGATAGTTCTCGCACATACATGAAAACTTAAGTGCGAGCGAGACGGTATTGTGGTACAATTTTATTATTGTTATCAGAGATAATTAGATATGACTCTCTCTATACATGATGCGCAATTTCTTGATTCAATATTAATTTTCTTAAATTTAAAAAAAATTTTTTTTTCTCATGTACCAAAAATATGTTCTTTTGATAAAATAATAGATAGATATTAATATTAATATAATAATAGATATATATATAATAATAGATATTATATAATATAATAATAGATAAAATATCTCTTATGTATATAATAAATATATCTTTTAATAAATTTCTTTAATACACTAAGATTTATAATCGTTTATGACTATATTACTTAAGGTTTAGAATTGTCTGGACGGGAAATAAGATGTATTCAAATAGTATTTCATATTA
Source organism: Conops quadrifasciatus (assembly GCA_949752815.1). Classification (NCBI taxonomy): domain Eukaryota; kingdom Metazoa; phylum Arthropoda; class Insecta; order Diptera; family Conopidae; genus Conops; species Conops quadrifasciatus. The sequence goes on along the minus strand of OX457081.1, from coordinate 33,493,609 downwards.
CTTATTTTTATTGATGATCACAAATTGACAAGATTGTTTTCTTTACATACATATTTGGAATGAATAGTTTTACCAAAAATATTCGTAAAAAATTTATTTTGTTTACTAAAGTGGTGATAAAATGCTGGAAAAATAATGCGTCGTTATTAGTTTCAGAAAATGGTATTAAAACTATTGGTAATTTTTTTATAAAAAAAGGATCTATGTGCAGCTCATTGTTAAGGAGCAGAATAAAGTGTATTGTAATAAATTGTGAAAAATAAGTGATATACATATACAAATATTTATCCTTTAATATCTACGCATTTAGCCGGTTTATTCAATCATACCACAACATTCCTCAATATTCTTAATTTTAATTTTTTCTTTACTCTGATGGAGTGAGATCCTTTTCTAATTCATTTTCATTTAAAATTTGCGACAGCAAATCATGCACTGGTTCAAAGACTTTTTTTGAGCCTGTATTTGTTAAATTCTTATAATCGAACATGTCATGATGGCTTATTGTACCGTCGGCTTGTATTAGGCCTTTCTCTATGCAAACAGTTTGCACGCGGTTTAAGCCAATGCACTTCTCTTTAATTAATTGATTAACCTCTGCATTTTTTATACGCAACTTATTTGGTTGCTGCCCTCGAGGAAGAATTGTCTAAAATTTTAAATACAAATGTAATAAGCCATTTTTATAAGGTGATGGGAACATGATAAATTGTGTCCAAACCTACTGGTAATTTCTGGCAATTTTTCCCGGATTTTTCAAACGGTTTCAAATATTCCTTCGGCTATTTCCCCCGCGCTGTTTTCCACATTGTATTTAATGAATAATAATTTTATAATAATTTTTTTTAACAAATTTTTAATTAAAATATGTGTGTAGACGAACGCCCACTAAGGTCTTTAGAGCCACGAAGTGCTATAGAAACTGTCCTCTATAGGGAACAAAAATATCCTGGAGTACAGGATTTGTAAGACAATTGAATGAATGTAAAAAAATTGTGACTTTCATCGCGATTTTCATTTAAGGCGTTCGCCGGGATAGAGTACCGCTTGCGACGATATAAAGCAGCTTTTTAAAAATTCCAAAGGACAACACTTTTTGCCTAAAAATGAAAAAAGAGAACAATATATTACGGTTATTATGTTAATACACGGAAAAACCTGTACGCAGAAAACTTCACATGACCGTGAGGATTCTGCTGATTGAGGGTTATGATCCCTGCCGCAGCCGAAGGCTGCCAATACGCGCAAAAACCTGTATGCAGAAAACTTTACATTAATGAATTTGTGTTAAGATTTGAGATAAAATATCTCTTATATAATAAATATATCTTTTAATAAATTTCTTTAATACACTAAGACTTATAATCTTTTATGACTATATTACTTAAGGTTTAGAATTGTCTGGACGGGAAATAAGATGTATTCAAATAGTATTTCATATTACTTATTTTTATTGATGATCACAAATTGACAAGATTGTTTTCTTTACATACATATTTGGAATGAATAGTTTTACCAAAAATATTCGTAAAAAATTTATTTTGTTTACTAAAGTGGTGATAAAATGCTGGAAAAATAATGCGTCGTTATTAGTTTCAGAAAATGGTATTAAAACTATTGGTAATTTTTTTATAAAAAAAGGATCTATGTGCGGCTCATTGTTAAGGAGCAGAATAAAGTGTATTGTAATAAATTGTGAAAAATAAGTGATATATACAAATATTTATCCTTTAATATCTACGCATTTAGCCGGTTTATTCAATCATACCACAACATTCCTCAATATTCATAATTTTAATTTTTTCTTTACTCTGATGGAGTGAGATCACTGCACTGGTTCAAAAACTTTTTTTGAGCCTGGATTTGTTAAATTCTTATAATCGAACATGTCATGATGGCTTATTGTCCCGTCGGCTTGTATTAGGCCTTTCTCTATGCAAACAGTTTGCACGCGGTTTAAGCCAATGCACTTCTCTTTAATTAATTTATTAACCTCTGCATTTTTTATACGCAACTTATTTGGTTGCTGCCCTCGAGGAAGAATTGTCTAAAATTTTAAATACAAATGTAATAAGCCATTTTTATATGATGATGGGAAAATTATTTATTGTGTCCAAACCTACTGGTAACACGATATACACATCTGGCAATTTTTTCCGGATTTTTCTAACTGTTTCAAATATTCCTTCGGCTATTTCCCCCGCGCTGTTTTCCATATTGTATTTAATGAATAATAATTTTATAATAATTTTTTTTAACAAATTTTTAATTAAAATATGTGTGTAGACGAACGCCCACTAAGGTCTTTAGAGCCACGAAGTGCTATAAAAACCGTCCTCTTTAGGGAACAAAAATATCCTGGAGTACAGGATTTGTAAGACAATTGAATGAATGCAAAAAAATTGTGACTTTCGTCGCGATTTTCATTTAAGGCGTTCGCCGGGGATAGAGTACCGCTTGCGACGAAATAAAGCAGCTTTTTAAAAATTCCAAAGGACAACACTTTTTGCTTAAAATTGAAAAAAGATAACAATATATTACGGTTATTATGTTAATACGCGGAAAAACCTGTACGCAGAAAACTTCACATGACCGTGAGAATTCTTCTGATTGGGGATTATGATCCCTGCCGCAGCCGAAGGAAAAACCTGTACGCAGAAAACTTCACATGAAAGAATTTGTGTTAAGATTTGAGATAAAATATCAAATAGTTTTACCAAAAATATTCGTAAAAAATTTATTTTGTCTACTAAAATGGTGATAAAATGCTGGAAAAATATTGCGTCGTTATTAGTTTTAGAAAATGGTATTAAAACTATTGGTAATTTTTTTATAAAAAAAGGATCTATGTGCGAATCATTGTTAAGGAGCAGAATAAAGTGTATTGTAATAAATTGTGAAAAATAAGTGATATACATATACAAATATTTATCCTTTAATATCTACGCATTTAGCCGGTTTATTCAATCATACCACAACATTCCTCAATATTCTTAATTTTAATTTTTTCTTTACTCTGATGGAGTGAGATCCTTTTCTAATTCATTTTCATTTAAAATTTGCGACAGCAAATCATGCACTGGTTCAAAGACTTTTTTTGAGCCTGTATTTGTTAAATTCTTATAATCGAACATGTCATGATGGCTTATTGTCCCGTCGGCTTGTATTAGGCCTTTCTCTATGCAAACAGTTTGCACGCGGTTTAAGCCAATGCACTTCTCTTTAATTAATTGATTAACCTCTGCATTTTTTATACGCAACTTATTTGTCTAAAATTTTAAATACAAATGTAATAAGCCATTTTTATAAGGTGATGGGAACATGATAAGTTGTGTCCAAACCTACTGGTAATTTCTGGCAATTTTTCCCGGATTTTTCAAACGGTTTCAAATATTCCTTCGGCTATTTCCCCCGCGCTGTTTTCCACATTATATTTAATGAATAATAATTTTATAATAATTTTTTTTTACAAATTTTTTAATTAAAATATGTGTGTAGACGAACGCCCACTAAGGTCTTTAGAGCCACGAAGTGCTATAGAAACTGTCCTCTATAGGGAACAAAAATATCCTGGAGTACAGGATTTGTAAGACAATTGAATGAATGTAAAAAAATTGTGACTTTCATCGCGATTTTCATTTAAGGCGTTCGCCGGGATAGAGTACCGCTTGCGACGATATAAAGCAGCTTTTTAAAAATTCCAAAGGACAACACTTTTTGCCTAAAAATGAAAAAAGAGAACAATATATTACGGTTATTATGTTAATACACGGAAAAACCTGTACGCAGAAAACTTCACATGACCGTGAGGATTCTGCTGATTGAGGGTTATGATCCCTGCCGCAGCCGAAGGCTGCCAATACGCGCAAAAACCTGTATGCAGAAAACTTCACATGAATGAATTTGTGTTAAGATTTGAGATAAAATATCTCTTATATAATAAATATATCTTTTAATAAATTTCTTTAATACACTAAGACTTATAATCGTTTATGACTATATTACTTAAGGTTTAGAATTGTCTGGACGGGAAATAAGATGTATTCAAATAGTATTTCATATTACTTATTTTTATTGATGATCACAAATTGACAAGATTGTTTTCTTTACATACATATTTGGAATGAATAGTTTTATCAAAAATATTCGTAAAAAATTTATTTTGTTTACTAAAGTGGTGATAAAATGCTTGGAAAAATATTGCGTCGTTATTAGTTTTAGAGAATAGTATTAAAATTATTGGTAATTTTTTTATAAAAAAAGGATCTATGTGCGGCTCATTGTTAAGGAGCAGAATAAAGTGTATTGTAATAAATTGTGAAAAATAAGTGATATACATATACAAATATTTATCCTTTAATATCTACGCATTTAGCCGGTTTATTCAATCATACCACAACATTCCTCAATATTCTTAATTTTAATTTTTTCTTTACTCTGATGGAGTGAGATCCTTTTCTAATTCATTTTCATTTAAAATTTGCGACAGCAAATCATGCACTGGTTCAAAGACTTTTTTTGAGCCTGTATTTGTTAAATTCTTATAATCGAACATGTCATGATGGCTTATTGTACCGTCGGCTTGTATTAGGCCTTTCTCTATGCAAACAGTTTGCACGCGGTTTAAGCCAATGCACTTCTCTTTAATTAATTTATTAACCTCTGCATTTTTTATACGCAACTTATTTGGTTGCTGCCCTCGAGGAAGAATTGTCTAAAATTTTAAATACAAATGTAATAAGCCATTTTTATAAGGTGATGGGAACATGATAAATTGTGTCCAAACCTACTGGTAATTTCTGGCAATTTTTCCCGGATTTTTCAAACGGTTTCAAATATTCCTTCGGCTATTTCCCCCGCGCTGTTTTCCACATTGTATTTAATGAATAATAATTTTATAATAATTTTTTTTAACAAATTTTTAATTAAAATATGTGTGTAGACGAACGCCCACTAAGGTCTTTAGAGCCACGAAGTGCTATAGAAACCGTCCTCTTTAGGGAACAAAAATATCCTGGAGTACAGGATTTCTAAGACAATTGAATGAATGTAAAAAAATTGTGACTTTCGTCGCGATTTTCATTTAAGGCGTTCGCCGGGGATAGAGTACCGCTTGCGACGATATAAAGCAGCTTTTTAAAAATTCCAAAGGACAACACTTTTTGCTTAAAAATGAAAAAAGAGAACAAATTATTACGGTTAGTATGTTAATACACGGAAAAACCTGTACGCAGAAAACTTCACATGACCGTGAGGATTCTGCTGATTGAGGGTTATGATCCCTGCCGCAGCCGAAGGCTGCCAATACGCGCAAAAACCTGTATGCAGAAAACTTCACATGAATGAATTTGTGTTAAGATTTGAGATAAAATATCTCTTATATAATAAATATATCTTTTAATAAATTTCTTTAATACACTAAGACTTATAATCGTTTATGACTATATTACTTAAGGTTTAGAATTGTCTGGACGGGAAATAAGATGTATTCAAATAGTATTTCATATTACTTATTTTTATTGATGATCACAAATTGACAAGATTGTTTTCTTTACATACATATTTGGAATGAATAGTTTTACCAAAAATATTCGTAAAAAATTTATTTTGTTTACTAAAGTGGTGATAAAATGCTGGAAAAATATTGCGTCGTTATTAGTTTTAGAGAATAGTATTAAAATTATTTGTAATTTTTTTATAAAAAAAGGATCTATGTGCGGCTCATTGTTAAGGAGCAGAATAAAGTGTATTGTAATAAATTGTGAAAAATAAGTGATATACATATACAAATATTTATCCTTTAATATCTACGCATTTAGCCGGTTTATTCAATCATACCACAACATTCCTCAATATTCTTAATTTTAATTTTTTCTTTACTCTGATGGAGTGAGATCCTTTTCTAATTCATTTTCATTTAAAATTTGCGACAGCAAATCATGCACTGGTTCAAAGACTTTTTTTGAGCCTGTATTTGTTAAATTCTTATAATCGAACATGTCATGATGGCTTATTGTACCGTCGGCTTGTATTAGGCCTTTCTCTATGCAAACAGTTTGCACGCGGTTTAAGCCAATGCACTTCTCTTTAATTAATTGATTAACCTCTGCATTTTTTATACGCAACTTATTTGGTTGCTGCCCTCGAGGAAGAATTGTCTAAAATTTTAAATACAAATGTAATTAGCCATTTTTATATGGTGATGGGAACATGATAAATTGTGTCCAAACCTACTGGTAACACGATATACACATCTGGCAATTTTTCCCGGATTTTTCTAACTGTTTCAAATATTCCTTCGGCTATTTCCCCCGCGCTGTTTTCCACATTGTTCGTGCCAACATGCAAAACTATGATCTATAATATAAAAAATATTCCATTTGGTGCCATTTTAGTAACAGTATTTAAACAAACCTTAGGTTTTACGTTGTCTAATTCCCCATTTTCGACACGCCACAGAACATTCTCCGAACGATCGTTTCTTATACTAAAATTAAGGCAGTGCATTGGTGCGAAGTATTGATTCCAGGTCTCTGTATTCTGAAGAGTCTCCAAAATACAGTCACCTAAAAAAATTACATCGGGATCCTTTTCGCGACACTCAGATATGAAACGATGGTGAATGCTTAGCCATCGTTCATCACCGTCGCTGTCTGGAAAAGGAGCAGCAACAGCACATGGATTCATTTTATGAAATTTTTGCGAGTTTAAAGAAGTACTATTAATATACAAGTTCAAAATTTACGCAGAGCTAATGATTTAATAATTTCGCCAGAAAATTTCTTAAGGTAAATCTAGCAGTCCATCAGAGATAATGAGATAGGAATCTTCTCTCTCGCCAAAAAATATGTCAAAATAAAAAGACTAAGGGGTACATTTCTTATCTACGAACGATTGACATATCGCTCGTTCCGCCTTGTTATTTTCGCATTGTTAACATTTTCCGATTTCTTATCAACCTTGAAATCGTTCACTAACGATCGCTGATTTTACAACAACACCTACAATAGTTCTTACGTCTAATCGTTCAAAATTTACATTTCTTACAGCGATTTTGATAGAAATCGAAAACGGTAAATTGTCATACCAAACGTTTGGTAAAAAGCTATGTCAACGACTGCTTTTTCAGCAGAAAATGTTTGGAACAGGTTTACCGTTTGAGCCATGCCCCAATTTTTTTGCATTTTTTGTTGTTGTTGTTGTTTTTGGAGCTGATTCTAATAAAGCCATCAGTTTTTGTCGCTCTCCTCTAGTTTAAAAGTTATAGCCCTCTAAAGTTTGGAATTGACATGCCTATAACTCATAAACCAGAGAAGATATTTCGATCATATTGGTACCGTTAGAAAGCTCTCCAGCCCTGCAATTTCTTTGATATAACATTTTTCCGAAAACTGTATAGTTTTTATGCAAATCCAAATTTTTAATTTTTTGAACTTTTTTTTTACATTTAATAATTTTTTTCGTTTCAAAGTGTGTAATTAACCTACTTAATCTTTGGAATAACAATAAAGCTGAGACCGTAAGCTTTCTTTGAGTATTTTTTCATTTTTATCAGTCTAGTATTTGAGGAGAAAATAGCTCTTAAAAGTCAGAAGAACGTAAGTAAAAACTACTTTTTTCCATTCTACTACTATTAAGTTATTAATCTATTGTTGGTTTCACGTAATTTTTTTTAAAATATTTTAAATTTTTACATAATAAGAACATTCTTTGAATCTGCGGCGCAGGCGAAAAATTTTTAAGAAAAATTGCGCGATTTTTCTTAAAAATTTTTAATTTTTAGACGAGTAATACAAAGTGTAGGTTTAGACTGTAGTAGTATAATGGAAAAAGTAGTTTTTACTTACGTTCTTCTCACCTTTAACAGCTATTTTCTCCTCAAATACTTGACTGATAAAAATGAAAAAAATACTCAAAGAAAGCTTACGGTCCTAGCTTTATTGTTATTCCAAAGATTTAATAGGTTAATTACACACTTTCAAACGAAAAAAATTATTAAATGTAAAAAAAAAGTTCAAAAAATGAAAGATTTCGATTTACATAAAAACTATACAGTTTTCGGTAAAATGTTATATGAAAGAAATTGAAGGGCTGGAGAGCTTTCTAACGGTACCAATATGATCGAAATATTTTCTCTGGTTTATGAGTTATAGGCATGTCAATTCCAAACTTTAGAGGGCTATAACTTTTAAACTAGAGGAGAGCGACAAAAACTGATGGCTTTTTGGTTTTTTAGAGGGCTTTCTAACGGTACCAATATAATCGAAATAACTTTTCTCGTTTATGAGTTATAGGCACATCAATTCCAAACTTTAGAGGGCTATAACTCGTAAACTAGAAGAGAGCGACAAAAACTGATTGCTTCATTAGAATCAGCTCCATAAACAACAACAACAACAAAAAATGCAAGAAAATTGGGGCATGGCTCAAACGGTAAACCTGTTCCCTGAATTTCATTGTTTTCAACTGTTGATAGCCTTTCTCCATTTTCTTTTTTTTCTTGTTGTAAAAAAGTAATTTTAATTGTGAGTGAAAAAACCGTAAAATTAAATGGAACCGAGTAAAATTAAATGGAAGTGAATAAAACGACCCTAAGTGGGGGAAAAATGGCACTTAGCATAATTTTTATCAAAATATATAAAAGTTAAGAATTCCGTTTCGTTCATAAAAACTTACTTTTGTTTTTATTTCATGATTGTGGGGGATCGGTTGGACCGTTTTGCAGAAAGCAACCACCCACATTCTGAAAAAATCTGAGAAGAGGTTCTTCACATATTTTGAAGAACCTACGCACTTCTTGTAGGCTGGTTACTTTCTGTAAAAATTGGAGGCACATATGGACAACAATCTCTACTTAAGCCGATTTAAATAAACTTGAAAGTATGATGCAGAAACCACACAAATAACAAATAACGTTAACTTCCATCCGAGTAGTCTGTTTTATTCGCATGCAATAAAGACTATATTACATACATTGGGACACACACGTATAGTATATGCGTGGTGTATATGAAGATCACCACCTGACGTCACGTTTCTAATAAAATAGTATTGGGAACTATCGAGTGATTTAAACTATCGATAGTTAGTTACTGAATGATTTAAACCAGAGATTATGTGATGAAACACTCGTTACGGAATCGGATTATAGCTTATGGTCTTTCTTTTGATATTCTTTATTTTCTTTTAGATTGTGGGGCTTATTCAATAAATTGGATACCACATCGCCTCTAATTTTTTAAAGATGTAATTTCTTTGACAATTTTTTTAGGGGTTGAAAAAAACAAAGCAAACAAAAACAAATGGTTTTTGTTTTTTCGTGTTAAGACGAACAATTTAGACACTCTAATGGATTTTCATGGTTAAAAAAGGGACACAGAGCTCAAAACATTTTTTACTACAGTAAATAATATAATAATAATGCGTTTAGAAAAACGAATGTAATAATGGCTAGAGTAATGCTAGGTACGACAATTTAAAGACCGCTTGTATGAGTAAACGGAAGTTTTTAAAATTGTACGTATATGTATATCCTTGGAATACATTGATACTTGCTTGCTTTGCAGTGCTGATTTGGTGAACAGGTTGTGAATAATGCCAATCAGCATACAAAATTTCAGCTTGACCTGGTAGTATGGAGATTGACAATTTTTTGTCATTTCAGACCATGCAACACCCCTTTTAACCACAGGGGCCAGAGTTCCCCCTTTGGGTGAATACTTTTGGTCCAGAAATTTCCGCGGGCATGCGCACAACACCATGTCCAAGTTTCATCGCAATAGGATGGCCGGTTTAGTAATCCATAAAGGACAAACAGACATACATACATATATATGTACATTAATTTTTATATATATAGATACATGCCACGCCTGCTTTAATGCGTTATAAACGGAAGCACATGGTGAATATACCCTCATCCCTTCGGGTGTAGGGTAAAAAAATTAATTATTATTTGAATTACAATTTAGAAATTAAAAAAAAAAAGTATACGAGTATGTACTTGCTTTTAAGCTTTGACTTAATTACGAGATAGCTGACTAATAAATTACATGAATGATTTCATTTTAAGTTCAGATTTTGTGTTAATCAGATCACTCGAAATACCATTTTTGTAGTTTTGGAATATTTGCAGGTTAGCCGAGCTGACAGGTTCTCAATTTCATATTTCATTTGCGGTTTTTTCGTGAGAACGAAAAAAGACACTAAAGATGGCACATCACCGAAACCGGTTTGTCTCCAAACCAAAGTTGACAAGAGATTAAAAAAAATTCGTTTCAAAACTCATCATTGTCTAACGCTGTTGGAAAGCTTAAAGGACTTCGGTTAACGCTCTTACTTGTTTTAATTTAGGAACGAGTTGTGGTTTCATCATTGCTCTTAATAGTAGTGTCTAGTTTCCAACCCACACTGTATATGAGTAGTTTACTTGCCAATGCGATTAACCGCAATCGAATCATTTCGCATTGAACAACCATTAGATAAAACCCTAATTTTCCGTATCCAAAATAATCACTTCCATCTTAATTTTAAAGCAGCTTATTTTTTTTAAAACAACACTATGTTATATGTATTTACTTCTGTGGCTGTTAGACTAGAACCAATTATTTTCCCCTTTTGTGACGAGACAACAAAATAAACAATATACAGTTATTATTGCGCACAATATCATTGCATTAAAAAGTTGCTTCACTCAATTTTTACTGTGCAATAGTGCTTTAGCAACTATTTACAAACAAGAAAGTATGATATATTCAAAGTTTTTGATGCAAAGTTTTTAATATATTTCGTAAGCAAAATTGTTAAAATTTTCAATAGTTAATTGTAAATTATTCGTTGCTTTGTTGTTTTACAACATACAATTGAATAGTAATAGCCATTAAGTTTTTTAACAATAACCACGATCGGGAACACGCTGTCTTGGAGCACATTTGATGATGTCGTCCACGCGCAAAATCATTTCGGCAGCCTCGGCGGCAGACAGTAAAACCTGACGTTTGACGGCAAAGGACTCGGTAATACCGAGCTCTTTCATATCACCAATTTTACCTTTTTCCATATCCAATCCCATTGTGACTTTGCCATGAGCATGAGCAGCGCGTAATTCGGAAACAAGTTGTGCTGAATCATATCCTGCATTATCAGCAATTGCAGTGGGAAGTGCAAGCAGAGCCCCTAATAAATGTTCGATTACAAAAAATATCGTAAATTAAAATAGTATGTTAGATTATATAAGAAATCATTTCGCGAAAGCCACTCACTTCCAAAACTCTCCATTGCAATAGATTCTTTTCCAGGAGTTTCAGCTGCTTTCTTGAAGACGGCGTTAGCCATCAACGCCTCAGAGCATCCGCCCCCATAAACAATGCGTGATTCTTTAACAGTGGCAGCTAACACGCACAACGCGTCATGCAAGGAGCGATCGGCTTCATCGATAATTTGTTCAGTAGCTCCCCGTATAACGATGGTGCATGCCTCTCCTAATTTCACACCACTGAAACGCAGCAATGTATCCTCACCAATCATAACCTGCTCGATGACGTCGCATTCCCCCAGTTTAACTAGCGATGGATTATCAAAGGTAGAAACAATTTCGCCACCTGTAACCAGTGCCAGACGTTCGATACCATCAAAGTCTGCGTGTTCAATAGCCATGACACCAGCATCGGCAAATAATTGCTCCGGATAATTGTAGATCAACTGACGATTAATGAACACATTGCAGTTGTGGTTCAGAATCTTCTGAACTTTATCTTTCATTTTCTCTTTTTCGGCTACTTCCAAGTCGGCGATTTTCGCGAGCGAGTCCACTTTAATGGCGCTGCCAAATACTTTGATCTTATCGGTATCCATTGGGGTGTTGGCGATGAGAATTTTCGCGTTCTCAACCTTTTTTTGAAAAAACGAATTACGTGCATTTACATTTAAAGTGAAAACAAAATGTGCAAATGAGACTAAGGAACTCAGTCTAGTGTTGACCAATTTTCAATTTCAAACTCGTCAAAATGGCTGTGATATGCTTTGCAAATGCTACATAAGTCACAGCCGTTTTGACGCGCTGAGAGTGAAGAGATTCTTTACCAGGCCTTCTTTTCTTTCCTTCTAAAATGTACCTACCCTTTGCGGCTGATGTACACCCGGCTTCTTGTCAAGCAGGAAACCTTCATCGAGGAAAGAATCGTCTAGTGTGCCACCAGTTTTCTTAATAATCTGTATGGCATTCATTTCACCGGATCCTTTCAAACGTAATACAGCGTCCACAGCTAGCTTTGAAAAAAATTCCTTATGGTGATGAAGAATTTTCGACGATAATGTGGTTCGAGATATGTTCAGAAGATCTTCTTTGAATTTATCATCATTGGCCGAATTGTCTTGCGAGGCTTGAATGAGAGCATCTCGGGCCACCTGCATTGCCAAACGCCAGCCGGCAATAATTATCTGAGGATGCAGCTTCTGATCGACCAGTTTTTCGGCTTCGCGTAACAGCTCAGCGGCAAGAACCGTTACTGAAGTGGTGCCATCACCAACTTCTTCATCCTGTACGCGTGACATGTCGACAAGGATTTTGGCTGCAGGGTTGTCGACTCCGACGGCGCGAAGAATAGTGGCACCGTCATTGGTCACCTCCACTTTTCCGGCATTTCGGCCATGAGCGACTAGGATTTTATCCATGCCCTTAGGACCTAGTGTACTTTTGACTAAGTCTCCGATGGCTATGGCTCCGATGAATGACGACAACCGTGCCATTTCTGCTTTTTCCTCATGAGCCTCATTTTTTAATATTCTTACCGGATTTAAAGAAATTTCCTGCAAAATAAGCAGAAATAGCGCGTCTCATAGTTTTGAAATATAGGCAGTATGTATATATTTAAAATCGTTCACAATAAGTGTTTGGTCCTAAATCTAATGACAAAGAAAAAAGCTGGCTTTGAAGAGTTTGGTGCAGATGTAACCTTCATTTTGAAACGAAGCTAAAATTTCAGAATTTAAGTATGATTAAAATACATACTGTTTGAAAGTATTATACCAAAGAATATACAATGTGTTTGTGTCATTTAGCGTCTGTCGGTTTCGTATGTGTAGGATGAGCTTTGTGTGGCTATTTTAGAGTTGGCTGAGTTGACGACACCAGACGTCGACAATAGATGAAAACGACAGAGGAGAATGTCTTTTTAGCAATTAGAAGAACGTAGCGCATCTGCGTTTTTTCTTATTGAAAAATTGAGGAAAAATCTGGGTATGTTCGATGAATTTTATCCGGTACAATAAATTGAAATAATTTTTGATAAAAGTACCTGAATTTAATGATCGGTGTTCACTATTTTTATTAAATTAAAAGACTTTTGAACATTTGGGATAACAATAAACTTCTAATTCAATAAAAAAAGAATATATAAATTGTCCAAACATAACAAATGATATATGTATTGTTATATAAATACATATATAGTGTTATAAATAAATTTAAATTTTTTTTTAAAATATGAAATTCAAGAAATTATTAAATATTATTTACAAGCAAATAAATAATATTTAATAATTTTTCAAAAAACGTTTATTGTTGTTTTTTAACAGATAATCAAAAATTTCTAGTTGCGGCCGCAAGCGCCGGCAATCTTGCCACCACACAACCAAAGCATACATAGACGTATAAAATTACCTAACACAAGCAGCAAACAACGGCATATCGTCATAAGCGACGAAACGAAAGGGAAAGAAATATACATAAAATGCATTTGGCTCGGGCCAAGAACGAAAAAAGAAATCGTTCAAATCCTTTGATAATAAGCAATGATAGTGTGAGGGAAACGAAGAGAAAAGAGAAGCAATTCACATGAATGGCAAGAGCTCGGGCCATGATGGCAATGCTAAGCAGAAAGAGCGGAGAAAACCAGAGAAAACCAAAGCAAAGGCAAAATAAACTTTCAAAGCAGTGACGGTCTTTTCACTCATTTTGCTTGCACCCGCTTTCTGCCGACCGACCGCATCTGATTATAAAAATTGGAATTTTTGAGTGATGCATCTTCTATGTATATATTGTATATTCTTTGATTATACATAATAAAGCGCAATTATAAAACATAACCTCACAAACAATTGGGTTTTGTAGCTTTTCCATAAACCAAGAATTTATTTATTCCAAACAATCGCGGGTGTCAAGGGGAGATTTACGCGTACGGAGATGTGATTCATTGGCATTATTAAATCGCAACGTCAAGCATATTGTCCAATAAAGTTGAAAATTATTCTAAAATTGCTAAAACAAAGATTACCGTAAGGATTTTTTTGATCTCTAGATCCATAAATCCCTTTCGTGTGATCTTACTCCGGTCATTTCTTTTTTGTTTGTTTCGTTAACACCCGGCAACGCGGTCAGTATTTAATTCAAAAAGAAGAAAAGTGGACTACTTCACCTAAAGCGGCATTCTTCAGAAAACAAAAAATATCAAATTTAAACTTATTTAATTAATGAAAGGCCTTTTTTTACCATTTTCGTTTAATTTTTCTCACTATTTTCAGCACAGCATAAGGAAAACACCCGTGTAGATAAATTAAAAATGGCGAATGACAACGCAACGAGCTGAAGTAGAGCGAGTATAAAGCTGCTTTCAGACATATCGTTTTTCGATACGCGCTGCGCGGCGAGGTTGTAAAGGCTCAGTTTCATAGACTCCGTTTGCGTGCGTATCCGCCAGAAATTTCACGCAAGAAAAGTTGAAATATATGTAACCATATGGGATAAGTTTCATAGAGTCCGTGCGTTTACAACAACAATTGTTATAGTTGTAATAGATTTCTGACGGATACGCACGCAAACGGAGTCTATGAAACTAAGCCTTAATACACAGAAATCCCATAATGCCTTAAACACAGTTGTAGGGACAAAGCATTAAAACCAAAACAAATGTCAAAATTACGTTGGCTCTTATGGGATTAAAAAAAAAAATCAATTATATACTAATGTGAATTCGGGTTTCGGTACTAATGCGAAAGAAACTAATGTGTTCGGGTTAGCTCTATTTCTAATTTGCCACGCACAACGTGTTTTTCTTCTTCTTTTCATTTGTTTACATTTCGGGTTCAGAAATTGGCAGAAATTACAGTAAATGTGTTTAGTTCGTAGGGTTTTATTGAATTTAATCCATAAGCAAAAATATAAAAGATAACAAAAGACCAATGTTCTTAGTGCTTTGTCAGTCCAACTGTATTCAAGGCTGTTCAGACAGGAAAAATGCGTTCACTTTCGCGGCGTATAGATTTTCGCGTTGCGGTGCGTTGTGAACATCTACAAAATGTGCTACTGGTGTTAGTGTTCTGAGTGTGTGAGTTCAGTTCTACAATTTTTGGAGTTGCGAGTGTTCAGATTACCAGTTATCGTTTAAAGGTAACATTTAAAAGTTTAAAGGAAACATTTTCCAAAAAATTACTATTTTCTGCATATATGTCATCTTTCTATCTATATACGCATACACCCAGCTGATTTGTTTACTTTCGTATCGATTCGCGACTGATTCTCGTTCTGTATAAACACCAATACGAAATCGCCTCGCAGCGCGTAGCGAAAACCGCGTTCTATCTGAATGCAGCTTTAATAATAATAACTAATAATAATTTAACTAATAATAATTTCAAAAAGTTCTCCAAATTCAGCGATTATAACTGAAATTCAATCAATCCTGCAACCACAAAATTCTCGCTGAGAGCGAAATGTCGATTGAAAAACAGCTGTTTTTACCATTTTTTGTTTCTGTGTGAAACAAAGAAACTCGGTTATAATTTTTGTGGCAATTCAGGCGAAGAAATTAACTGTGAGGACATAAGTGCCATAATTAAAATAAATAGGTGAAACAGATCCAAAGCGATAGCGATGTGCGATGAAAGTTGTCAAACGTCGGACGGCAAAACAGAACAATAACTACAGCGATAAGCGAGGAGTGCTTCCATTTCATTGGCAAATTTGTAAACAAACAAAAAAAAGAAGAAAAAGAGCAGTGGTATCGCTATGGAAATAAAAATAGAACGACTGCAATGTGTCGTTTTGGATGTGTCTCACCTAAAAAACTTGAAAAACACGTAATCAACTAATTCGTTTCTTTAACGATTGGGTTCAGCTAATACATGGCTCTGTTTGATCTCCTTTCATTGTCATTCGCTATCGTTAATACATCTACTCGGGTGTTCTTGTGCTGTGCTGTGCTGAGAATAGTGAGAATAATTAAACTTAAACGGTAAAATGAAGGCCCTTCAATGAAATAATTTTTAATATGATATTTGGCTCTATTCTGGCTTTTCTGTTATTCTGCTATAAAGTTCTGTTATGCATTCATAGCAGATCGTAACCATAACAGATTTCTCAAAAGTGGAATTCTGTGTTTTAATCTTTGACGGTTGTCTGTTAATGGTGTTCCAAACGGAAAATCTATTACAAGTCCTTTAAAATAGACAGATGCCATAAAATTATTCAAAATTAATAAACGATGTAGGCAGGGCCGGCTCAAAGCCTAATTATTGGAAACTTCCAATAATTTTGAATTTTTTTAAGCGATAAGAGTTATATTAAATATATGAGTTTATTTTTTATTCCGTTTCTTCTTTAAAAATTCTTACAATTTTCAAAAACAAAATGTTTATGAAAAAGAATTTATCAAAAAATGCTTTAAATAATTATAATTATGGGGAAATAATAAATAATTTGACTAAATTAAATACTATACCTTTTCAACTTTAAATTGGGACTAAGCAATTTCAAATTGGGAATTTTTGTTTGTTTTGTTATATTGTTTTTGTTTTTATAATTTTAAAAACTGTAAAGACTGGAAAATTGTACTCCTCACAACATACTTTTTTACTGCTTACCACGTGCCGCCTTTGTAGCGTAGGCTGAGGTCCGCTTACCACGCGGTCATTCACTTGAAAAAGTAAGCAAGAGTTCTATATGGGTTTCCGAGTAGTCAGTCCTGTGCCGAAACATTTCTTTCACTGTCTACGTAAGTAACACTGTCGCGCATGTAAGTGTACTCTGTAACAACAACAAAAAGAACAGTAAAATTGAAGAGTTTGTGCAACGGTAAACCTGTTCCACAATTTGTTACACATAAATCATATTTAAAAGTTTTTAGCTTTTAGTAAGTAAGAACTAAATTTTTTAAAAACATTTATTAAAAATTTATTTTTTTTTTTTTGCATTTGTAGCGCAAAATGTACATATCACAGATCTTGTATTTTCATTAAATTCCGAATACTTTTGTCGAGTACACACGTACTGCGTGCAGGGCTTATCCATTTTTCCTGGCGAGTTAAAAAGTGAAATATAAAGTATTAATAATAAATACTTATCTAAGTGTTTGTTTGCGAATTATGCCGAACCGGATGGAATCATTAATGCGAATAGACGAATTCAGCTCACCTGCCACCACGGTTGCATCCAAATGCGCAATGTAACTCTTGGCAAGTCTTAGTATTTCGATTTTCGATAGTTTACGATCATACGGATCAGTTGGGATGAGAGTTCGAAGAGTACTGAATGCTGTGTTGACACTGTCAAAACGTTATTTTGTTTAAATGAAATACTACAGCATTAATAAATGCCAGAGATTATTATCTCTGATAAATACCTTTGTGTCCTATAACGTTCGCGGGCATTCACCTCATGCCGGGGCTTCGATGAAGGATTATTCGAATAATCCGACTCACAGGGGCTGATGCGATTATATGAGGCTGTGCTGGATTCAGAGCTTAAATTGTTGTTTTCACTAAAATGACTGTAAAAATCCATTGTCTGGACTCTCGAACGTGCCGAGCTCCAAAGAAGAACTAAAGTAGTTTCGAATTTATGCATTGAACAATGGACGACATGAATGATGATGATATTAAAAGCAACACTAACAATTACAATAAAGACAGCAACAACATTACTATTGTAGTAGCTATAAAGTATTTCACACAATTTTTAAATAAAATATTTCACACCATTTTAAGTGTTTCAAGTAATTAACAATTAATATTAATTTAAACATGTTGCGCTTCACTCCAATTATATTAGAGGCTTTCTTCTCGCAGTCAAATGAACATTTTAATGATTGCCTCTATTAATCTATTTGTAGTGTGCAATTTGTATGTCTGTCTGTACGTACATATCGTATATATGTAAACTCTATCCGCGAGCAACTTTTCGATTAATGAATAATTTTTCTAAATTTTTATATTCTATTTATTTATTTGTTGTATTTTTTATTGGCTTGAGCTTTGTTTAATTTGTTCTGGCCTGCTGAAGCATTTTACTGATCACTGTTCCTGCGCTTGTCTATAACTTGTAAAAGACTGCCTTGCTTCATTTTGAAATCTTATCTTTTTATCTTGTTGTGATGCTGTTACTGTATCGATGTTGTTGTTACTTCGGATAATAACGTCCGTCATACGATTGTGAAATGCATTAAGTCATTAGTGATAACAAATTGTCTATAAAGTCCTTCAAGTAACTGAGGCGCGAAGGCATTCAAAGACAGTCCATTCAGTCAGTCCATTCGAGTTGGCAGAAAAAAGAGAGTTGACATGACAAGAGTATATCCATAATAATCACCAAAGTCATCACCACCATGACCACCATCGCGTCACTACTCGTAACCACTTGAATCCGTTGAATGCATTTTCTCAGTTGGCGGATTGATTGATGTATTGGCGGGTGGTATTCAGATGCTTATTTATTAAGGTACATACATATGTACATATCTAAATAAATACATACATACATACATATAAAGTACGAGGGTTGTCTGAAAAGTTTCCGACCTGAACATGAAGATGGTAACGCTCTTTAATAAAAGTGGGGGAGTGTGTATGCGTTAAGAGGTACTCACCGAAATTTCAACCATTTTGGACGCGCAGTTGTTGTTTAACTGTCGTGTATTCGTAAATATGTACATATGTATGTACTTATAAGTATAATAAGTATATCTCATTAACTCATACTCGTTTTTTCGCTAATTATTACCGTTGTTAATGCTTACGGCTTTAATGAAATGATCTGATAACGTCTTTAATAAGAATTGCAATTTACTACGAGGGCGGCTTGAAAAGTGAGTAACTTTTTGAATTTTCCGCGCAGTAACTTGAAATGCGACACTGCACTGCTTTCATCAACATTTATCTTTAATAGACTGGTGTTTGTAAATTTTAACGAAAATAGAAAAAAAGTGAATTTCGTGTGCCGGTTAAGCATTATTTTTTGCGTAAAAAGACATCACCGAAACCAAGGAAAGACTTGATAAATACTATGGGGACTCTGAACCATCAGTTTCATTGGTTTACCGAGTTCCGTTGTGGTCGTACCAGCACAAGTGACGCCAAACGTTCAGGTCGCCTAAAAGAGGTGACGCCAGAAATCGTCGATAAAATCCATGGAATGATATTGGACGATCGGAGAATGAAAGTGCGTAAGGTAGCTGAGGCTAAAGGCATCTCAACTGAGCGGTCAATCGCATTTTACATGAATATATGGACATGAAAAAGCTATCCGCGCCATGGGTGCCGCGATTGCTCTTCCACCACTTCAAAGGAGTGTTTGGCGATGTTCAACCGCAATCCGAACGAATTTTCGCGCCGTTTCGTTACCGGAGACGAAACATGAATCCATCACACCACACCAGAGACCAAAAATTAATCAAAAAAGTTGGCTTCTCCGGGCGGTAAGATATTCGGTCCGAATTACTGAAACAAACGACTATTTTGAGGGCTTTAATAAAAACCTATTATTTTTTTTTTTTTCAAAAAAAATTATTTGAAAGGAGTAAAAAAAATTAAAAAACCCTGGACTAAACATGTTGAGAAGACCATGTTAAGAAATAAAACGCATATTTGCCCAAAAAAACTTCTTTTATTAAAAAAATCAATGACTTATCGACCTACCCTCGTATAAATACTTCAGTTTAGGAGGTATTTGTACTTATTTCTAAAAAATTTAACGAGCAGCATAATAGAGCATTAAATAGGAATATTGCGTTGCGCATTATATTGGAATAGATTGGTTAGGGATCATATATAATCAGTATGCTTTGGACAAAGTTGTGCTAAAACAATAACTGATTAATGAAAAAAATGGTTTTATAATAAACTTGTTTTAAATCAGCCACAACACTTTCTCTATTTTCAGAAAAATCACTCCGCCTTAGGACCTTGTCTTCTTGCATCATGCCTCGTATCAGCTTACCCCGCGCGAGCTGATCAGGATGTCTGTCTTCTTTTTGTAATTAAATGGTTTGTTTCTTAAAATAATGAAAAAGATATTGTAATTGTCTTTCTTTTTAGTTGCTTTACAAATGGAAACAAGAGCGTTAACTTTGGCCTGGCCGAAGCTCATATACTCCACATCCGCATCTGCCGAAGTGAGGATAAAAAGTCCGCGGGTGACGCCCACTTTTATATCACTTACAGATAGTAAATTTTGATCTATTAACTCATTTACAACAACGCTTTTCTCAACAAACACATCATTACATAGTATGGTATATACATATATGGTGTCACGCACATTTTTGGGGCGATGACTCTCACTAACACGGTAAATGCGGCACTGAAATTTCAGCTTCAGATCCGGACTACAAGGTGAGAAATCCAGCTCTCAAATTGTACGTTTAATATTTACCTAAGAAGTAGGCGTTGCAGTAGTAAAATTTTTTTTCATGTTCGACATCAGAGAGCTCTAAATGGAAGAGAATATTCCTGCTGAATTTCATGATGATGCTTACATTCGTTTTCCTGTAATCGTGGTTTTTGTCACCAGTGGGCGCCACGCCCACGACCATATTTGGGAGTGTATTAAAGTCTGAGACAGTGGACTCGGGAATAACATTTTAGCTTTAAATTCGCTCTACAAGCTAAGCTATAAGCACGGAAAAATTCATATTTGCTATAAAAAATAGGCGCGGAACTTTTTCAGTACCAATACCAAACAGCCTACGATGACTAAGCATGTTTCTGCCAAATATCATGGCGATAGCTCTATTCGTTCTCCCGCAATAGTGATTTCCACAGACAGAGAGACAGACAGACAGAGAGACGGATATGGCTGAATCGACTCAGGAGGGGATTTTGAGCCAGAATATATATACTTTTCTATACCTGCCACGCCTCCTTTAATGCGTTACAAACGGAAGCACAAAGTGAATATAAAAAGTATAAAAAGGGTTGTTTCGATTTTAATAATTGTAAACCTGATATTTTGAGTAAATACTCCTACTTTTAACTAGAAAATAGAAATAAGGTACACATGCCTTTACAATATACATACATATGTAAGTACTTACTTATTTTTCTTATGAGAAATTCTGAGATCCTTAATTTTTATAAATTAAAAAATTAAATATATTTGTTATGTATTTCAATTGATATGCGTTACACAATCACATAATTGTCACAATATGTAAATTAATTAAAATTTCTTTTTTTTATAAAAATTGTATTTACAAATCTTAAAAATTATGAAAAAGAAAATGAAACGAATTCTAGGTTCTGTATAAAGTTCGATAGAAGCTCTTAAGAATTAAATGAATAATTAAAATATATATATAGTGCTTTTTAAGGAATTTTAAAAAAGTTTTCTAAAAGAAATGATTGAAATTTTGTAAGGAATTGTTGTGCAAAATTGTAATAAAAACCATACCGTTAAAGAGATATAATAATGATAAAATAGTTATTTCGGAATAGTATATTTTTCGTTTCATTGTAAGTAGTTTATATACTATAGGATTTCAATTAAGAAACAGCAAAAGTATTTAAGGAAAAAGAAAAACGCAACTTAAGATCTAAAAACATAAAAATGAGTTTAAATTAAACAGCTCCATGAGACGTTTATTAAATTTAAGGACAACAAGTTCTCTTGATGTATTAAAAGTAAACATTTTTGTGTGGAAACTAATTTGTGTTTTTACCTTTCTGTTTTTTGTCACAACTTCAACAACGTTCAAGCAAAGAATAAGTTTTACAGATTTTAAACAACGTAGAAGCAATACATCGTCCTTTTCTTGGAATACGCGTTAGTTGTCTACAATTTATCTTTGTACAATAAGCTCTATAAAACCCACAGCCGTGACGTAGTAAAAATGGTAAAATTCAGGTATGTAAAATTCAATGTGTGTACGAGTATATATTGTTGTTTGTTATATTATGTGAAGTCGCCTGAAAGTTTTTATTTATTTATGTAATTGGCATTGATTATGTCAATGTTTCCTTGATATATATTTACATAGTATATTTGTGTAACAAAACAAAAAGCAAAAATTAAGAAAAAACGCGAGATAAAATATTCTGGAAGTATTTTATTGGAATCGTTTATTTTGAAAGTGCTTAAGTCCATTTCCTGAAAGAGTGTAGTTAATGATAAGAAAGCTTTTATCATGGTCACAGTATGAGAGAATGTATTACTTTCAAAATAACCGGTTCATAGACAGTTTTAGAGGAAAACTGTTTTATGAAGTTTCAAGGGATTTTCTCATCACTGTGCCCTATTTCACCAAGTTACAAGTTAGTGATTTGTAAGAATTTTTTCACAATTTTGTAAAAAGAGGGAAAATTTAGTTTCACCAAATTTTAGCGTGAAAATATGTATACGTCGTTCATGTGTAAATTATTTACAAGTGGGAGAAAGTTGAATAATCTTCAGTTGAAAAAGGGCCGTTGTGGGGTTCTTAGTGTCAGAATATAAGTTTTTAAATGAAACAAGACTAAAAATGACATATTCAACTATAAAACAAACTACATCAAGGATGCATTTCAAATATTGTTTGGATGGAATCCATCAGAAGCGATTGTTGAAAAAATGTTTAGCCCCTCTTTAACTTTTACGTCATGCTTTAGTACGTCCGTAGTACGTTAGTATTATCCGAAAAAATTGTATTCGCCTCTTATTAGAGGCTACATGAAGTTTTCTGCTTTTCACCGCCGTTACCATTAATAATATATTAAAAATTTGAAACAGCATATTTCTAAAAATTGTTAGAGAGAAACTTGATATTCTACAAATTTTTAACAGACCAATTTCTCTCTGAAATCCATATGTATATACTATACACACTTGTACTTTGAGAAACCGAAGCCTGCATCACAAATTTGAAATTGTGACTTACAAGTTAACAACACTAGTTAACAACAAAAACAACAATTAAGTAAACACTAAAATATCGCAAAACTTTGCTCTTCAATTTTAAGATATTGATTATAATTTGTCCATTGTTTTTTGATAATTGATTTTTTTCCAGTTGATTCTTGCTGGTTTTTATTTGATTTTTGCCAGGTTTATTTTTATGGCTATGCTTTTCACAGCTGAGGATTTATTTCTAAAGTTACCTTTTTATTTTTGACAGCTAGTTTGTTTTTTTCTGTGATTTCTAACAGTTGGTTTTTCAAAGAAAATTTTTTGTCGGTGATTTTTTGACTATGTGACTATGGCCAAAAATATTTTAACAGAAATATTTATTTTAGAATATAAACCAAAATATGTAGAATGTTTGGATCTGATATTAATATTTGAAACATTTATTTGTAAAACACAAGAGGAAATTAAGAGATTGCGTTATTGCCAATAAAACTTATATCCCGGAATATTTTTATTTTATTTTTGCTCACTTTAGAGATTATTCTTCGTAAAATCATTATGATTTTTTCAAAACAACATACCAATAGAAAATTAGAGTTGCAATAAGTGGACTTACATCACTTTCAAAATGGCTATTTGACTATTTTGACCCTTTTGTTACATGCTTTATTGGCAATTACGGCCTAGACTATTAAGACTATTAAGCTTAGTCTTCATAGCTTTTAGGTAAATACCTAAATATGCGTTATATATTGGAAAAAGAATTAAAAATTTTTTCATTTAAATTATTTTTCTTGTACTTCCAATTTGTTTAGAAACAGTTATTTAGAAAATTTTTGAATTATTTTCAATCTCTATTTTCAATTTATTTTTATTTTCAAAATTTTGCTCTCTTTCTTTCTATATTTGGAAAAGCGATTGTTTTGGGATAAATGTCGGCCACCCATTTTAAAAAAAATATTGCTTTGTTTCTTTTTTTATAAGTCTTTAATAGTGCACTGTAAATGCCCTTTATTGTTGACTTTTTGGGTCTGCTGGCTAATTGATTACTGTTGGTCCGAATGAATTGGGTCTGAAGCTTGTTGGTAGCAGCTCTGCGTGTATGTTGGCCAATGTGTATTTAAATTAGCGCTGTGATTAGTTTGGCGTTGAAGTTGACGAATTTTTCACTAGTAGCGGCCACGCGCTGTTGAAAAGAATTCATTTATTATTATTCAAAAATTTTAAGTACTAACGTGTTACCAGTATCATATCCTGTACCAGATTGGCCAAACCGCGATTGGCTAAAACAACCAATCTGGTTACCGGCCCGGGAATACCTTCTGTATAACCATCGGCGGCACTGTTAGAATCACTGTCATCGCTACTGCCACCGATGGTATTTTTGGGGCTGTTCGCCGCTTCGTCACGGTTCTGTGTTTGTACGCTGCCTGAGAAAAGCTATGATTGGCAATGAAACGAAAACATAGAGCAATGTGAAATCCAACAATAAAAGGAAACATTCTACTACAAAATTTGTACTCACTCGCACGATATCGAATAGGAAGTTACCGGAACCGCCGGAGCTGCCTGCAGCACCCGCGTTCACATTTGCATTCGTACCACTTGCACTTCCGGCCAGCCCGCCTCCGCCAAAGTTCAGAAACCTTTTGAAAAGATTGCTTTTGAAATGCAAGTGCTGATTAACAAAGAGTGTGTTACCGAATTTTGACCATTCCAACAAAAGGAGCATTCTCTAGATTGCTCTTACTACTACAAAAGTGCCAATTGTTGCGTCAATGCATGTTTGTATGCATTGGTTAAAAGCAGCGGTTCTCAGAGTGTGACGAATGACCCCCTAACGAACACTCGGTGCTATTATACTACTTTTTATATTTAAATATAATCTTTAATTGTAAATTTTATATTTTAATTTTAAATATCTATTTATCTGTCTATCTATCTATCTAATCTAATCTTACCAAACGAGCTAAAATTGTTTATATATTTGTAGTTTTTTTGAGGTCGAAAACGGCTCTGAGGATTTCCTTGATATTCACATATTAGGGAGATTGAGAGAGGCAAATCGATCTGTAGAAGTGTTTTTTTCGAGAAAATTCACCAATCAAGGTTTTTCTCTATTAAATCAACCAGGTGTGTTCATAATTTATTGCCTTTTACTGACATCGTTTTGTTTTTGATTTTAACTTTTGTTCTGTTCTAAAATGAAATATTTTGGTTCTGTTTTGTAAAACTTTAAGAAATTTATCAACAGGTGTCAATGTTTTTAAAGCAAAAAATTTCAATAAGAATTCAGAAAATTATTTAAGTATAAGAATCTTAAAAAAGATTTCACTTCACTTCCCTTCACTTGAAAATGATAGAACGGCCTTTTATTTTTTTACTAATCACACTGCAAAAACCCAAATTTTTTTATTTTTGTGTTTTCGCCCAATTAAATCTAATTCATAAAATTTAGCAACGTTCGAAAAAAAGTTCCGGGCAACTGCTCGGGTTCCAGGTTCTATATTAAAAAGAGAAAAATTAACAAAAAATCAGAATTAAATTTTTATACTTTTAGTTCAAATTTAAATTTGCAAATTTATAGCTCCTTTCCTGCTAGAATCTATTAATGTAAGAAAAATTTGCATTCGTTTTATTATACTATTTATTGTATTCATCATTATGCGCTTTTAATCTAATAATAGCTATTTCTTGTTACGCTGTTAACGAGCCCAGAATGTACTCAATGAAGTCGTGTCGTACCTACATATAGACCAAACCCACGGATTATACGAGTATTCGCTATTAAAAACCAAAATCACTCGATGTATGAAGGTTCGAGAACCGCTGGATTATAATAATGCGTGTGTGTACGTGGGTTAAAACTACAAAACCAAATAAGGATAAAACAAAAAATGGCAAATCCTAAGTGTACCTTTTATTTCGGTCATCAAGGTCGGCATGATCTTCGTTCGAATCTAGTGACAAATCATCGATGGCGGGCGATTTGGATTCCGAGATTTGTAGGTCGTTGCTGACCGGTTTAGCGTCATTGCTGTTGCTGAGTACTTCATTGTTGAAACTCAATTGTATTGCTTCTTCCAATTTCGATTGCTGATCTGATTGGTCTGGTTGTTGTTGTGGGAGGTGCTGTTGCTGTGTTTGTTGCTGTTCCGATTGCTGTGTTAGTGGTTGGTTCGATTGTGGTGGATGTTGCTGTGGCAAGTTGGCAACTGCTTGAGCAGCTGCTTCAGCTTCTTTGACCTGACGCGCCACGCGAATCGTTTCTTCTAATTGCTTATTGATCGCTGACAGATCGATTTGTGTTTCGGAGGCAACATTCTGATTTCCAGCACCATATTTTTATTTTTGTAGCAAACATTCAAAGTTTGTTTGTTTCATTTTTGTCCCGTTTTCGTCAAAGCAATTTGGAATTTTGATGACAAACCGACCGTAGCCCACACAAATTTTGAAAGGGTATATATAGGATTTTGTTTATATTTTTGAGATTTTGTTTAAAGGAGTTTGCAGTTGGGTATTATCGTGGTGTTTATCGTGCACAATATTTTAACGTTCATTAGTTCAATTTTAGAATTGAAGGAGAGAAAGGAAACAGCGGTTCGGTAGCGGTTGCGAAAGTTCAGTTGGAGATAAAAATGGTATGAGCGAGTGCGTGAGGGCGAGAAAGGTCCATTGGGTTAAGAGGAGTCATGGTGTAGTGAGTTTGACAGGAATGACAAATATTCGTGTGACATTGACAGTTTTTGAGTTTTCGATTTATTAGGTTTAGGTTAATCAGTTTATTGGTTAGTTTCATGGCAATTTTTTGCAGACGGTGTGTGAAATGATGTAATTTCATTTACATTTTATTCATTTTGTTTATGGTTTGTTGTCGTTTTTTTGATGACGATTTTAGAAGTTTGGTTGTTCGAGGTTATTGTTACGATTAATCGATCATTAATTAATTAATTATTCAATCAATTCAGTAGATACGTACATGAAAAGAAAAAAGAGAAAAAAAAGAGAAAAAATAAAAAGCATGAAAATTATGGAAAAATGTTGTAGCCAATTTGTTAGAATCTTTTTTTGTATTGCAGAAAGTGTGGTAAGATTTTGAAACAGAGTTTAGTTTGGCTTAGCTTGCCACAATGCGAAGAAAAAAAAAACAGTACAGGAGAATACCAACGAAAAGTACACAATACCAAAATTTGACAAGAAACAATGAGTTATAGAACTTACATACTTGAGAATAACAATTTAAGACTACTAATTGCAGTGCCTTAATTATTTTTAATATACTATACATATGTTTTTTATAATACGACAACTATAACATGATTTAAAAAAACATAATATTGCAAAACCGCGCAAAATATAAACGATGAGCTGCATGAATGTCGACAATCTAATACATACACTACTAAGTTAACATTTTTTCAAATCCGCTTAAAGTGATGACGATTAATGAAGTTTTGGAAAGTAAAATGGAAAATACGAGTATGTAATAGCAACAGAAGATGATAGTTGGCACGGAAACTAGGTTGAGCGAAAGAAAGGGAGAGAAGTGACAGAGAGAGGTACAGAGTGAGAGAGAGTGAGACTGACCGAGGGCAATAGAGTATACGTAAAATGTTTATTTGTTACTGTAGTTAATCATAACATAAATCTATAAGATATCCAATTGCAGCATTGCAGAAAAATTTGAAAAACTGTTTGGAGAACCCATTGAATTTTTGTGTTTTAATGCAATATTCATTATTATTTTACGAAGTTGAATTGTTGTTGGAGTGTAGCTTCAAAAATTTTTCCTTCGACAATTTTTGTTACTTTCATTTTGTTGTAGTCATAGCCAATTGTTCCAATTCTATATAACAAAAAAAAATTTTACACATTTTTTAAAAGTAAATTTTAATAGAGTACCGCACAACAGTTCATAAGATTTAGTACCATAAAATCGTAAGAATTTCCGTCATCCGTTGTCGAGTTTGGTTTGGTTCGGGGAACGAAACAAGACACTGCAGATGACACATCGCCAAAACCGGTTTGTATGCAAACCAAACTTGACAACGAATGACGGAAATTCGTTCCAGAACCCATCATCATTCAACCCTGTCCGAAAAATTAATGGTTTTTTGTATTTTGTATTTGTATTCGATTTGTAAGAGAGACATTCAGGCATTGGTTAATACTCTTTTGGTATTGGTACACAGGCTAGCTAGAAGCCTTGTTCAACTAAAGTTTCAGGGGTTGTCTGAAGTGCTTCTATTTTCTTTCAAATCAAGCGGTGACTGTCGGAAGCGCTGCAGGAAACATTACCACACATGCTTCCGACAGTTACGGAATTATTCAAAATCAAGTGGAAGCACTGCAGTCAAAGCAAAAATGTCAGTTTAACCCTTCAATCTAGCTTGTGCAGCTCTTTAGTAAAGAATCATTTAGAAATTTTTATATGTTTCTGGCGTTGTCAAACTACAGTACTAAAAATTATTTAGAGATAATCTCCAATTGTGAATAGTAATTTTTTTGCCAAAGAAACTAAAACTAAAACTAAGCAAGTAAGAGCGTTAAAACTAAAGATATTTTTTGAAAAAAATGAACTGTTGTACGTAGGTACTCGTATTTGTAGCGTTTTTGTTGTTGTAGCAAATGCTCACATGGGCTCGATTTTATTGTGGAAATTGTTGTGGGAGTTGGAGCACCAGTTGTTGTTGTTGTTTTACTTGGCGTTACTGTTGAGTTTTTATCTACGCTGTCAATTTCATTAACATCATCATCATCATTGTCATCCAAAGTGGGCAACTCAATTGATATACGCGTGCCGTTAGTACTAGTTGAGCTGTTTCTGCTGTTGCTGCTATTACTATCGCCATCGACATCATCATCATCGTCATCGAAACCCGCATCAAAAT
Source organism: Conops quadrifasciatus (assembly GCA_949752815.1). Lineage (NCBI taxonomy): Eukaryota > Metazoa > Arthropoda > Insecta > Diptera > Conopidae > Conops > Conops quadrifasciatus. The sequence continues at coordinate 33,464,629 of OX457081.1, read as the reverse complement.
TGCTGCGTGCTTGATTTGCTGTATTACCCTGTATCGCGCTGCGAAGCAGAGTTGGTCCCAGAACGCGCAGTATTTTCGAAATAATGCGATTTGCCTGATCATCAACTTGCTACAACAACATTATTGGGTGTGTGAGTTTTTTAGTGTGTACAGAATTGTTATTGTTAAGGGTAGAAAATTAAAATGGGGAGGAATTAGACTTTCTTATTATTTTTAATTTTTTGTTTCTCAAAAATTTGCTTCTGAATGGAGTTAAGTATTCTACCAAGTAAGCCATTCACATTGTACTAAAATAATCAGATGTATAAACATTTTTCATGCAAATTTTTGGATGAATTATTTTGAGTTACCTATGAAAATATTCTCATGCCCTCTTAGTACGAAGGAAGAGAAGCTATACGGCTTTTTGGGTTCAGTCCGATGCTTCTGTTTCTTATGTTAAAGTAGTATGATTTATTGAAGCGAAATTTGTCATATATTAAATCTTTCAATACTTAGCGTTTAAAATTTTTGTGTTTATCTTATAAATTTAATTATTATCAGGAAATTCGAGAGGAATTTTGGCAACGTTAGGAAAAAGATGACAAGAGAAATCACATTTGAGAGAGGAATCTCTCTATGAGTAGCTTCGTTAGTTTTATAGTCCTTTCTACGAAAGAAAATTATACATATATTGGAAGTATCCTCGAAAATAAACGTTTCCTTTTACCATGGAAAGTAAACAATCTCTTTGATAGCTTTAACTTTGTTGCCGTGGAGAGGGACATTCTGGTAGACCTCTCTTCTCCGAAAGACTTCTCCAGTTTCGAAGGGGAAGAGAATTTAATACCCTTCATGAGAATAATTCCTAGGAATTTTCAGTTTTAATTTCAATTTTCAGCAAAATCTATACAAGTATTATTCGCGGTGTAATTGTCAATTGCGCATCCGTATTTCAGTGAGTAATAGAGAAAATAATTACAATTTATTTTGGTTCGGGATGACGTTAAAATTCTTTTGATTCTATACTTTGAAGATGATCATGGAACATTGTGTAAATATATGCAGCGAGAAATGAGCTTTTGGCCGATTGAAGTGCTTGCGAAAGAGACAAAGCCTAACAAAATTCTGAGATGGTTCGAATTATAATTAAAATATTGTGAATACTAATTATCGTGATTTCTAATTATTCACTACGGACACCTTTTTTAAAGTTTCATCCCTCAAAATTACACCAATTGCATGTACTCGTTACTCTCTACTCGTTAGTTATGTTAGTTGTCTACTGCAGATAGCTTCAAATTGTTTCGAAAACTTGGGTCGGCCATAGTTTTTTAATCCCATGATGGACAGATTATGTATGGATGAATAGATCCGAATGATTCTCCGTTTATTCCAAAGACAATATTGGATAAAAAATGTAATTAACGCCAGATAACTGATCCTTTCTCTGCGCTGTGGTGTGATGTTGCTTGAAGCTGTTGCGGTGCTGACGTTGTTGTAACTGCCGACAATCTAAGCAGTGGACGAATTGAATGAATTGATGGAATGAAAATGTTAGGATCAATCTAACAGTCAATCATTTCGAAATTTCTAATCATTGACCGGATGTAGTTTTGTGATTTTAACTGTACTGGGGCCGACATTGTTGATAGCATAAGAGGATGATGGAATTGGTTGTGGTTGTGATGTTGTTGTTGTTGGTATTGTTATTGCTGCTGCTGGTGATGTTGATGTCAATTTATCTCTGGTAGTAATAAAATAATTGGTACGATTTAATAAACGATTTAAATCTTGAATGATTGCAACAATCTGAGATTCATCAACATCATTTGTTGCAACTTTTGCAATAGGTGTAATTGTTAGTACTTCGGTTGTGGTCGTTGTTGCTGCTGTTGTATCGGTTGCTGTTGCAGCTGAAAATGATGTTGATGCTAATGTCGGTGTTCTTATAATATTAGTTGTTGTTGTTGTTCTGTTTGGTGTGTCTGTTGGTGTTGATGGTTTGTGCTCTGTCATGGTTCCTGGTAGTGATTCGGTCGTTGTTATTGTTTCTATTGATGATGATGTTCCTGAAGTTGTTGGTGATTCCGTTTGCAACGTCGTGGTTATCGCGTTTGTCGGCAATTCAGCAGCCGTCGGTGTTGTCGTCTCTGTTGTCTGTGCAACAGTCATAGTAGTCGTCCATGTCATTGTCGATGACGTCGTTGTGTTTTTAATGGCTGTTGCTGTCGTTGTTGTTGTTGGGGTTGGAGTTGTGAAATAATTAATCAACGCTTTATTAGTTATTGTTGTTGAGGGCGTGGTCGCTATGCCTTCACTCACTTTTCGGATTTCATTGTCATTGGAAATTGTCGTTTCTGAGGCGTGTGCTTCCGGTGCAAAAGTGGGCAACTCAATTTCGACACGCGTGCCACCCGAATGGACACCCTTCGGACTGACATCATTCCCACCAACATCATCACCGTCCTCAAAATCATCGAAGTCTGAGTCATCAGAATGTGCGGGTCTTATCGTTGTGGGCCGATTGCCGCCCAACAGAGCTGGCAACAGACTGGGGCCGGCAACGCGTATCACCTGAGCTATTATGCGATTAACAATGCCGTCGATTTGCTGCGAACAACAGAATTAAAAGTACTTAAAAAGGTTGCACTCGTAGAAAGCAAAAGGGGAAGAGCCTGCGAAGGGTAGGAACACCCTCACCTTTTAACCGTTAGAGAAATACAAAAAATGCCTTAGCGGGTCCATTGATTGATTCCTAAAAATTGTATTGATTTTTCACAACAAATTATAATTAGTTCATTAAACAGACAGATTAATGTATTAACATTATTCGGTTGCATGCATTTTCAACAAGAATTAGTCACTTTAGTGCAACGGTGACTTATATTCGGTGGAGTTCTGTGTTTCATGGGGCAGGTGTCAGGTATCGCGATGTGTGAATGGGCGGGTTTAGTTATGTTCGCTAAGAAGTAAATTGAACTAAAATCAGTAAGAAAATTGACGGATAGTTTAAAGTACTTGAAAAACAAAAAAAAAAAAATGGGAAAAATTTCTCTATCGAAATCAGTCGCAGATGCCAATTGTTTTCTGCCAAATTTTTCAGTCCTGTTTTTTTTGGGATATTGTTCCTCAGAGTTATGTATTCTTTCCATTGGCTTCCGCTACATGGTTCTTTGTGTTGTATTTTACTTTGCTATATAAAATTATTAGCTTACATTAAACAATAACTGCATTTCCTTTTTCATCTTATAATTCTTGTTATAAGAAGATCTATATTTCTCTAATTTTTTTACTATTGTTTGCCATTAATTTCCATTTGAATTCATTTCTCCTCGTCTGAACTCTTCGTCGGGTTTGAATGTAGTTTCAACATTTACAATCTGTTCCGTCTTTGCCTCGGTATCTTCGGTGGCAGAAGGCGGTGTACTGGCACCATGATTTAAGGTCGGATTCAAAGCATTTCCTAATATACCGGGACCTACTTTTTGCAAAATATGCTGAACAATTTGATTTATAACTTCATCCACTTGCTGTGTGGGGAGAATAATAGAATTTTTAAAATTATTTGTACAATTTTGCGTACAATTGATTACAATTTCTGCACTTTTGACTTTTTTCACAAAGTACGCCTTTTTCGGACAACTGATTACAGTTTCTGCACTTTTGACGTAAAAAGTGTACTTTGGGAGAAAAGTATGTTTCGTAATTCTCAATTTTCTCAGGAACTTTCGAGGTGTTTTTTTCTAAAAAGTTTAGTTGGGTGGTTTCATTCTCTATTAAAGTGGTTGATCAATAAGTGTGTCACCTGCCAACATTTTAAAAACAAATCTAAACAGTAAAATCATGCCGTATTGTATTGTATTCTATTAATACATTGTATTAAAACCTACAATGCTTTGAAAAGATACACATTTTGAATTATTCAAGCGTTAAACAAGGATAATACAAAATCGAAAAGCGTATTCAGTGACTGTGACAAACAAACAAACAACGCTAATACTGAAATTCGTTCTCATTTTAATATCATCAGTGACATCAGCTATCAATGACAGCAAAAGCTAAATGAAGTCAAACGCTATACAACACCGGCATGTTATTCTTTTCTTTAAAAGAAACAAATAATAAAAATATTTGTCTGTATTCATGTCACAGATTGACATTTGATGTTACTCGCATTTAAGATGTTTTTGTTATCACGAGCGATAGTTGTTTTATAGTTAAAAGGTATAGTTTAGTTAAAAAGGTAGATTAGAAAGGAGACGGTGAACAGTAGAGTGACCCCTCCAAATGGATAAAAATTTCGGCCCAGAGAAGAAGACTTCTCAACTGTATTCAGTGAAAGAGACGACAAAGGGTGAGAATATGTATTCTGTGGGTTATATATGTATGTATGTAGTTTGATCCAGATTTAAAAAGTCGTAAGACAGGGGGAACTTTCTCCTCCTGAAGAAAATTGAAAATTGAAGCGTTTTTATATACTCGTAAAAAGTTGAAAAATATTGGAATTTGGGATTTCCTTTAAAATGGGACGACTATAAAAATTACATTCTGTTATCAAGCTGTTTTATGAATTTTCTAGAAAACTAGAAAATTCTAGTTTTATCTAGAACTAATTTTCTAGATAAATATCCTCTGGACTAAAATATCCTGCGCAGTAAAATTTTCGAGAAAAAATATATTCTATAAGAGTTTATAAAGTTTTTGCCTTCTATTTTTAAAGTCTAATAGAGAAAAGAAAACAAAATAGATGATTTTAAATTTAAATCATAAATAAATAAGTACAGTAGAGTCGCAGTAACGTGAACTAAAAAAACTAGGTCTGTTCAAAGTATCGAATTTCTTGACGTCACCGGGTCATTTTTAGTTCATAAGAGTATTTATGTGCTAAAATAGAATGAATTTAATAGAGTTTTTTTAAGAACTCCACTTGTTTTTTACAAAAAAGTGTTATTTATTAATCCATTTTTTATTGTATTCGATTAATTGATTGTAATGTATACAATCAATTTATTAATAAATTTATTAGTATTTGATACAATGTTTCAGCCCACTGTATAACAGTATTAAGAGATGAAATTGCCGTCTTCGGACTAATTTTAGTTAAATGTTCCGTAATTTCAGGCTCACTAAATTCATTTTTCGGTACACTTACATTGTAAGGTTCCGGTTTTTCGTTGAAGCATTCTCGTTAGTCTGATACGGGATCTAAAGTATTACACTGATATCAAACCAAATTTCAGTTGTTTCTAAATATATGTATGTACAAACCTAAGGGTTAATTCTATTGAATAAATTAGCGTTTTTAGACAGAGAAATGTTTAAATCTTCTCTTATTTAATCTCTTAATATATTTAATGGGATGGCAAGATCAGGGACACTGAGTCAAGTTGTTCTAAAACTGTAGCTTTTTCATTCAAAGTGAGACACACAGGTATTTTCGTGTGTTTGTGTTTTCTGTCGGAAACGTATGTCTTTTGTTTACATTTGCTCTCTAAATTTGGCAGCACTTAATTCATGTTATGGGATTTTTAGTAAAAGGTAGGTTTCAGCTGTGCAGCTGGTATATCTGATGCAGCTGTGAAGCTCCATAAGCTCGTGTATGAATGAGGAGCTTAGCTGCACAGCTGCAGTGATTGTGTTTCTACTGAAATTTCAATAGATACAGCTACGAGCGGCGAAGCTACGAGGTAAAACGTAAACAAAAACAAAAAAAAAAGAGGCATTAAGTAAACAAACAAAAAAAAAGAAGAAGAAGATTAGCGGCAAGATGCAAAATACGAAAGATCTATCGGTAAGGGCATTCCGGCTGGGATACAACAATTTGCTGAAAATTTCATTTCAGCAGCAAAGCTGCATTTTAATGTGTTTAGGCTTTTACAGAAGCTCACGTTATAAGGAGCTCAATGTCAAAATATTCGAGTTCACACTCGCCGGATGTTCCATTAGCCGGTGTTCACCTACCGCGACTCTACTATAATACGGTAGATCTCTACTCAGACTCAATTTAACACAACTTAAATATTTTATAAATGTATAGAAATAACAGTCGACAATTGGATAAAAGAAACTAATTTTTGGATATAAACAAAAACCCAATTTTTTTTAGTCCCGTTGAACCCATATATTAAGACCTCGGAATTATGGAGACCCTTTGATATTACGCATCCTAGCGTGGTTGCTTGGTCCGCGTACCGCGTAACCCACTGAAAATATTGATCAATACCTAACCAATCTTTTGCCTTTTAAACGAAATTTTAATATTGTAAATTTTTATGAAAATAAGACTTACATATTCATACGTACACAAACTTACGTACATACCTTTGTAATGTCTGGGAATAGTTCACGCAACAGTCCGATGGTGCGTTTGTTGCGTTCTGCTATCGCTTGTTCTTGATCCTTGTCGCTGAGTGTTAAAACATCAATTTCCTAAAAATTGAATTTTTGGGTTATTTTAATTTGGATGATTATGTTTACAGTACTACACTACACTACGGCTATTTTATTCGTTCTCAAAACCGCTGTGGTCTTGCCACTGTAGATTCAGCTCACAGTCTCTTTTCGCGTTAAAGTGTTGCGAAAAGTCACTCTTTAAAATGCGGGCCTCGTTCATGGACTTTCGTTTAGTCCCTGTACGCCAGTTAGCCGTTAATCAGTGGGTACATACCAGCTGCGAAATTTCGCAACAACTGATGCTGTGAGATATTATGCAGTAATAGCACATTTTCGATTACGTTGTACAAATCTACATCGAAATTATCGGTAATCAGGAAATGGCGAAAGGTTAGTGCAAAACCAGACTCAAGGTTTTAAAAAATTTCGTTAAAATCTATTTAGTGGCCAAAGATGTTAACTAAAAGCAGAAAAACTTGTACTAAAAAGGAATTAAAATACATCAGAAAATGGTTAAAGCAGTTTTTTTGTTTAAATTTTTTTTTGTAATATTACTGTTTGTGAACAGTTTAGTAAAATGTTGTACGTAAAATGTTCTGATTCACTGAAATTCAAGTTTTGCATAGAATTTTTTTTTCAACATCATTCCATTCTAATTTCTCTTCATTGTGGACCAATGTAGAAAATATTTACCAAAGACATAATCTCTCAAAGGCAAGAAAATGTATGATTTCTTATAATTTCTTATTATAAAAAACTTTATTGATAAAAAATTTTATTGAAAATGGAAATAAAATTTATTTTCCATGAAATTGACGAATAAAATAGAGAGAAAATGATATAGTTAAAGTAATTTAAAATTTGAATTGTTATATGATTTCATTAATTTTTCATTACAATTTGTGAACATTTGTGAACAGTTTAGTAAAATGTTGTACGTAAAATGTTCTGATTCACTGAAATTCAAGTTTTGCATAGATTTTTTTTTTCAACATCATTCCATTCTAATTTCTCTTCATTTTGGACCAATGTGGAAAATATTTACAAAAGATATAATCTCTCAAGGGCAAGAAAATTTATGATTTCTTATGATTTCTTATTATAAAAAACTTTGTTGATAAAAAATTTTATTGAAAATGGAAATAAAATTTATTTTCCATGAAATTGACGAAGGAAATAGAGAGAAAATGATATAGTTAAAGTAATTTAAAATTTGAATTGTTATATGATTTCATTAATTTTTCATTACAACTCTATAAAACCAGCGATTATTTTGTGTGTAGCCAATTTTTATAAAATATGTAAATTTTTTATAAACATTTTTTGTAAATGAAATGAGTCATTATATTAAAATGTATTGGTAATACTTTGTTTTTATATCGGTTAAGGTCGAATTTGTTCAATGCTACCCATCGTATTACGAGCGAAGCTGCTCTGTTCTCTTTCGTGGTCTGTAAACGTGGTTTTTATATAAATTAAACAAAGGAAAAAACTGCAATATAAAGCAAGAAATACTATAAAATTGATATAGATTTAAAACAATTACACAAAATAGCTGCTCTTTAATCAGTCGTAATTAAGGTTAGAAATACAAGAAGAGAATAGAGAAGAAGCGAATAGAAGAAGAAAAAAAAGGAAAAGAAGAAGGAAACGAAGCGGAATAAAAACAACGGCTGAATTAAAGACGCGAAAATAGAGGACAGAACTGAAAAATCCCATAAACAGAGAACTACTGACTTTTGTCTGTCTATAGAAAAAACTTCGGTCTGGCCCTCATATACCCTACACCCGCATCTGTCGAAGTGATGACAAAAAGTGGGCGGGTGACACCTACTTTCACTTTATTTACAGGTAGTAAATTTAGATCGATTAACTCATTTACAACACCGCTTTTCTCCACAAACACCTCATTATATGGTATGGTATACCAGTGGGCGTTCGCTCTACAAGCTGAGAAATTGGGTTATATTGCACGGTGGCAATAGCCAGATTTGCTCCATTTTCAATATCAAAGAGCACTACGTGGGAGAATTCGTGTAGAGTTTCATGGCGATGCTTCTACTCTTTCTCCCTCAATCGTTGATTTTTGTTACCAGTGTTGTATTGGCCACGCCAATTTTCGGTGTAGTAAGTGTAGACTCGGAAATAAAATGTTAGGTTCAAATTCACTCTACAAATTGAGCAAATAAGGTATATTATAAGCACGGAGGAATTAATATTCGCTATAAAAAGTAGGCGTTGCATTTGTCCGAATTTTCCCATTTCCAACACCAAACAGCCTAAAATAACAGAGAATATTTGTGCCAAGTTTTATGACGTTACCTCTATTCGTACCCTTAGCCCTAAGAAACCGGTTTATCTCCGAAAAAACTTGACAAGGAATGGCGTAAATTCGTTCCAAAATCCATCACCATATTACGGCTTTACTAAAATTTTCTTTTTTCTATATTCATTATTTCATACGACCGTGGAACGTTTTACCAATACATTTTGGGATTGTTTTGAAATAATTTTCAATCTTTGTAAAAAATTTATAATAATAATGACGAAAATGGATTTTAAGAAAATCGACTCTCCGTACATGTATGTATTAATTACTTTCAGTAGATAAAATAATAACAGCCGGATAACAAGATGTAACTGTATTGAATTAATGATTATTAATTACGTAATTTAAGGAAATTCTGCCAGATATCTAACGAAAATTTGAGGCAATAACTGAGTTATTATTTCGACAATTTGGCCATGTCATTTTAACAATACTTGTACTACTCTTTTACTTGTATGTGAGTATAAAATGTGTTATTAATATGTACTATTATCTAATACTCGTAATAATAGTACATATTAATAATAGTAATAATAGTACATATTAAAAAATAATATATAATAAAAACTACATGCTATGTAAATAGCAGAGGCACGTATTGATACTTATTCTTACACTGATACTGATACTAACAACTCATACTCATGCTTGAAAATTGTTGATGATTGAACAATTAAACTGAAATACTTGCAAATGCATTTGAAAAAGAGTTTGTTTGCTGCATTGAGTTTGTGTTTGTTGCTGTGGTTGGCCCGTCACAAATTTATTAAGGCGTACTATGCACGAATTGCGAGTGGCCTCCATGCAAGTCTCAGATTTAATGGTCCCGTGGCAAAAGTCAATTGCTTGGTGGTGGCTGATAACGCATGCAATATACATATTATGGCAAATTTGAAGGCAAAAACGAGCCCAATCACAACAACGACCGGTACCATTCAAAATGGCTGGGAAACCGGATAACTGAAAACTAGTCAATTGACACGCATGACACAACGTCTGAGTGTTTAAAAGTAATTTACGTATGGACGAGTTGGCTGAGTGCTTGTTTTTGGTGAGAATTTGTTTTTTTCTAATAAGTTTTTAGATTTTAGGTCTAATCGAACAAGGCTTAAAATTTAACTGGTGAAAGGTTTTTCGTCGTCGTCAGTTAGTGATAAGTGGCGGCTTTGTTGCAAGAGTTAATTTTCACACGGGAAGGATCTGAGACGGCCGCTATAGTCTCACTGGGCATCTTGAAGGTACACACTCGTACGCCTTGTTGCGAGTACTATTTGAGTAATTGCCGTTGATTTTGATCATTTCTCACGCTTTCAATGAACTCACATGGACTCTAATTTGAATGAAATGCTATTTTTGCGTTTTTTGGATCAATTTGCAAGACTGCAATCTTTCTAAATAGTTAACAGCAGGAAAATTGATGTCTTTTATATGAATAATAAATTAATGTTATCATAAAGATGTACGCAAAAGTTATTGGATTTAGAGGAGTATACGAGTGGGTATAATCAAATAAATTTTCGGACGTCGAGGAACTGAACTGAACAGCATTGGTAGTAATATAGTAATAATTATTAAGCAACCAATGGCAGTGGAATATGTTTATTTTGCATCAGATATATAAAACAGCTTCTTCGATTAAACTCGTACTATATGGTATCGCGATGTATTGTAAAAATTTTCTGCAGCATATTTTTTTTAGATTGCGATGTCATGCCACCAAAATGACAAAAACGAAGCAAAGCAATAGCAATAAATAATCACTGCATGATTAACACATTGCAACTAAAGAGCGTTGTATTGCGTCGCAATGCCAGTACCTCTTACGTTGGCAGTTTGTCCGACGGAGCAGAAAGAAATGTTCGGTAGATGATTAAAGAGTCAGAAAACTCGTTGAAGTATTTGTGGAAAATTAAATGTTTTAATGTTTGGTTGTTGTTATTTTTTAAAAGGGTATTTCAACCACTAAAAGCAATTGCTGCTGGCCTGTCATTACCTGTTCGCATTATTAGCGCCTTTACCGCCAGCAGCGTAGCGCTGGTGTTTTTCGCTATTACTCAATCCTTTTTAAATGCTGAGTTTTTGGCAGATGATCGTGATTCATAACGTGCAGATTACGAGCACGCGCATATAAACTTTTTTGAGGCATGTGGCTTGACTGATTTTCTTACGATTCCTCGGGTTTTTTTTGGGTAGCTTTTTGTGTAGCTTCCTCTGGCTTTGTCTCGTATTTGTATTTTTCGTTTCATATTTTACATTATCTTCGCTTTTGGAGATTGAAGCGATTCGTTATGATTGGTGTTTTTAATCTGTCCTAACTTGCCTTCTGTTTTAGCTCGTTGCGGTGCTTTTAACTAATTTTGTATAAGAGCGTCACATGGTTTATTATATTTTTTGTTGCTCAAACAAAAACTATATAATAATTCAATATTCTTTTTTCTCCATTTGCTGTGTCTGAATTCTATATAATTTGAACTTGTATTTTAATATTGATAGTGCTTGTAAAGTTAAAAAAATGCGTAACAAAAAGTAGGGATAACTTACTTTTAAATGTTCTATAATAGTAAGCATTCAAAGTTCAATCGATGCGATGAGATAATTTTGGACGTTATTTCATTTCAAGAAAACTGGTCATTCTTACGAAAATATAAAATAAAGCCCAACACGTTTTTTTAATTTTGTTGTTGTGCTATTGATTACTCGTATCTGCCGAAATGTGACTTAATGCGATTCTCCCTTTTTTTTCAGTTTAGTCACCGACAGTGGGTTACAAATCGAGAAAATTGTGTTGTTGTCTTTAATGATCCCTCCCAAACATGTATAACTATATAACCAGTTAAATTTTAGCAAAAGTTGTTTGACTCCTGGATTTGGTGGATACTGGTTTAGTAGTAGCTGCGCGACTGGCTCAACGACCGAAATACTTTCGATTTCAGCTGCACGGCACGAAATGTATTTTACAACACTTGAGTATGTGTGCCACTTCCTATAGTTTTTTTCCTTAATTTCATTTCTCGTTATTATATTGACAGCATTGTTTGTGCAGTCGGTTCAGGTTTTCACTTCACAAGGAAGTCGCTGTGATCGCAACCGTCACAGTCACCGTCGCAATCGCAATTTCAACCATCAGCGTATGAAGGATTGCTCATTTGTAACAGTTTTACAAGCGGAAGGCTTTTGTTAACTTAACCTCGATGGTCACCGTTCCGAGGGCGTTCATGTGGCGAAAGCTTTCCGCTTTTTTTAATGAAAGGAGTACGAGGGATGAACTCAGTAGGCATATGGTTGTATAATACTTAATGATCAGTTAATGTTTTTGCACTAATTTGTTCTCCTTTTTGAAATGAAAGAAATTTTGTGTCTCTTGTATTTCATATGTCATATGTCAATATACACAAAGATATAGGCCGAACGCCGCCACGCAAGACGGTCCTGTATGCAAAAGTGGATTTGAGCAAAGACAGGGTTTTGTTAACTAAGAGTTTTAATACTTGCGAATAATTATGTTTTGCTATGGCTATGTCTATGTCTCTGTCGATAGCTATGGCTACCTTTCGGTCGATGTCTATGTCTACCGTTCCATTCTACCACTCACCTTTCCATTAGTTAGCGGTATCTGCAACACATCCAGTTCCTGATTGTTGGCTGGTAAAGGAACTGCGGACACGTAGATAACAGCAGCGCTCCACAAACAGGCAAGTAGGAATATGTGTTGGCACATGTTGTTGCTGTGTTGTTATTGTCGGCTAGTTAAGGATATAAGGATGACCTTCTGCTGTTATTATCTCCGGACAAATTCAAATACTCTGCTTTATTAAAACGCAAAATTTTATATTATCTTAATGTTGTAGCCATGTCTGAAACAATTAAGTATTAAAAGAAGGAAGCTTAGACCTTGAAAGTTTTGAATTATTGTACCTAACTATAGAATAATTTAGAATATGGAATATTGTATTTTATATTTACCGTAGAGTATATTATAATATATTATACAAATATGGTAATCGTTGTTGTTGATTTGATTTAATTTTTAAAAAAAAATTTTATTCTGCTTTTGTTGTTTCTGTTTCTTCCAGAGTGTTCTTAATGTGATCTGATTGTTTTTATAATCCCATTTTTCTTGGTTTTATTTTGAATTTTACAGTAAAGTTAAAGTTAAAGTTTTATACGAAGTTGTAGTTGCGTTGTAGTTTTATAATTGCGTTGTAGTTTTAAAGTCAAAGATCATATGTAGCTTCTCGTACTTGAATAATTTCGTACTTCGTACTTCGTACTCAAATATGATCTCGTACTTGATTTTTAATAAGATGAATAAGTCAAAATGTGACAGCGTGGTACTCGCAAATTCGCTTCTATGAACACTTTTAAATTTACGTTCACTAAACTTGTACCGTGTTGCAATTTATGCATTTAAACGATATTTGCTAATTATTAAAATTGTCTAAATGATTATTTTTCAAATTGTGGTAAACAATATGAGGTACCCTTTCAAAGAAACTTTCAAAAGAAAAAGCTAATTAGTAAGGAATATAATAATAAGCAAATCAGATTTTGTTTTATCAGAATATCCAATAGAAACTGGCGGACTGATATTAAATACAGTTTGTTCTTTCTAAACTCAAAAGTAAAACTCTGAAGTCTTTTAAGTCTAAGAAGTCTTTTATAAGTATTTTATGGTTTGACGCAATAAAATATTTAAAATTTATTGATTTTAATCGTAAGGAAATATTAATTAATATAAAAAAATAAAATATATAAAAACTAAAAATTTAATAAATTTTTACAATTTAAAATAAAAAAAAAACTTTAATTTTCACTTTACTTTAATTAAATAAAAAGAGACATTTACAGTATGCACATAAATAGAGAAATTTAAATATTGAAAACTAAATATCCGAATTTATAAATAAAAGAGCTATAAACAGAAAATATATATAAGGAATAACTCTTTAACAAATTATTCGGAAAAAAATTAAGATATTTTAAAGCCCTTGATAACAATTTATCTTATCAAGATAATCCTATAAAGATATCCTTGATGATCTTAAAACTGTCTAATATAAAAAGTAAATAAATATGTATAACTAAAAATTCTGTTTCATTATAGGAATTTGTGAATAAGCGCAACTTATTTGTAAATAAAAAAAAGTAAAAGAGGAAACTGTAAGAAAGAAAGCAAGATGAAAGAAAACCATAAAAAACAACGATAGTAGTAAACAAAAGTGAAATTAATTAACATAGGCGATAAGTAGAAGAACCGGTATCAGAAAAAGAAGAAGATAGAAACAACGATAGCACTAACGTCCTATGGAAAAACCTACGCATTCCGCTAACGAATGACGTAACGAACAACTACTAAACAACACACCACCAACTGTCAACTTCAGTGAGTTGGAGTGACAATTATTATGACGTCATAAAAGATTACCGCTTAGCTACTCAGCAATTAAACTCTACCTTAGGATTATTGCTTAAAGGCTCTGCCTAAAGGAGTGTAATATTAGAAGTGCGATCAAGTATTTTTTTGTATTTTTTGAAATTTTTGCCATAAAATAACAACAAACCAATATCAAAATCGTAACGTAGATGACATTCGTCATGTCTGATGATATGTAATGGTTACAAATATCGAGTTTTAAAGTTTTAATGTTTTTAAATTTTTTTTCATTACTCTATTTATTATTTAAAGTGAAGTAATGAGTACTGTAGCTTGGCCTTAACCTACTGAATCCACATTTATTTATTTTTCTTTAAACCGGTTTAAGTTTTACTCATATACGCATATGGACGTACATATACCGTTTCGCATATACATGCCGTTTGTTCGTGTATTCCGTTTCATATATGTATATATGTATATCAATTACGCGATTAGTTGAATGTTGTTATTGCTATATTGTTACCGTCGAGTTACTCGATCCTCGATTTGGCAGAAAACCATTTTAAAATAGGTAATCTTTACGAGTTTGTTTACGTTCAAAGAGGTTTAAAGTGGAAGTAATTCAGTAACAGAAACTACCATTGTACGCAACGTGTCTCCTTTCTCTCTCGCACTTTCTTTTGGATTTGTAACAAATGCAGCCTTTCCATAATGTAGGCCCTTTGGTTCTTTTCCGTGGTCATTCTATAATGCTGGTTTTTAGTCCTGATCCTTTTGTAGGTATGCAGTATCTTAGTTTAGCTTTTTATAGTTTTATATTATTATACCTTTTAATAAAAAAAAAGCCTGTGACTGAAGTAGACAATTTGATTTTAGAAATATTCGAGTTTTGTTTTATCCTTGCTATAGTCTAAATATAGCTCTTATGTAAGTCGTAGATAAGAGGAGTGTAGGTTCAATAATATGGTACATCATTGTCATTATGTCATCGTAATTATCATTACTCGAGAGCAATCGTTTATGATGAATTAATGTTTGAAAGTTTTTGATATTATGAAGGATTTCTGAGGACTGTTCCAGCGGCATTCAATTTTAAAAATATGTCCCTAAGAAGCTATCTAAATATGTATATGTATCTCTGCAGAACTGAATAATTAAGGGACATTTTCCACTAAATTATTATTAGAGAATGGTAATGTTAGTCGTATAATCAATTCCTTCTGGATTTCGATAGTTTGCAGATAAACGTATTCAAATGTTATAATCCGAAATTTGGCGTTAGACTTCAATATTTCCAGGATAGTTAAGTTCATGGAGTCTATTATGTACTATAAATAGTGGTGAAGCCAATAATTGAAGTTGATATAATTAGTTTCAGGTACTTAAGACCTGAATCGACTCGTTTGATTGTTGCGCAATTACTAACGCAGAAAATTTGTATGGAAATTCGAATCGAGTTAACGCATGGTCACTTGTTACTTCTCTCTTTACTAATCCGGAATGTATTTCAGTTATTTTGTCGGTTTTGGTTTTATTTCTTCACTTCGCATAAATGTATTCAATGGTCGGGCGTTTCGCCATTTTGTAATCTATATTTATTACGTAATCCTAAAGGATTAGGAAGAAGTGAAATGAATAGTCCAGTATCCACACACGGTTTGCAACTTGAAAATAAATATATGCATCACGAACTTATTTATTTATTATTCTATAATTTATATTTAATTTTTTTTGTTTTTGTAGCTTTTATTTGTTTTTTAAACTTTTCCATAGTTTCTTACGTCACAACCTAACCTCTAATAATAACAAAATAATTTTATCCAAATTGAACCAAAAATTATTGAAAAACCATATTAAAATAAAAATAATTTGATGAATCATACTATGAAGACATTGGTATTGGCTTAATGCAATAAATAAAATGAGAAAAATAAGAAACTAATACGATAAATCAAGTATTAAAAAACCATCACGTACAATTTAAACAAAAGCGTTGCTGGTTTTAGTTCGTAAGTTTCTTTTTTTATTTTTGTCTTGCGCAGTTTTGGCTTTTGTAAGTTTTTTGTTTTTTTCAAGTGTATCCTCAGTGTTGAAGAAGGCGTTAAGAAACACGAGTATTAAACGACTACGACGCGCTTCGATTCGTGTCTGAGCTGCTGGACAAACTTTTGGTTACTAACGTATTTTTATCACACAACCACGACTAAAGCTGCAGCCGGAGTGCGCAGCGCACACGGCAGTTGATCGCGAGGCGCAGCTAGTGAAGGCTTGCAGAAACTCAACAATAAAAAAACAACAAAAGTAGTGGCACTAGCAACAAACAGAGAAGCAAAAAAAACAGCAAGAACAATCAAGAGAAGAGAAGCATTTAAACCTTTTAACCTATTGTTATTGGTGTGTTTTGGCAGTTACACTTCGTCCGTCTCTTACTCGGAAAGCTTTTCGCTCAGTTTTCTGCCGTTGAAAAGCAATGAAGTTTTAAGGCTTTGCGAGAAAGCAACATGCTGGCTCAGATGAACATCAGGTGTGTTTGTGCGAAGGGGGAGGAAACAAGAAAAAAAGGAAAGAAGGTAAACTTAAGAAACCTGCTTAAAGCAGCTGAGTTTGAGTGTGGCACCCAGACGTTTTGAAATCGTAGAGAGCGCCGACTCCGGATACGACGCTGGGTATCGGCGGAGTCGTATTAAGTGTTGAAACTTGCAGTCGTTATTATGTTGAGAAGCGTAAAGCTTTTCTCCCAATTGCACTTCTCTTCCCTTTTAGCTCTCTCAGTCACTCGCAAGCTGGCTTTGCTTTTTTTCTGAGTATCCGAAGAAATCGAAAGTGTTTAAAGGCAACGAGAAAGAAAAGACGTTTACGAGTTACAATTTTTCTTTTTTGAACTTATTTTCGGACAAAGAGGTTTTTATTGTATGTACTGTTGTTCTTGTTGTTGTTGCCGCGGCCTAATCTAGCTCCACTGAACGCATGTGGTTTTTAATACTTGTTGGACTTTGTCTGCAGGTTTGTTTTTTTTTTTTGGAGTGCGTCTAACACTCCTGACACCGTTTCGTTCGCTCAGTGCTTTTCGCCGGTTTGGCGACCAGAAGCTCATAAGTTTTGCCACTCCTTCTCCTCCTTTTTCTTCGTTTCTTCAACGATTTTTGCGTTTTTGCTTACCGTTTTATGCGATTTTTTCTCCAGATTTTGCCTATGACTAACCAGTTTCTTTGATCAACGCCTGCGCCATTCACTCGATCATTTTTTTACCATTTTACCGTTTTATCTAATGGCCAGCCCATCACAGGCTCCGTCAGGAATACCCACGAGCTAAGCGTGAATCTTACCCAGCCAATTCGTTGTTATGGCCGGTTTTTTGTGTTTTAAATTTTATGGGATTACTAAAAGTTATGATTACATCAGCTGTTGAGCGCGCTCTAAAGCCAGGTTTTATTCAGACTGTCTGCCTGCCAACCCCGCGCGCCACGTTGCTCGGCTCAAAAGTCATGAAAGTCTTAATGGTTTTTTCTTTAATAGTCGCAATAAGTTCCGCGTACTGCGAAAAGTTAAGTGTACAATTTTTTTCTTAGCTTAAATTTTACAAACGTAAAATATATTTAAATAAATTAAATTTAATTTGCAACACAATTGGGTTATATTAGAGTAAAAAATATTGATCTAAGTACTCGAATGAGACTCCTTTGATATCCAATCTGAATAAAAAAAAGAAAATCCACAAAGAGAACAAAATACCAAAAGAAAAAAATTTATCTACTTAAAGGTTAGATAGGTCTAACGGTTATTGAGGTGTACCTAAAAACTACTAGTTTTTTACAAGTAGTTTGTTACGCTCTTTTCAGAATATTGAAATTAATTTCCATTTAAGTCTTTAAGGCTATTCCTCAATCACTCTATTTTCGAAAATGTGTCTCAATCCCTCCAGCCATTTATTCATCTATTCAGAGTAGATTGCCCAATGATGTATTTAGCTTTGTTCAACTACAATATTACACTCACACATTTATTTAGCTATCAACTATATCTATTAAGGTTTTAGTTAATTCAGCTAAGTCTTCCACTTATCCACAGTATCCACTTAAGGTTTATAAATTGTTCATTCATTCCTTTATTCAGCTATTTAAAATTTTTATATTTAAAATTTCATACATTTTCAATGGGAGGGACCCGAAATCTCCAAAGACAAAATCTCCACCATATACAAAATCTCCATGGTACAAAAACTCAAAATACAAAATCTCCAGGGACAAAATCTCCAAAACCAAAATCTCCAAACTAAAAAAATCTCAAAAATTTTTTTTTATACGGGTTTTTTATACTTTACATTTCCGAGAGGATTCTGTTGATTAAGGGTTATAATCCTTGCCCCGGCCGAAGGCCGGCAAGTAGGAAAACCCTGAATGCAAAAAGACTTTAGAACACGGCGAGGAATCTGTTGATTCCTCGGATTGAAAATCCTTGCCACGGCCTAATGCCGTCACGCAGGAAGGCCCTGAATGCAAAAAGACTTTACATTTCCGAGAGGATTCTGTTGATCATGGGTTATAATCCTTGCCTCGGCCGAAGGCCGTCACGCAGGAAGGCCCTGAATGCAAAAAGACTTTACATTTCCGAGAGGATTCTGTTGATTAAGGGTTATAATCCCTGCCTCGGCCGAAGACCGTCACGCAGGAAGGCCATGAATGCAAAAAGACTACATTACCCCGAGGATTCTAGGCTTAAGGCCTAGAATAGGCTTAAGGAGCTTTTTATAACTTTTCTAAATTTCTAGCACTTAATTATTACGAGTATTATTGTTTTTTGGTTGGAGATTTTGTCTTGGAGATTTTGTCTTTGGAGATTTTGGGTTTGGAGATTTTGTCATGGAGATTTTGGTTTGGAGATTTTGACTTGGAGATTTCGTACCCAACCCATTTTCAATACATCATTCAGCTATTCGATAAAATTATTCAGCTAATTTTCATCTAATAATCTTTTTCATTTCTACGTCTATGGCTTTGTTTGTAGTCCACTTATTAGGTATTCATTAATTCAATATTCCGCTCAACTATTTAACTATTTGATGAAACTATTCAGAAAATTATAATTCATTTTGCATTTATTTATCTTTTCTTTTCTGCAGCATTCTGCAGATTTTTTTTTGTATTCAACTATACATATATTAATTCATTGAACTGTTAATTCCATTATCCATGTTTTAATTCAATACTGTTTCCGTTTATTCATTTATTTAGGCATTAAATCATTATATAAATATATATATATAAGGTATATACATATATACCTTGAGTTTAAATTTAATGGGATCTTATCCTTACCTATTTATTCATTACTTCTTATCTTTCATTACATTTCATTCGAATTTATCTGTTCATCAACTTTTTTCAAATTTACTTAACCAGTTTTTTAAGCTTAACTCAGCGGGAAAACGTAATGTGAAGTACTTAAAGTAGTAATGGATAGTCCTTATGTACTATGCATCCCAGAATGGATTATTCTTTACACGGCGATGTTATTGCAATGTAAGGTATAATAATGGTAACTTACAACTTCACTTACTACGTAAATGAACTTGTAAAGAATAGGCAACAAGCTTTCTACTAGACATTCCACAATAATATATTATGAAATGCATTGCGTTGTGGTCTGAGCAGGCATGCATTACGTTTCTAACTTTTCTTTAAATAAGTAGTACTTTTAAATATTTTTAATATTATGAAATATTTATTATAAAAAAATATGTATGATATATTATGAAATATTTATTGCAAAATGAGTAACAATTTATAATATTTTGCATTTTTATTTGTTGTTTGTCTTTTTGTTTGTTTTACATTTCGAAATTATTTTTAGTTAAATTTTTCTCTCAATAGAGGCTGCTTTGAAATGGTTGGTCCCTTTGCATTTTTAGGCGCCTATTTTATTTGTCGAATGTATTCTGCCTTTGTGAAGTCTTCTTTCTTTATGGAATCTGTAGTGAAAAAATACGAATATTAAAACTTAAAATTAAATAGCTCATAGAACATAGAAAAAATTAAAAACTTCAATACCAAACTAAACGTTATTCCAATTTTCATATGATTTAAAAAATTTTTTCTGCCTTTAAGTTTTTTAATTTTTCTGCCTTTTTTCTTCACATTTAAGTTATGTACCTGCTGTGTCACCATATGTAGTATATTCCTCGGTATGGTTGGTTCTACGCGGCGTATTAGTGTTAATAATTACACTGGTTTACACCCATTTGGACCATATTTCGTGTTAGAAGCTACCAATCTTATCGCAGAAGGTACTAAGTTAGAGACATTTCATGAGATTCAAAGATATTTTCGGCGCATTCGGGTCGCATACTTAACAGCTGCTATCTTCGCAGCTTATTGTTCGCCTTTGAAAGGTATGCATTTAGTTTAATTATTTAGCAGCTCCTAAAAGCTTTTCAGCTGAAAATCGTGCTGTACTCACTTCTCTCGTGCGATAATCATTCAATCGTGACCTTAATCAATACCGGAATAGAAGCGAATTTTTTTGACTAGTTCATTGACTTCTTGACGGAAAACTCAACTCCGCGGTCTGTTCGATTTGGACAGTTTTTCAGTAGCAGAAAGCTGCAAGTGTGATTTTTGAGCCAGAATAGATTAACTTAGCAAGGTATTAAAACCAAACAAGTTTTTTTAGCTATTATTTTTCCACAAACATACATACATATATCGAAGTGTGTGTGCACAATTTTTGTGTTTTTAGTTTTTTCTTTCGCAATAATTTTTTCAGACCGATAGTGCATGAGCGGAACTTATTTCATTACACGGCAATGAGAAACTAAAATTAATTTAAATTTAATTAAGCACACATCGTAAAATTATTAAGTAATAATAATTTATAATTTACGCAAATTATAAGAGAGAGAGAATTCTTAATTCTTTATAAGAAAAAACTGGTTACGTATACGTGTGTTGAATAGAGTCGTTCTTAACCTTGATCTTTTTTTTTCATTTCGTAAAGGACATTTCGAAAAAATTGGCAACCGTGATGAAAAATAAAAAGGTATAAAAACAATTTATTTTCATAATTTTTTAGATTAGATTTGCATATGTTACGGGCAACGTCCATATAATGTGCATTCTACTCAAAGCCCGGTAATTTTACAAAATGCCGCCATTATACACACCGCGTGTAACATATACAGAATATACGAGGTCTGTTCAAAAAGTATCCCGAATTTTGGTTTCCCGCGGGATATACATATCCTCGATTTTCAATTTCGAGACGAACCGAAACATGTCCAAGTAAAATAGCTGTTAAAAATTAACTGAACATTCAAAGTGGCCGAAATTGTCAGCATAAGTGAGGGACTTGGTACTCATGTCCCTAATAATGCCACAAAATTGAAAATTGAATATAAGTAATCCGCGGGAATTCAAAATTGGCGATACTTGTTGAACAGACCTCGTATATACATACGTTATGATACTCGTATAATCATAATACATATGTATGCATGTACGTAAAGTACATTAATTAAATTAATTAATTAAATTAATTTAAATAAATTAATTAAATTAATTTACTCATTTAATCTGTACATTGTAGAACGACATTAATAACGATAATTATAACCCTGAATGGGTATGAGTATGTCCATACATATCATAATATGCAGATACACTTTACATGGATTGTTTTACAGGATTTGTGGGCAATGATATTACATACATAGATTCAATTTTATTTTACATCATTGAAGAGTATGGACCCATTATTAATCTAACGAAAATGTAATTGTATTAATTGTATCAGGCGAAATTAATATAATTTGATTTTTAAATTTTTTATCACAATTTTGCAGCTCCAGCTTCGAAATTTCGAAGTTATGCAAGTGACGTATGAACTGGAACGAGTCTGAACTTCAATGTGGCTCTAAACAGGGTTTGTTGTTGTTGTTGTTGTTGTTGTTGTTGTTGTTGTTGTTGTTGTTGTTGTTGTTGTTGTTGTTGTGTTAATGGCTTGTATAACCTGCAGCCAATTACTTCAGTACGCAAACCGTTTGCTTGCGTCGAAACATTCGCTGCGCGGCCAATAAACCATTCCAACATGCTGGAATGGTGCTGCTGCCGAACAAACACGTCTTTCAACGAAGCTGGTCTTTTAAGTCGGCAACGAGTATTTGATATGCACTGATTGTTTTTGTTTTTTGTCTTTAATATGCAAAGTATTTCTTGCTTTCAGAGAGTTCAAAATATTACCTCACAAGCTAAAGCTGAGAGTGGTTGGTAGCAACAAGAAAAACCAAGAAGAAACAATAACAACGATACTCTTCGTCAGAAGAGGAAAGAGAAAGTGTTGGGGAAGGTCGCTCCATGCGGACCCGCACAAAGAGTGGAAGAGAGAGAGGAACAGAGGAAGGTAGGAAAAAAGGCAGACACCAACGAGCAATCTATGGTTGAATTGATAGCGAGTCGGTTTATTTGAGTAGCCGGAGAACGAATGCTTGTAGCTTTTCAACGGCACGAAAATAAAAGGAAACATTTTGCAAGGTTTTCGATTTTGTTAAGCTGCAAGAAAATGTTTAAGTCCGAAAGCGTTTGGCGTATTTTAGTCGAGCGGATTGCTACTCGTTTCTTGTTATTGTCGTTGTTGTTGGTTAGCAGCCGAGCTCACTTTTTGAGAATTCTTCTCAAAACGTTGATGACGTTTAATACATTTTCATAGCAGAAAACTGACATTTAGATAATTTAAGAACAAAATTATTTTTTTTCGACAATTCAATGTTAAAAAAAAGAGGCCTGAAAATACAATGGATATTAATTACATATTATACAATAATATAAATAATATTTGAAAAGAATTACGACAGTTGTGAATTTTCGGGCTGTGAGGTCAAATTTTGCATATAAAAAATTAATTATAAAATATAATTCGATATTTTACGATATTTCGGAGGCCTTCAGGGGAGGGTTCCATCCTCAGGTAGTATATGTCCGAGATTGAAGATTCCCGTGGCTAACTGTCGGTCAGAGATATTTTTTAATGATTTTTTTTAAATTTGCTATCTGTATGTGAAATGAAAGAAGGCGTCACCCGCCCACCTTGTATCGTTATTTCGACAGATGCAGGATATATGGCCAGGCCGAAGTTAACGCCAATTGTGCAATTTGAAATAAATTATTTATAAATTAATCATCATACGAATACGCGTACTTTTTGATCGAACTCCATACGAACATTTTAAGCACAACAATGAAGACATCGCTTGATATATTTCTATAAATTTTATTACAGTAAAGCATTTGTGAAACATGAAAAACAATTTCGACCACAGTCAATAGACGAGGACGTAATTCGAAATAGTTGAATTTTCATCAATGGAACCAAAATCGACTGAATGATCGGAAAATAAATTGGTCCACTAAAGAAAATTAAAAAGATTTACGAAAAATTCAATTCTAAACATTTGAGCAAAGGTTTAAATTTATGTTTTTCAAGCCAAAAACCAAAGATAAAAATAACAATTTTAATTAAAACACAATCTTATTAAATTGAATATTTTTCTTACAAGAAGTTTCGAAATTTTTATTAGTTTTTTTCGAATCCGACATAGTTACAACAGATAAAGAAGAGTAGATGTGCAGAGAAGTAAGTAATTGTGCACTGTACATGAGAATAGTAAAGTAGTAAAGACTTCAAATATTTTTGAAGGATCTGAGGCAATAATGCGTTGTACCGCATAAATCAACCGACTGACAACTCTGGCTTTCGCAATTTTCTTATCAGACAGAAAGCATCAATAGTGAGACATCTATAATAGAATAACGTCGAGAGACCTTCGCAGGTAATGCGTCGAAAGGATTGTGAGCTTGTAAATTGAAGCCGTTTAAAAGCTTTATGGTTAATTTTATGGTTTAATTTTATGGTTAAGAAAAAAAAGACAATTCCGTGAAAACGAACAACTATATTGTCATTGATTAAATGGGTTCAGTAACCCATTACTTTGACAGTATAAGAAAAAAAAAAAAAAGAAGGAGAAGAAGAAATGAAAAGTTCCAGAAATACAGAGAGTCGGACAGTCGAAAAAATTCAAGCGCAACGAGAGAAAACAAGTCGAAGAAATTTGTCATGCTACAGAGTATGAGAAACATGAAGGAGAAAGAGGGCGAAAGTGATGGCTGAAAAGGTTTGGAGAGGGTTGAAAGAAGTTTCAGCCTCGTTAAGGCCTATATCATTCCAATAATAGGCATCAAAGCGTATCACATACTTGTCAATAAAATGAGAAGAGGCATCAAAGTAAAATGAGTCTTGCGGGTCAAAAACATTGACTTCCCTTGTCCACCATTCAACCGCCCATTGGACTCCACCCACCGTCTACGTTCAGAACCTCCCGCTCT
Organism: Conops quadrifasciatus; assembly: GCA_949752815.1. Taxonomy (NCBI): domain Eukaryota; kingdom Metazoa; phylum Arthropoda; class Insecta; order Diptera; family Conopidae; genus Conops; species Conops quadrifasciatus. Next base: position 33,440,175 of record OX457081.1, on the reverse strand, counting down.
CTGGTCCCTCGCCTGCACAAAAGCAGGGTTCGTTGCACCAAGAAATTTTCAAAACATATAAAAGATGTGTAATAATCTGCAATTTTATTAGTTCGAAAGCGGTTTTCAATCAGACGAAAGGAAAGTAGGAGACACAGTAAAGAAAGAAGAAGCAGCAGCAGAAAGGATTAGAAAATATAATGCATTTACTCTTCGTTTTTCTGTCGTTTGCGTCGATGCGTATGACTTTAATGAGTCGTTTCGTAGACAGTGCACCCTTTGAATTTCAGAGGAAGTCCTTGCGCTCGCAACTCAATCCGGATTACATACGCGCCGTCGCGGCTTACAAGAGACTGGAGCCAAAGATGTCCCGTGAGGAGTTACGTGCCATTACCACAATCGGTATCATGAACGGGGTTGCTCAAACCGAACAAGCAATGGAAGAAAACATGGTAACTGCGGTTAAGGATTTACTGTTACACACCGAGACGCTGCCGACAATAGCACAACTCAACCCGAAAGTCGATAAGATTGAGAAGCAAGTGATGCGCGATCGTAATGCTCTGGAAATATTACTCAGCGCTTTGGATTTAGCCACGCGTAACAAAGATGCTAAGGATTTCAAAAAGGACATGCAAATAAGATTAAAACACCTGCAGCAGGAGCAAAATTCCGTAGAAATGGATACCACTACGGATTCGGAAAACGCCACAAGGAAACGCATCGCCGCATTGCGTCACAGCATTTTGAAAAATGTCACGGAAATGAAACAACTTGTGGCTGAAAAAATTCAGTACACTTTAAGTCATCTCATGAACGCGGCTGATAAGGACAGTGTGCTGGCGAAGGCCACAAGCAACCATAAAGTCGGCCCGAACCACAAACGTCGAGTCGACAATTGGAGAGAGGAACCGGTGGAAATACGTTTGATCAAATCCATTCTAACAGAGGTAAAGATCGTTGCTTCAAGAACAAAAAAATTAACAAAAAATGATCGATCGATTCTGCCGATCATCTCGATCGATTCTTCCGATCATCAGTATCAAAGATTTAGATGAATATGTTTAGAACCTTTGAAAGGTTGTGTTTTATTTATTTTGTGTGCAAAAGGGTTACCATCCAAGGATGTAATTTTGTAAAATCTTTTTTTAAACTGTGTTTCACTTTTCGAGTGTTATAAAAGTCAGAAAAATCGGTAAAAAACGAAATGATTACTTCATTTTTATTTTAATTTATTCTGAGCAGGAGGATTTTCGTAATAATTTGATTGATTTTGAGCGAGAAAAAGGAAGGGATGATAATGAAAGCCTCTTGGATCTGGATGATTTGGTAATGAATTTAAATTTGGATTTTTATTTCACTGAATCTGTTTTTTATGTAAATATTAAAGACTCGACGAGTAAAAGCGAATCGTGTCAGCAAACAAATAGCAATAGCAACAACGAAAGCGACGACAACAACGACGATGACAGGACCACCGATAAAAACAGGAACACTAACGCCACTGCAGCCAACGGCAGCAACAACATCGACAACAAAAACAGTGATAACAGCAACAAACAATTCAGCCCGACCGGTTAAACAGGAGGAAGGTTCACCGGAGTTTGATATCAATGACGACCAAGGCGGAGGGGGCGGCGGCCTGTTAGGCGTCATCGCCAGTCTCAGTGGTGTAAGTAATAAGAAGAAGATAAGGAATTGTGTAATCACTCGATGACACGATCGAAGCCAAGAAATGGGGAAAAATTGATAAAATCGTGCTCTTTCATTTTTCCATTATCGAACGTTGCCGACTCTGATTCTGACTCTGATTCTTTGCTGGTGGAAGGGTGAGGGCGGTTTCGATGTTGGCGCTCTGGTCGGGGCGTTAACCGGTCTGGTATCCACACTCTTTGGTGTAGGTATTTTCGCTGTAGTCGGTGAAAAATGCCCTGAACTTCCCCTATTTTATTCACGTCCGCTTCCATTAAATCTATTTTTAGCCCGGTGGGCTGGACGTTGAAATTTTGATCAGTACCGCGAGTTCGCTTATTTCAGGCCTTCTAGCGGTAAGTTATGATTCTTGGGTGCGGTACGATGTACTCACCGAGAATTGAAATCAGTTGATAAAAACTGTTTGTCATAAAAAGGGTAACAAAGACTTCGGTACGGTATTGGGTCAATACGTTGGCACTGCATTCGACGGCTTCTCGGGGGGCGGAGGTGCGGTAAGTAAACTCACTAAGTAAACATACATACATACGTATATGAGGATTGCTTTGATGTCTTTTCAACGTTCAACAGGTCAACAATGGACAGTTTGTGGGCAACTTGCTGGGTACTGTGGTAGCATCATTGAGCGCTGTATGTATTGTTGTTGCTGTCCTCTAATTTCTGTCTCTCTGCGAACTGTTTCCTCTCCTCTTGTTATTGTTATGCATTTTCGTTCTTCCAGGATCCTGAAGATGATGATGAACCACCAAAGCCTTTCATATTTCTGCAAAATTTTTTAAGCAGTTTCGTGGAGGCGAAAAATCGTAAAGCTTCCGGCGAAGAGGAGTCCGGAGAACGGAATGGCGGGGGCGGGGCCCACGATAATATAGCGCCTCCTGCATGGGCCGGTTCCGATTCTGTGGGTTTTATTAAGCACATCGTCTCGCATGTGGTCGGCGGGGCAGTGAGCTTGATTTTAAATGCGGCTTTGGGCGCTTCTGGTGGTGCTTCACAAGCGTCTTCTTCGCTCTTTGGTAGCAGTTCTGGAGGTCATAAGCTCGGCGGCGCCGGAAATGATAACAAAATGTGGTAACAAAGGTTGAAAAGAAAATTAGAAGCACAAAAAAATGAAAGCATCTCAAAGTTTTTAAACTTTAAGATTTTTTAAATTAGTATTTAAGAAGCTTTTATCGTATCGATAACGTAAGATTATTGCTTATATTGAAGGAATAATGAAGTGACGCATTGAATTAGATAAATAAATAATGATAATCAAATTAAATGCTTTATTCTTGATTTCAGAAAGTTAGAGAGTTATTAAGCATAATTATTGTTATTAAGAGCAAACGAACGAACGAGGGTAAAAAAGCAAACGAGTTAACGTGTGACGTAATCATTGGTTTTTATTTTTAAGTGATTTTAGTGAGGGCTCGCGTAGAGCTGTGGAAATGAATAGAAGACAAAAGAGATAATCTCTGATAAAAGCGTAAGTAAATTTTGTAAAATTGAAAACAAAACGAAGGTGAAATTAACGCATGATGAAGTCACGGCTGCATAAAATATGTCTGTGTAAACAAGAAACGGAAGGAATGCTTGCGAAAAGAGTTTATTAAACGAGGAAAGTAAGTGAGCTAACTTTGACGCTCATATAAACACGTTTCGACTAAAGACAACGCAATTAGATGAGATGGAAGTGAAAGTGGGATAGAAGACAACAAAAAAGAGAAGGAATAACACGCAAAATAATAAAAAAAGGCAAAAGACAGAAAAACACGGAAGTAAATTCCAAAATTTAAGGGGAAACGTTTTGGTCGCGGTGTGTTTTTCGTGAGTATAATTAAATTTCAGAGAGGAGCTTTGTTGTACAGGCCGTGGTCTGTAGAAAGTGAAATGGAACGAGAAAGAGGTAAAAGACCCAAAGGCCAATACGGTGAAAAAAGAGAGTGGTGAAAAAGGAAAAGGCGGATAGAAAAGAAGCAAAAGCAAAGGAGATAGAGCGTGAAGAAAGAAACATTTAACTTTGGGCTCAGGCATTCAAATTTCATTTTCAGCATTCACCGAATGCGTAGATTGTTTTCGCTGACACAAACATCTGATCGGTCTCAGCGAATAGTCATCGATGACAGGAATACACATCGATTGTAGCAGTATCATTCATTGATCTGGTACTGATTTGAATTTGAATAAAGGGCATAACGGCCAACGCGTTGTTCGATCTTATGGCTCAACAATCTAGTGATACTTTCTATCGTATGATTCCGGGAAAAACTGTCAAAATTAGTGGTGCTTAGTATCGATAGTGTTTTTCAAGTCTTGTGTAGTATCGTATAAGTTAAGATTAGTACATTTTTAATAAAAAGAAAATATTAAAACCTAAGACGTAAGAAAGTGAAGGTAAGAAAAGGTTATAAAATGATATGTTCTCTGCCAGCGTCGCTCAGACTGTCAAAAACTATTTGGTCAGAATTTTCTGGGCTACGGCAAGTTTTTTGAATCGAACCGTTGCTCATTAATCTCTTTACTATCTATGCTCGTTGGTAGGTATTGAGTCAATACGTCAGTAATAGCCTAAACACAGTCAAATTTCGTTGACTACAAATGGTCGCTCTATTTCTATTTCTATTTCCATAGCCACATAGTTCGTCTTGTTCTTCTTTTTCTGTTTGTTTACAAAAATTGACGAGAGCTTTGACAACTCTCAGCGCTCATCGCTTTCGCTATGGAAATATGTTTGTGTTCAAGCTGTTGCTGAGCTGTTGTAGTTGTTGTTGTCATTACGTTTTACTTGTTTGTTTTGTGGAATTCCTTTGCGATTCGATAATAAAAATTACAAAAAAAAATAAAACAATTTTCACATTTAAATTCATTTGCTTTTAATGTGTGTTAATAACGATTTCTTGTATATGATTGATTTTTTGTGCTTTCGCTAATTTTTGTTGTTGTTTGATTGTCTTGCTGTTATCGCAATTTGGGTAAAAATGAATTTGCGAAAGCGTTGAAAAAAAGGCGAGTCCTTTGGTCGCTTACAATTTCTGTATTATATTTTATTAAAGATTTGAAATAAGGTTGGATTGTTATTATATTAATTAAAAATATTTATAAGATTTCTTTATAAGCATTTAGCATTTATTTAATTAAATGTACGTTTTGGGAGGGCTTATCAAAGTCAATCAAAGTCCGTCTGTCTGGCATTTAAAAAGTTAATCAGTATGTTTTTAAAAAGTTCATGCGAAACATGTTATCTTTTTTTCATTTACTAGATTAAACCAGCTATGATCTTTAGCTTCATGGTCGACTTAGTCTTGTTTCCGATATAATTAATTAATAACATTTAACAAGAGTTCGCCAAAGAAGGTAACTGGCTCGTAATTTTAATTTCGGATCAAAATGATTTTATAATAGTTGGTGGAAACCAATCCGTAATGTTTTAAGAATTTTTTACACTGCCGTGAGGAAATACATGAGCGTTAAAAAATACATGCCGAACTTCCTGGATTTTGTGTTTTCGAATTTTGGATATGCTTGATTAGATCTTTATTTTAATTATCCCCTTTACTGCCGGTCTTTTAAATAAATCAATCAATCATTTGTTCAGTAGCTTTCGACAGCCCTTCATTGAAAGAATTATTAAACCTTTGGAACGTTTCTTAAATGTTACTTAACACATTCGCGACCGCTGTCGTGAATTCAAGTTTTTAAAATTATATTACTGGTTACCGCTGCAGTAAATTGAGGGTTTTTTTTTTAAATGCGTAAAAATCGGGCTCAACTATCATAATATATTATACATAATATATCACCGCCTTACAGAAAAAATTTGTGGCAACCAGCTTTAAAATATACATATAATTATTCCACGGCAATCAGTAAAAAATTCACCGGTCGCGAATGTGTTAAATGGTTATCTGCACCACACAATTAATATCTTTAATATATTTCTTTATCCAAAAATGTTTAAAGGGGAAAAAAAATTTTGTTGATAGAATCATTAATCAATAAAATTTTAGTATCGCCTTTGAAATTTGATAAAAGCATTTTAATATTTGTAAGTTATGAGGAAAGTTTAGTGATAAAAGTATAATTTTCAGAAATAATTTCAATCATAAAACACTCTTAATTCAAAACATCAATCGATTACGTCAACTGACAGATACCTCTATACGAGAGGACTATTCTTTTCCAGTTTTTACCTTGCGGCTTCTTCAGTTCCGTATTTTTCATCATTACTAAAAGTGTGTTTCTTCCCCCATTTTCTACGCTTCTGTCTTTTTCTCCACTTTCTTTCCCAACCCTCTTTTTCTCTTCCTACACCATTTCGTAAGGGAATATTCCTCACGATATTTGTACCCATAGCACCCTCTTCATTATCTCTTCACCCATAGTGTTACTGATCCTATCGATCGTAGCGATCTCTTTGTTTCGTGATTCTGCCTTCACTCGGACCAAAGTACATACATACATTCAGACTTGTACGACAGACTGTAGTCCAATGGCATCAGATCGCAAGAGATCACCTGATCATACAGAGTTATAAAATCTGATAGCGTAGACGGTAGAATTTGGTAACTAAAGTTGCTGAAATCCTGTAGCAATAGACCATGTAATGGTTAAGATCATCAGAAGCTGGTAAAACGTTGCTTGAGTTTTGGGATTTCGCAACGGTACGTAGTTCACACGAAATAAAAAAATTACCCCGAGAGGAAGGGAGAATAAAGAAAATGAACAACTATTCGTATAAAATTATGCAAAAGCTAAATTTTATCCTCCGGAAATGATTACTAAAGAGAAGAGAAAGAGGAAAAGGAAGAGAAAAAGAAGAAGGCAACCAGATAACGTTAATGTCATGACGGAGAAGATACAAGACAAAGATACACTCCTCAAAGTGACTCCGATGCTAAGATATAAAATTTATTATTTTACAAATTTTGCCTTAGCTTCTTTTAAATGAAAAAATTATTAGGTTATACTATTTTATTAGAATTTCATAATAATTTACAGCTTTCGGTGTCAATTTTTTATGGAGCTGTCAAAAATGGTTTTATTTTGGTTTTTTTTTTTAAACGAAAGTATTTGAATTTTGTTAGACTTTTGGCTCATTATTTTTTTACTTTTTGTGTGTTTTAGCAAGATTTATTTTAGCAATATGTCCTTTCATTGTTGTTGTTTCTTCTATTTGTTGACGCCAAAAGAGCAGCAAACCGAAAGACTTAAGAAGCAAACTTGTTTTTTAATTAATTAATTGTTTTTTAATAATTATTTAAGACTAAATAATTATGTTGTATTGCTAAACAAACACAAGAAGTAGAAAAAAGGTAAAACAAATTGACTTATCGGATAGTATAAGTACCGTTAATCATGTTCCCCGTTCTCCCAAATTCTTATCAATCCGTATTCTTAATCGCTTACGATTATTATGAAAAATCCACCATGTTGTATTCAATATGACATCTTTTCTTGGAAATGTATTAGATCTAATCTTTTGTATTTGCGGAGTTAGTAAGAATGACCCATTTACGGACTACGGTCCACTTTTCAAAAATCTGCTTCTTTACCCTAACAAAAATACGAGCAACAAAAACATTTCTCTTCTTCCATTCATATTGAAAAATCGTCTACTCGTAACAGAAAATCTTTATGATTTGATTTATGATTTCTTGTGGCTCAGCTCGTAGCAAACCAAAAACCTTCAAACTTTTAAAGTTGCGTCAAAGATAAAACGAAAAAAAAAGCCATCACAATTCTGCTACGAGAAGCATGCATTTCAAAAGTCACTTCGACCGGCATCAAGTAATTTGCGGCAATTAAACCAAAACCAGTACAAAAAAGATCTATTAAAAATGACAATTAACTCCAAACTATTTCAAAATGCGAATGTATTGCATTACATTTTGTCTAAAGCATTTAATTAAATCATTCCGGTGGCAGCAGTCGCAGCACTTAGCAGCAGATAATCGTTTGCGAGCTTAAGTGGCTGCGAAACTCCGGGTCACTTCGACATCATTCGCTTTCATTTTTAATTGTATCTTTTATATTTTTGCAATTTGCATTTTTTGGCCCTGGACCGTTTTGTGTTTATATTTTTTCCCCAGATTTGTTACAGGTTTTTGGGCGCTATTAAATAATTTCGAAATGCTTCAGACTTTAACTTTATTTGGGAGTTATATCAGTTTTCAATTCGGAGGCAGTCCATTATGAGATAATTGCCAATAAAAATAAATGTCAATATATTTTTGTTGGGAATTATTTCCGTTTTTTTGGGATTTATTTAACTCTTGTCTGGTCCGGTCCTTGCGTGTAGCGGCAAAAAGTATTTCTTTGTAATATGTTTCTTCTGGTTGGCGGTATTTAAGCGGAAGGGAACCGGGGCGAATTATACCTCCAACAGACAAAACTGGCTTCGGCACAAGCAATATTCTGGCGAGGAGGTCCTTGTGCTCAGTTCTTTTCCATTTTCTTGAATCTTTAATTTTTGCATTTGATTACATTTTGTATCTAGACGTATTTTTTGGAAAATTATGGAGCTTTTTTGATTAATTTTTGTAAAAAAATGGAGCAGCCATTTTGCTATCAATATCTTACCTTTAAGTAATACAGTAAGTATTACTATCAATATCATCATCACCGTCATCATCATCATGTGATCATTACTCACATTAAGTGCTATTAAATTGAATTGATATTATTAATTTTTGACGCCATTTAAGTCGACACAACTGGACGCTGATTGCAGGCTGACAGATGAATTTTGTGTCTGTCTATTCGTTTTAACTCTAGAGAGTTAGTGTTAGTGCTTCGAGGTGAAACATTCGAGGTGTACCCTTTCAGTCCACCTTAGCTTTTCTCAATACGACTGAAATCAAAGCCGATATGACGTGTGACCATCTTTAATTTTAAAGTGTATCAAGAAACTTTATCTTTCTGGGGATATTCTGTCTGTATGTCCATGAGTCTGTCTGCATGTTAACTGTTAGAGTAATCGCTTTTCGTGATAGTTGTTTTGTTGTTGTTGTTGATTTTCCGCATAACTTGCTTTTGAGAGAACGACTGCAATCAATCTGTTGCTGGTTTCTGAAAAAGTTGTTCTTTTTAATTAAATTAAGTACAAGCGAGTACGTACGAGACAAAATTACAAATTTGACTTTTAACCTGTTTCTACGTAGATGTTGTTGTCGTCAATTTTGTTGTTTTGTCCAGCTGACCATTCCACCATCCATCCGTCAAGTCAACTGATGATGATGATGATGACTTAAGATTTTTCATGTCAAGGACATTCAGTTGCATTTATAAAATCTCAATTTATTCATAATAATTTTATTACATTAGAATTACGTAGGCACGTTTATAAATAACACTCAGGTATGTACATATGAATGGTTATGTGTGTGTGTGTGTGTGTGTTTGTGTGTGTCTATTAAGAGTGTTTCTTCTCTTGTGAACCGGTTGGAGTTTTGTGGACGTGGTTGCGGTGTGTAATGCAACTGAATAATGGTTTTGGCCCGCTCACTGCGTAAAGCCATTAATAATAATTAAAAGAGTTGTATTATCGCATCATATTACATAACATCGTATCACATCGCATTAGAACAGAAAAAAATTAATCAGAAAAAGGGGTAATACCTTTGATGACCGTAACTCCTTAAATGGTATTGTTTTACCAAATTTTTCAAAAGAGGAAAGATATGGAAGCGGATGGAAGTGGAAGAGAGGGGTGAGGGATACTCCAGAAATTCCTTTAGGCTTACTTATGACTTCAGAGTAATAAAAAATTGAATATTTTTCGTATCACTTGATTTTTTCAGTTAAAAGATAGAGATTATAATCTATGTATTTTATTGCCAAACTTCTATCAAATTATAATCGATCCAAACCCAGAAGAAAGTGTCATTTTTTCGTATTGTGAATAATATAAGATAACTAATTTTTTCAAAGAGAATTTACACGGAAAAATTTTTTTGGCTTTATTAATTTTAGTTGAAACTTGATAATGCCGTTTGTTTTTTAGGTTTAAGTTGCTAAAGAAGAATTTAGTCGGAAAACAATTTAATTCAACTTCTTCCCGAGGTTAAAGAGGTCACTGCGGCCTTAATTTAACAAATTTTTAAATATATAAAGTGAAAAAAATACCTTAATCACATTGTTAAAGTATTTTACTCATTTAATAAAGATGAAAAATTAATTGCAACAAGTTTTGCGAATAATCTTCGCAAAATAAAAAATTGAATTCTATTTAATTAACTCTTAAACGACCTTCATATTTTTATGAAATTGCTCTCTGTGTCTATTTATTTTAAGATATGTATATTCAAAGTTTTTATATACATAATTACGTTTTGAAGGCCTGCCATGACACAAAATTGATTATATACGTTAGAAAAAAACTAAGGCATTTGTTTTTTAATTGCGCATTAAATAATTTAATGGAATCGTTTTTATTAAACAATGAATGTTACTAAGAATAAAAAAACCCTGCGACATTTATACGATATGAGCAAAACAAAGAAGAGAACAACATATATCGAACAATAGAACTATAGTACACGCATTTTAAACACACGTAATAAAAAAGTTTATGAACACAGTTTGTTGTTTGTTGTGAAAAAACAATAATGAGTACACGGTTAAAAATTTAAATATAAATTTAATTTTCGTTAAAAGGTACATTTTTATGGCGCCATGCGAGGTCACATCTCTCAAGCAGTTCATGTGTTTGGGAAAAAGTAACCATGAGTTACCAAACCAACCATTTATATTTCCTAGAACACATCCGGTATAAAGACTATGATGAGTGGTCAATCCAAAGTCAGTAATTTTCTGCTTTCTAGTGCAATTTTACATAACATACGCCCTGTTTTATCCATGTCACAAAAAACGTTGATTTTTGTTGTTCTGTGTAATTATTTGTAATTAAAAACCAGTGAGAGCATTAATAATTAGTCGGCCTGGCCGAAGCTTATATACCCTACACCCGTAACTGTCAAAGTAACGATAAAAAGTGGGCGGGTGACACCTACTTTAATTACACTTACAGGTACCAAATTTCGATTTATTAACTCATTCACAACACCATTTTTCTCCAAAACACCTCGCTATATGGTATGGCTTACCAGAGAGCGTGTCACGCCCATTTTTTGTGAGATGTTACGGTAAGCTCGGCAATGAAATTTAAGATTTAGATCCTGACTGCCAGCTGATAAATTCACCCTTCCAATTAAACGCATTAATATTTACTTAAAAAATAGGCGTGACAGTACCTAGTTATATTTTTTGCATTTTCGATATCAAAGACCTCTTAAGTCTGGATGAATTTATGTTCGCCATAAAAAGTAAGCGTGAAACTGGTCCGATTTTTCCCATTTTTATTCCCCAAGAGTTTGTGATGACAAAGAATATTCGTGCCAAATTTCATGAAGTGATTTCCACAGACAGACAGACAGATTGACTGGACTAAATCGACTCAGGAGGTGCTTCTGAGCCAGAATATCGTTTATATGTGCCCATAATTAAAACAGTGCGTTAGAAATATGTTTTATTATCTATTATTACTGGTTTCGTTTTTTTTTCGCAACATAATTTTTAGGTTTTATTAAAAACAATGTCACTTTAACGGGTAAACTTTTTTAAATTCATAAATTTTTTGTGAATTAAATTAATTTGAGGGAATGTAATGCAAAATAAAAGATTAACTAATTTTGTTTTTGGTTCCTTGGCACATACTTACATATATACTATTCTACGTAAGAACCTTGTGAATAAATATACCCTCATGCCTTCGGGTGTAAGGTATAAAAGGCCATTTAAACTTCTTTAAAGCATTGAGGCCGAAATGATGCCAGATACCGGTTGTCTTTGGAAAATCTGATGGTCAATTAATTAACAATAAAATTCTGTTTCATGGAAACTTAACGCATATCGACACAAGCAACAAAAGGAGTGTGAAGGGAGGGAGCAAGGAGCATTTATTGCCAATTAAAAAAAATTAAAAATAGTAACATCATTTTCATATAATTAAACAGTAATAACAATATTATTGGCATCAGCATCATCATCATCATCAGTAGCTTGGAAGTGGGCTCTTGCTGGTAGGCAGAAACACTAAAATGATTTGAAATGTTGTTGGCCGTCTGACTGCGAATTAAAATGCGTACGACTGTCGCCACTAGCGCTGCCTTCTAGGGATTTAAAAAGGTCGGCAGAGGCAGTCTAATATCTGTCCATGGATCTTAACTTTACAATGACAACAGTTACGATACTGGTAACCACCTGGGGCCTCTGCTTTTTGCTTTTTGACAATGATATCCCTGATATTCTTAGATATTCGATTTCTTTATTGTATGCATTGTATTTCTTTACTGCTTACAGCTTCAAAAAGACTTACATAAACTTAAACTGTGGTGCGAAAAAAATCGTTATATTTGGCTACATGTGAATGTACCTTACCTTTGCTTGCACAGGCATAATTTACCCATTGCCTACAATTACTTTTTTAAAAATTTAAAAGAAGTTTCTTGCCAGGATAGAGAAAAAAAGATCTGGGTGTGATTTTTTATACCAAATTTAGTTTCTATAACCGTATCGACTTCATAGTTGCTAAGTCGTATTCTCTGTTGGGCTTTGTCTTAGGAAATGCTAAAGATTTTAGGCAGTGACGTAGCTAGCACGGGTGACACCCGGGGCGGAAGTCGTAGTGTCACCCCCGCCCCCCAAATTTATACATTTTCTCTAACTTTATATTTCTTTTACTAAATTGATTTTACTAATTAATAGGTGTGATAAACGCTGCAAGACGCTTAAATGGAAATCTACACTCGGTGGTAGAGGAATCCACAGTCCGGTAGTGGATTGTCCGGCGATAGTGGATTGTTTATTAAGAGACCTTACAGACTCCATTACATCCAAAAATATGCACTGTTTGGTGCGGTTTTCGCGCTGTCATCATTGGACCTTATTATTAATGACTTAATGACTTTTGAGATGTCATTAATAATCCCTCGCTACGTCGCTGTTTTAGGGATGCTTTTACGTTGAGATCCCTTCTTTGCTCAGAACGGTCTTACATGCATCGTTAAAGGCTAGCAACGAATTTTCCAGAGGTTTTTCAATGTTTTTAACAAATGTTTAACTACTTTTTTTCTTTATCTTTCTCTCTCTCTCTCTCTCTCTCTCTCTCTTACTATCACGTAATGTAAGAGAGTACATTTTGAGTCTTTTGAGTTTATGCTCTTAGGAGCAGCTTTTGTTTACAAAAACAACACGTTGTGGCGACATACATACGTTTGGCCTTCCTAAGCGGTGTTTGAAATAGTTGTTGGCGTTGTGGTTGACGATGTACAGTATTGTTGTAAGTATAGTCTTTTTGGTAGATTTTGTACACCGTAAAAATGTTGCTTGAATTGTTTAAAGCAACAGTGACGCTTAAAACACGCGAACTTACCGAAGTTGAAATGCACCGAAATTGGCCCTTCTTCAATACCGCCATCGGAAAATCATATTTCTTCTGCAACCTCACTTTTTATCATTATTAATTTGATGTTGAACGTTATTCGGTAATTTTACGATGCCGTTTTGACTCGAGCCCAAACGCAAACGCTACGCTACGCTTTATAATAGCTTACAGTTTTTTTCGAAACTAAAAGTAAACTTTTGTTAATAATTTTACCAAAAATATTCCAAAATGTACAATGCGCTTTAAAATTGTGCCCTTTTTCGAATGTGTATTACTTTTAAGCCGAGACTAAATTTAAAAGCAAATACTTTTTACCGTTCAGTGGTACACTCTTCGTCTGGTGCACTGTGTTCGTCTTTTTCGTTAGCGCTAATACTTTTTTTTATGGTGTGTTACGACAAAAGCAATAATGAACGCCTAAAAAACAACAACAACAACAACAACAACAACAACAACAACAACAACAACAACAACTGCTACTACTATGTGTTACGCTGTTGGTATTGATTTTCTCGAACCGTTTTTTGTTTTTAACGTTATTGCGCTGATCGCTTGGCTATTGTTGTTGTTGTTGTTGTTGTTGGTGGTTTTAGTGCTATTGCTGTTGCTGTCTGTTGCGGTTGCTGCTGCCTGTTAACCATGGCTGATTATTACTCTTTATCATCGTTGTTGTTAATGTTGTTGTTGCTTTTTCGTGATTATAGTGTTTGTAATTAATAACCGTTGTTGGTTGTGTTGGTGTTGTTGGCATTGTGGCTTTTTCTCTTGATTCATTTAAGTTTCATGTGTTTTGTTGCCACGTTGAGAGCAAGAGTAACAACCAACAACAAACGTGAGAAAGACAACCAAAAAACAAAACATTTTTTGAGCATTTGATCAGTGAGAGCCGTCTCGTTCCACTGAAGGCTTTTGGCCAGGCTCTTAAGCCACTGCCAGCAAACAGCGACCAGCCGCCATCCGGTGAGCCAACAATTCGATCAACAGCACTAAATCGGTGTTAAAACTTTCGTCTGCCGTCATTTGCTTCAAGTTTGCGGACGAGCGAATATCGTGCTATACCTGCGTGCTGCTGCTGCGTATTACGGCTGAGTCTGTCCAGGTTTTTTGAGCTGATACTGTTGCCATTTTATTGTTGCTGTTTCGCTCCAGTCGTCCAGTCAAGCATCTGTTATCGCTTACTGCGAACCGTCATCGGTTTGTTGGTGTAAAAGAAAACAAGCGGAAAGAGAAGAAGTGGAGGAAAAAGTTCTTGTGGCAAAAGTCAAAGGTTTTTATTGCAAAAAATACTGCTGTTCAGTTTTTTCAACCGCATATTTTTTTAAGTGTTTTAAATTTTCATTTCCACTTTTGCTGTTTTTTTTTATTTTCAAAAGTTAAAAAAACCCAATTATTTTCATCGATGGCTTAAGACTGCTCAATAATGTTTTGCTGATTGTTGTTTTTGATTTGTGTTATGAATACACGAGGAAATACTTTCATCGTATTTTCGTCGTACTGAAGTAAAAGAAGGAAACAATTTGATAGTACGCAGTGGCAGCATCAGCAGCGCAGACCGGCCACAAACCAGTCTCAATTTTGACATTTACAATGTCGTTACGGCGACGTAGTGTCGTGTCGTATAATGTGCTTGTGCGAGTCGGCCTCTTCAGCTGTCCGAATTTAATTGAATTGAAATGAAAGTGTGTCGAAAAGCAGTCGTCCGGAAATATTTGCAGCGACTCTAGCGATTGCTTTTCGATAGTGGCGTAATCGACCATCGCCCGACTGGTTCGGAGTGAGCTATATCCTAAAATAATTTTGTTTTTTATTTTTAAATTCAAATAAAAGCTTAGCTTTAGTGTTTAATACAGTCGTTGTGTCATAGGTCACAAAAACAATTAACACTATTATACATTTTTAAAATTAAATTTCTTTAATTTTTAATCCTTAAAACAAGCGCTTTTTGAAGATTATAAAAAGTCATATGAGAGTTTCGTGTCAGCTCCAGTTTTCGAGATATCCGCGTTATAAAAATATTAAAAGTCTGTCTTCTATGCAAATTTATGTATATATTTAAGGTTACTTCTTTTATTAGCGGGCTCTTAAAACAACTATCTTTTAATAACTGAACTGCTTTCATATATGATTTCTTCCATTTCGTTTTAGTTTTTGAACACAAACCTTAACAAAGAAAAAAAGGAAGAAGAACCTTAACAAACCTTATAAAACAACAATTATCAGGAGCGAAGTTTAAGGAAAACATAAGCAGAAGAGAACGATGCAATCTTTCACAAGCAATTTAAAATTTTGGCTGTTCGTGGTCACGATGTTCCACATGTGCCTGGTCATGGCCTTGCCCGGAGTACGTGTGAAGCGTCAGGAAGACACTTTACTCAGTCTGGAGCACGGAGGCGATTTGAATCCCATACATTCCGAGGTAACGTGGCTATAGTGTATTCACAACACATATTTGTTAAAATGTTTCCATTCAATTGACATGAAACTATTAAATTAAAATACGACAAGAACTTTACACAATCCTAAAAATTTTGCGTAAGAAAACAGGATTTGTTTACTTTTCTGAATGTTTTTGAGGTGCAGAATTGGAGTCCGAAAAAGAAAAGATTTTATTTACACTTTTTTAAACTTTAAACTTTTATATCGTAAAACTTTTTATTTTATTTATTTTATTTAATTTGGTTTTGTAAAAAATGGTTATTTCGTAACTATACAGTAACTATACTCAACTTTCTGATCAGTTTCCCTTTCAGCTTATTTTTCAGGTCATTATCTAAAATGTTTTCCAGACTCTTTGCTCTTTGATCTACATATGTATGTGTTTGTCGTGTAGATTGCCTTTAATTCCTTTAATTGAATTGAGTGTATATTACACAGAAATTTAAATCGATTATCACTAAAAAAAAGACACAGTTTGAATAAACTGATTTTGATGTAAACTTAATTCGCCGAATTTCAAATGATATTGGTGAATTTAGCGACCAATGAATTGATCTTTCATCCATTTAAAGGAATAAAAAGCTCGACAGAAATCGGGTGAAACATTCACAACAACAACAAGCGATGACAACCTTAAAGACAACCGACCTACCATAACAATATGTGATCAATAGAATAGTTGCTATTGCTGTTGTGGTTGTTATGGTTGTTGCTGGCGCCTTGATTGTCATTGGCTTATTTATCACTTTCATTTTCGTTGTTGATTCCATCACTTGTAAACCTTCCTTCTATCTTTGGAAATCGTCTTACACTGGATTTTTCTCAGTTTGTTTACTTGCGTACACTGCAAAAAGTCTTGGGGTAATTTTTCAGCTTTTTTAAAAATTTTAACCTAATCTTGGTTCGAACTTAACGACTTAAAAAAAAACTGCTTTCCAAGCAACGATAGGAATGTAATATTTTTAAACTAATTGGACTTAAAACTAGACTATTTTTAATGTAAATACTAAGAAGTTATAATTTTAGTTTAATCATAAAATTTCCCAGTAAAAAATTTAATAAAATATTATTATA
Source organism: Conops quadrifasciatus (assembly GCA_949752815.1). Classification (NCBI taxonomy): domain Eukaryota; kingdom Metazoa; phylum Arthropoda; class Insecta; order Diptera; family Conopidae; genus Conops; species Conops quadrifasciatus. The sequence goes on along the minus strand of OX457081.1, from coordinate 33,423,551 downwards.
AAATATAACCATATAATCGTGATAATAAAAGGACGGAAGTATAAATAATTCTTTTAATTATATTAACTCCATCTTTGCGAAGCTTCTGCGAAAAGTTTTTTTTTTAAAAAATGTATTTAACCAAGGATTTAAAATTGTTTCTACCCTAAAAAAATTGGATGAAGAAATTTGCCCAAGGCCTTAGTTGCTAAGGTAACGCCTTAAATTTGAATTTTAGTTAATTTTTTCTTTTTTCAAAAATTTGTGTACAATCCAAAATTAATAAAAAATTAAACTAAAGCTTTCGACGTGTAGGTAAAGTAAAAATTAATTTTAAAAGTAGTGAAGAAACGTGGAGAAAGGAGAGCGGAAATGGAGGAAAGAAAGAAAGAAAGACAGAAGGAAAGAAAAAAAATTATGTGAATTACGCAATTGAGCGTGCGCATTTTGCAGCTTCGTAAGTAATAAAAGACAAGGTAATTTATTTTTGCGTGTGTAATAGTAAGGAATAAAGGAAGTAACTGGCCCTCTCTCTCCCTCTAACTTCTGATCGCCCTCGATCTCTTTCTCAAAAGTTGGCTTGAACTCTTTGGCTCCTGGTCACAATGGTTTCTATGAGCTTTGGTATTAATAACCACGTACGTAATAATAACGTACGAGTAGGAGCGAGTAGTTCTGAACATACTTGCATTGATACAACGAGTTTGATATTCGCTGCTTTGCTCTACTCGTTTAATCATCATTATTTTCTTAATACTTTGATAGTGGCCGTGCGTGTGTCGTTGTTGTTAGTTTTTTACAAGCCACAGATCGTTTCTGCTGACAAAAGATCTGTCTGTTCGTTGCTTCTTTGGTTTGTTTCTAGGCCATCGCTTTTTTAAGGTATTTACGATCTGCCATTTCAAATTGTAATTCCTTCAAAAAATATTTCAAATGGTTGCAATTTGCGCAGAAGTGAAGAAAGTAACCAAAAGCAGTTCTCTCTAGAAGAATAAATTAGTTCATTATTTGTTGATTGAAACTTTTCAATTCTTTTCAATTTTTTTTAAATTCTTTAATAATTTCGGGTTGAGTGTGTTTGTTTGAAAAGGATTTCTAAGCGTAAGGATAAAGATTTGGCAATCTTATTAGTTTATCTTTATCCATTTTCATTATTTTAAAAACCAGAAAACTGTTAATAAAATATATATAAATCCTTATCAAACCATAAAAGTACGAGTTTAACAAAACGATGTTTAAGGAGTTTTCATCATCATTGTGGTCACTAATTTTGTTTAATTATGTGTATATAGTAACTATACTCGTAACTATTCTTTGAAAAACTTTTCACTCAACATTCCGCTGATATTTTTTGAAACCTGTCTATTGCTCTGCCCTGCCTTGAACTACTTTGGCTTATACATACTTTTGTTTTTTCTGCTTTTGTTGTATTTGGCCCTCTGCAACTTTCACGTTTCATGCTTTCAGCGGCCCTCACATGCTTTAACCTCAGGTAATGCGTAGTCAATGTCGCGTATCGATTGCCATTACTTACTATTCGATCCAAAAATGAGTCGAATACGTTTTCGAGTTCATAAATTTTGATTGCTCTCGTTTCAAATGATCGTGCCACACCTCACGACATGACGCGTAGTCGTATGTTTTTATTACAGCCCCTTCAATTGCATTTTAAACGCTATCTACCACAGAAATATATGAAAGATAATTAAATCGATAATTGAATTGCTATGACGTCGTCGTTTCTTAGTAGAGTTAAATGAGCACAAAGTCGGTCAAGTAAAACCGAAGTCTTAATTTTGCGATGCAAGATTTATTCAGAAAAACATATTTTTCTAACAAAAAAAACAAGAGAAGCGAACTTTAATCTTTCACTAATCGTTGCTAAGTATCGTGTTTATGCAATATATTATCGCTAGGAGCTTGCTAGACCGGCTTCAAGTCGGTCGAGTTGGAAGAAATGCGTACCGGCTGCAATAGTTGCTGCATTCTGACAGCAATGGTTGAAACCAGTTTTCACAGAATGTTTAACAGTCACTTCGTGTAGTTTTGAGAATAAGGGACCTCTTATACGTGAAGTCCCAAGTAAAAGGTCTTTGTGTGTTTCTGAGCAGAAACGTTAGTGGCACCATCACACTTAGACTGTTTCGCCTCCGCTCCCAACCATGCTAAGTGTGGAAGTGTTGATTTAATTGAAATGTATATGTATGTAATTCTAGGATATATCCAATGCTGATTTGGAACGTAACAAAAGAAAACTGCCCGACGCCGCCTTCGAGGCCAAAAATGCTGTGCTCGGCTACGTCTTTGGTGTAAGTGTTTAAATAAAACTTCGTTATTATGATTATGATTATGATTATGATTATAGTCTTGGTAACCACAACCAACACCAATATTGTACTCATTAACAGGACCATGTCATTATCATAATTTTGCCCTCCCCCTTTATTGTATTATGTCATTACGAATAACATTTCCATTACCAATACAATTACCTCACCATTTCCACCATTTTCACCATTTCCATTATTGTTTTTTTTTTACATTATCGTTACCATTACAATTCACATTTTCATTACCACTGTCACCATTGCCATTACCATCGGTTACCTTAGGGCTTAGCGGCTGCCCCGAAGGACATACTCAGACCACTCCATGGGTCCATGGTGCTGCCACGTCAATTACCACACCATTTCCGCCGCCCGTGCTATTCCTATTGCAATTGCCAAAGAATGGCCACCTTTGATATTTCCATTACCGTTTCATTACAACTCATCACAACTTTAGTCGACATTAGTGTTGTTATTACATACACCAGCACCACGATTACAGACAATTACTATCACTATAACGGTCACCATCGCCCCAATAATACGAATAGTCACTATTATGCATAGTGCATATTATGCATATTAATACATATCGGCATTTTATTATCGTTGTTCTCTATCCGCAGAAAATCGACAACTTCCTCGATACCAAGACACGTGTCATCGAGCAACTGGATCGCAGTAACATCGAAAAGAATCGTCAATACGACATTCCTCGGCCGGTGCCCATCAACGACTTCCAATCGCTCATCACTGCTGTGGTCTCTCCCAAAATCCGCTCATTGGGCAACATCGCCAACGATATCACTACCGGTGTGCTGACCACCATCACTGCCTTCAGCGGTTCTTCGGCGGGCAATGGAAACGCAAATGCGGGCCTTGGAAATGTCGTTTCAAAGTTTTTGGGCTTTTCTGGTCCGATACTGCAGGGTTCATCGGGTGGTGCTGGGGGCTCCACAGCTGCACCCGATTCTGATGAGGCTGGATATTGAAGAAAAACAGTTAGTGAAACGGATGCTGTTGAGTGAACGGCATTGCTGTTGTTGCCGTCGTTGGTGTTTTCTAAATTAAATTCTTTTTTTTTTTAATCTCGTGTTTCCAGCATATTTCTGCTAAAACGATTGTATTATTTTTCATTTATATTTTCTAAGTTCTTCCCGTGATCTATCAGATTGGCTTAAATATCAATTAGGAAAAAAATACAGATGAACAAATTTTTTTTCTAATAAAATATATTATACATTCTAATATACATTTGTAAATATGTACTCTAAATACAGTGTAAGAAAAATGTTTATAAAATAAATATTCATAAAAAAAATAATAAAAAATTTCGCAAAAAAACTTGTCTTGTAATTCTCATTAGACCAGTTTTTATTATAAAAAAATTATGTCGCAAGTTCTGAGTGTAGAGTCATTGAGAAAGAGCTGGATGATTAAAATGTAACCTTCAAAGCCATTCACTGATCGTTGATTTCACAAATATTTAATGTTTAGTATATCGTAGAATTCTGTTAAACTAAACTCACATTCTTCAAAATTTTATTAAGCTGTCAAGTTTAGTCAAGTTAAATTCTTCTCTGCATTCACAGCTTTCCAAACAATCTTCCTCGATGTTGGCTCGTTTGCGACTCGCACGCGGCACCCAAAGAGCCGCCAAACAAATCGATGATGATGCCGCCGAACTTAATCCTGCAGATCTTTCTTTGGATTTGCCCTATCAATTGATTAATAAATCATTTAAAACATTAACAAAAATTGCACAAACTGCATCGCAATTAATTATGGTGAGTAATCGGTTAATACGGGTAACCAGAGAAAAGCGCTCGAAGTTTTGCTTGTTTGAAGTTTTCTATGTCAGAAGCTTATCTTTTACTGTCTAGCTTTAAGCTTTGCAATTGAAAGCTGAAAGTGTGTAATGAAGCAACATTAGAAGCTTTTTAACTCTTGCATAAATTAAGCTTTTGAGAGCAGCTTTTAGATGATAAGTTTGAGTAGTGATATCAGCGGTTCCCAAAGTGTGGTGGAGGCTGACATCGCTTATAAGATTTTAGGAAAAGAAAAATCACGAATAATCTTTTAAAAAATTATTATCAATATTTATTTATTTTCAACTCATTAAAGTTCCTAAAAATTAGACAATATTTATCAGGTTTTTAATATTTTTTTTAAGGTATTTTTTCTATAATTTTTATTATTACTTTCGATTCTAAATATATATTTTAAATTTTTCATAATTTTAAATTCTTAATAATTTTTTCAAGAATTCGGCACGGCGTTACTCTCGTTTTATGCTGTTCTTCAAACCTGTTTTTGGAGATGCTTTGATTATAAAAGGGTATGAGGATCCAACAACAACAACAACAACCTCCGCCACCACCACTACTACGGCTACAACAACTGAAAGCCCGAAACTAAATGAAGTATAAATCAGAATCACGTAAAATTGGCGTTATTACGGGCTCATTAGTTACCAAATAAAATAAAACAATTTTTATGTACTTCTGTTAATTTTGCTAATCTTGTACAAATGTATATTTAAATATATGTCTATACAAAATAAAGAAATAATTTTTTTCTCATATTTAAAATAAAGAAATATTATTTTGATACTGTGAGATAATGGTACCATTTACCATGCCTGCGAGAGAGCGTGGCTGAGATTTGAAAATTCCAAACGAATTACTCGCAACAAATATTAAACAGAAAATTTTATCTGTTGCAGAATTGTAAGTAGAGTGAATACAAATTGACAATTCGATGGAAGGAGGGAAAGCAGTGGAAGAAAAGCAGAAGGGGCAATAGAATGGATCACTTTTTGAGTAAAAATTACAGCAGCGCAACATAGTAAAAGCTGCATTCAAAAAATGGTAGGTAAGAACAAACCAAACCAGTAAATTAAAGCAAACAAATTATACAAGTTTGGTGAAGCTTGTGAATGAACACACAAAAGGTTCCTACGTCCTTTTATCCTATATATCCTTTCTTTATTTACTCTAAATCCCGCTCATCATACATACGTTATTTACCCTCGTTGCATTAAGCTGCGGTTTTTTCCTTTTTCTTCTTTTCATCAACGGTCTCATCACTTCTGTCTCTGATATTCTCTTCATCATCCGCTGCCGCCTCTGCTTCTCCCGCTGTTTGGTTTCTAAACTGTTACAATCTCGGTTTTTAATCCTTTCTAATGATTTAATCGCTTTAATAGCGTTACAAGCAGAAGCAGCAGCAGTAACAACATTCTAGTTGAGCAACTCTCGACTTCGTATTCTGTTGGCTGAGTATCGCACAATGCCGGATGAGGCGGAGTTGTTACCACGTTCCGCCGTTAAACTATTCTATCAAATCAATGATAGAAACCGTGCCAGAGCAAGCAAGTCTCTATTCAACGAAGGGTGAAGGGGATGATTTAATGTTATTGTTGTGGTTGTTGTGCCAGCCTTTGTTACTTTTTACTCTCTGTGAATTCAATCGTCTTTGGTGCGGCAGTATATCCAGCTATGTGTGTGGCCGTGTGTGGTTTGTGTCTGGTGGTCTGACTGTTTTCCCGTCTTTCAGGAATTCTATCCAATATAAATGATCGCATTTGTGAATGATTGGGCTAATGATTGACGGCGTGTGGATTTAGTACTAGTAAGCTTACACAGTTTTTGTCGTTTATGGTTCTCCTTACTTATTATTGTCATTAAATATTATTGAATTTTGCGGTAGGTCGTTGTGTAAATAGTTCGTCATCTATGTATGACGTATGTTCTTTACATATTCTGGGTTTATTTTGTTTTGGTTAGTGTTGGGGACTATCGAATAAAAACTATAGAGTTATTCGATAGTTGAAAATTATTAATTTATTCGACAGTTTTACTAAATTAGTAATTACTAACAACTATCGAGTAATTCAACCATTATATTTATTCGATAGTTTTTAGTAATTCAGAAATTATTCAACGAGTAAGGCCGTGCGCAAATTGATAACTCGATACAGAAAATTTCACTCGATATAGAAAATTTTTACAACCGAAACAAAAATTTGTATGCTATTGAGGTAAATTCCAAAGCCAAAAATTTATGTAGCCTTCGGGGCTAGGTATCAGCACCTGTCGGGCTTTATGTGTCAGCGGTCCGTTCACGAAATCGCAACAGTAAAACCGACACTGCAAATTTTCGAACATGCAGTAAAAATTACATCTAATGTCTAATAAATCTAATAAGTCTAATGTCTAAATAAATCTAATGTCTAATAAAGTATAAAAGCTCAATAAGTATAAGATTTCTTTAAAAAATTACAAATGTAAGAACATTTCAGTTGAAAAATCTTGATTTATTTTCATTGTGTGCGTCTTAAACTATGTCTTTATAATGCAGCGCTTTCTGTGGTCAAACTGCCGACATCTTCGAGGTGCCGAAAGACTTGAGCGCGCATTAATCGTAACATCAGTATTCGTATCAGAGGAATATTCTAGTTCGTACGTTGCTGATGAAGAGTTAAATGGAAGCGATGTTGCTTGTGGTGATAGCAATGAAGAATGTGGTGATGCTGGTGTCTGCGGTGATGACTTTAAGGGTGGCCTCAACAATTTAAACTGACCCTCAGTCTGAGCTTCGGAAGCACTAGGCTGAGGCCGACTGTGATGACATTCAACATGAGGACAATTTTGGTTGGCTTGGTTTTGATGGTGTTGGTGCCGCTCTTGCTTATAAGTATCACTAAACTCAGGATTTCCATGAAGGCGATCTGAACGATGATGATAACGGTGCCGCTGATGGTGAAGATGATTATGATATTGTTGCTCAAACTCAGGATATTGATCTTGTGAACAGTGCGGATGCGTAAGTGTTCGATCGCCAGCGCGATGTTTATTTAGACTTTGATTTTGTGGAAAATTTCTGCCCCCACCGACAAAGTCCTCACTGGCAAACATTATTCTCTCATGAAAATTGCCATTAGGAAAGATGATTCTTCCGGCTTGTGAAAAAGTTACTGGTAATAGTATCAATAAAAATAATGCAATTTTTAGAAAATGCATAACTTTTTGTTTTTAATTTTGCTGTCGTTTTTTCAGTTTTCTTTAGTATTCATCGCGAGCGCTGGCTGAAACGAGACTGAAGCTGCGGAAAAACAAAGATTGTTTTAAGTTTATTTACTTCAGACTCATAAGTAAGTGCTGCAGCAAAAACAAAACCGACAAAAGAAAAAAACCACTTTCAATAGCATGGTCTGTGCGGTCGTCATTCCTTATCAGTTAAAAAGTGCTTGGAACGAAAAACTTTGATTTTGTAGAACCATCGAAAGTTGATAAAGACTTACAGTCGACAACAATAGTTCTCCACCTACTAAAAGTATTTGCTATATGTAAACATACGCGGAATTATTTAATGGAACTACGTTATTAAAATATGGAACTGTTTTTTCATTTGCGATAAAATGAAATGAGTTGTTTAGAAATACGAAAAATTTCGCGTATTTTCATTACATAATAATCTGCCTTCCTTCTGATTATCTTTAGATCAATTGAGTTGCTCGCGAGCAATTGACACGTAGTGGCTTGCTGGCGAACAAGTCTTTGGCTCCAACTTGCGTTTGCAGTTCGCGAAAGGAAAAACGTACAGAAAAATTATTACTTCGGACTCTTTTTAGACTTGATTTAGCCATGTCCGTGTGTCTGTCTGTCTGTCCGTCCGTCTGTGGTTTTCCCACTCGTGACAAAATCCAAAAAATTAAAAAAATACATCTGAAAATTTACTGTCTGTAAGTAACCCACCCACCCACTCTTTACCATCACTTTGACGGATGCGGCTGCAGGGTATACGAGCTTCGGCCAGGCCGAAGTTAACGCTCTTGTTAGTTATTAATTCTTGTTTTTTTTTGCTTCTAAGAGAGTAAAACAATCCATGCAACAATCCATGTCGAATCAACTGCAATTGAAATGACTTTGTTGGTCATAACATAAATACACAAAAATTTTGTTTAGTGAATTTTTAGGCGTTACAATTCTACTCTTACAATATTGCTCGTTGGAAATGCTCTTACGATTACTAATTACTATTATTACTGTTATAATTAGTCTGTGAGGTTACCTTCTTATGAGTCCCGACCTAAGCTCTTAAATTTGCCGCCTTCATTACCTCGGAGGATTATGATTAATGCTATTTTTATTCTAAAACTACTTCATGGTGAGACCGACAGTACATATTCGCTAAGCAAAATCCAACGTAACAACCCCATCGTACATCCAGAAGATGTGAACTTCTTTATTTACCCTTCTGCAGATCTATATTTCTTCATCACGAGCCTCTTTGTAGTTTATGTGAGGATTTCAATTCCTCATTCCCGGCGGGCCGAACAATTTAACGTGGCGGGCCGCTTTTGGCCAGACCTGATTTACATCATTTATTCCTTCAAACCATTACGTATGCTTTACATTTTATAGAAGGAAAGAAATGTATTGTCAGTGTTATTTTTCTTGTTAATATTGCTGTTCTTGTTGATTCATGGCATACTTTAAATAGATGGCACGATAGACATCAAATTAAAAAGTTTTCATAATTTTTTCTTTTATGTTCTTAGTTTTAAGTACTCGAAGTTAATAAATTGTTACCAACCAACCCACCTTCAGTTGTTCAGCCAGCAGCCATCTGGTTGTTGGTTGTGGCTGTTTGTGGCACTCATTGTAGTGCATACGAGCGGTAGACGGTTAGTTTGCAGTTGTTGTTGTAAGAGACCGAGGATTCTACTGCTTGCTGCTGCTGCTTCCTGCTATTGCTCAAGTAGTAAACTTTAAATTAGATTGTCTGTAGGTCGGTCTGCCTGGAAGCGGGGAAAGTGGAAAATATTTGCCATCATTCTCCCGGTTAGCAGTTTTTCATGTCTAGAAACTTTCGCAAGGTGTTTGATTTACATGCACAACACCTGGTTATAACTAAAATGGCTTTAATACTTTCCTTGGTAGGATGGATGGGTGGTGTACTTCTTTTGGTCCTTTTTAAGCGTCGTCCTTTTCTGTATTAGTTCTTCTCGGAGCAGCGTCATAATTTGTTTATTCTGAACTAACTGTAGTTTTGAATTATAAGAAAAAGAAGAAAAACAAGGAAAAGAAAAAGACTTCAATCATAAAGACTTAGTGACAATTTGTTCTTTACATTTTAAATAATTTGTTTTCGTGTCATTTTTATAAAAATATTTTCCACTTTCGTCTAACAAAATTTTTAAATGGAAAAAATAAATTATGAGGATTGCAAGGAGGGTAGAAAGGAAAGAAGGGAGAAAGGAAGGAAGGAAGGAAGGAAGGAAGGAAGGAAGGAAGGAAGGAAGGAAGGAAGGAAGGAAGGAAGCTAGAAAGAAATGGCCATGAAAAGGCAGATTTGCAAATTAAATAAAAGGCAGATTTAATGCGTACCATTGATTGCTCCGTGCCGTTGAACAAAACGTTGTTAGCGTTGTTGTTGCTGTTCTTGATGTTGTTATTACTCTTACTATTGTTGTAAAAGCTGAAAATAAAACAAAAATTAAGAATCATGTAGGTTTTCCTTTGATATTTCGGATGATGGTGCTTGTTATTGCAAGATAACATCCAGGCTTAAGTAATCCGTTACACTGTAAAATATTGAATTATTTTGGTTCCAAAATTTTAGAAAAAAAAACTAACTGTGGAAATCCGTGGAATGGCCCCGTCAGTTTCTTAAAAATTTTCTTGTAAGAAATTATTACAAAAATTAAACTATTAACCTTAAAACGAACCTCGAGTGAAGTTTTATTTAATTTGGAAATAAATCGCTGTACTTTAATCAAATTTCGTCTGTTATTATATTTTATCTATTTGTTATCGAAGATGTCTTCATCAGAATAAATTCATTATTATACTTTATTTTTGGTGAGTCCTTTGATTGCATGAGAAAATAAGTTCTCCCGATTACTGAAGTGTGCACATCGACACTAATGCGTCCATTTAATTTCGAGCATAACCATTTTTTCCCTACAAATATCTTGCTTGCATTTTCGTTATAAAGACAAAAAAAAGATGGATGATTGTAGCATCCGGAGGAGATCGGATGATCAGGTGACGGTTAAATAAAAAGTGTTCAATGTACAATGAGATTTTTTTCAGTATATCGTTCGTCGGGTGACGTTGTCGTGCGCAGTGTAGTGGGCCCCAGCGACTGGGAGAGCGTCGTCAACACCTTAAGAGGAAGCACAATGAACGACAGTTGCCGGAACAGAAAAGACCAAAAGCCCATCGAGCCATTCAGGCAGCCAAAAATACTAAGCAGCTCGAGGTGGCGAGACAAGGCCAAGCTAGTGGCAGCAGCAGCAGCAGCAGAAGCCGCATATTTTTCTGGCAGTATTATTTTGGTACGTGCTGCAAATTGCAATGTAATGCTACAAAATAGTAGTAACAATAGCAACAACAACAAAAAGAACCAGCAGAAGAAATGAAAATTTAAGATTCTGCGTAACAAGAAAACAAGAAAGGAAAGGAATGTAAAAAACGGAAGGTGAAGAACAAAGTACCAGTAATTTGACATTTATGTGTTGTTGTTGCTGTTGTGTGTATGAAATAAGTTAAGAATTTTGTGAGCCAAAAAGTTCGTGGTGCTGGAAAAAACGAGACAAAACAGCAATTTTTTTTATATCGGATTAGACCGAACTCGCACTGACATTTCAAGTAAGTATTAAAATTTAAGAATACTTTAGTATGAATACGCAGATAGACACATTTGCATCATAATGGCGTCGTATTGATTCAAAAACTTATCGCGTAGATGAAATATTTTGAAATATTTTTCGTTCAGTTCGTAGACAAAAACGAGTGGCAACTTGTAAGTTCTTAAGTGTCACCTCTCCGCCTTTTACAAATTTGTAAGGATGATTACTTACTTTTTAATGGGCCACAATCAGCCAGGATTGTAAGTCATTTTCAGCCGTAGTCCCAGAATGATTAAGAGTGCTTTCGAGACTGCGGCTTTTATTAATCCATCAGAGTCTTATGAATCATCAGAGGTGAGTGAGCCATATGACAGTCGGATGCTCTTGCAAACGAACGTATAATAAATCAAACAGAACCAACTGAAGCTTCGAAGCCAGTTTAACGTTTTAAATAACTGACAATTACTGTTGGTGGGTTGGTTGGTTGGTTGGCAAACCAATTTGACCAAAAGGATTAGGTACAGAAGCACACGCCAGATACATACATACATACATACACATAGATATGCATATGTACACACAGAAGCCGGTGTGTGCAGCAGAGTTTGTGACAAATGAAATGTTAATCTGCTTGATTGTGTCCTTCCTTTCCTTCTAGCCCGCCTTCCTTCGTTCCTTCCTTCCAATTGAACGAGCTCCGAGGTAATAATAATTTCTTAATCACAAAACAATGCATCCTAAAATTACATAAATTCCAAATATTCTTAACAGAATTTAGCAGTAGAGACTTTAGAATGAAGAAGTCCTTACTTCGGTCCGACAGAGAAAGAGAGAGAGAGAGTAGAGGAGGCAAACCGAAGAGTAATGGAGAATGATTCGTAGAAGAATGACAGAGAATGACAGAAGGTGTCTGCTTCGACGGGGTTGCGTTGTTGCTCTTGGTGTTGTTCTCGTGGTGTTGTTCTTGTAAAAGTGTGTTTGTTGTTGTTGTGGGTGGTCTTGTTAGGCCTTGCTGATTACAAGCAAGGTTGATTACTTTGTGGTTGTTGCAGTTGCCATTGTCGTGGTACATGTTGTTGTTGTCTTTGCTTTCGTTATTGTCGCTTTTGTTGTTGTTTTCTTAGCGACGTCGTTCATACTGTTGTTGGTTAAGTCAAGTTGTTGAAGAAATTTATTGGTGCGAAGTCGAATTGTCGCAAATTTTGACAAACGACTAGCCGTGCCCTCTTCACCCTCCTCCTCTTCTTTCCCTTCCTAGTCTCTGGCTCTCCTCGTTTTTCTATTTCTTTCTGTATGCTGCAGTGAATAATGGCGTAATGTTCGTCTGTCGGTGTTCGTAAATGTTAAATGTTGTTTGAATTGTTGCTTTTATTACAAATGATTGGTGTTTGTTTTTGGATGTTCTTGTTCTTATCGCACTTTAGTTACTTTGTTTCTTTTGTCGTTGCTGGACGTTTGCCTTGTATTGAAATGGATTTTGAATGAGGTGTGTGAATTTTTTTTCAATTGAATTTTGAAATTCTATTTAAATCAAACTGTTTCATTTCTGGACTGGTTTTGGTCTCTTTTCTGTAAGCGGAAGCCTACTACTACGCGCCACTCGCTCGCGAATGCCAGCGCTTGCAGTCGCACTGAAAGAAAGAAATGAGTACATATTTCGGTTTTTAAGTTTTGAAAACTTTATAACTTTAACGTTTATCTTTAATAAACGCGCGTTAAAAGTGAAAATGAAAAAGTGGCAAACTAGTGAAAATCATTTGTCATTAAACGTTTTTTAATTTTTCTTCGGAAGTGACATTTCTGTGTTATTTTTCTTCTCCTTCTACTTGCCGGAAAGTTCTACTTCGAAAGTTGTGATTTTTAAATTTAAACCAATCAAACATGAATTCTCTGAGAAATTCTCCGACACCTTTTATGCAATATTATTGAAGAAACGAAATTTAAATCCGCCCAAAACTTTTCTTTTTCAAATTTACAATTTACGATAATAATAATAATTTTCAATAATCGGTTTTTAGCTGTATTAAAATAATATATGTACGTAGATATATAAGGATCTACGTACATATGTACACAGATATGATTATAGTGTGATGCAAGATTTTAAGCAATTTCAACTCAGTGCTATAAACAGACTGACAAACTGACTAATCATTTCAATTGTGGTTAAAGTCGAGTTTAATTGAAGGGCAATTCAAGTGAAGCCAGTCGAAAGCGCTTTCTTACTGAGTAGCTGCTACTAGTCATTCGGGCTACTGAATCACATTCGTCTACTTCGAACCTCGACTATTTTAGATTAATTTCGGAAACTCTGCATTTTGTAGATACGCCTGCATCCATTTAATTGATTTTGAAGTGTTATAGAATGTGAATGTTACTTGTGGCCGTTGTTGTTGTTATTGCTTTTGCTTCGTTTTTATATAAAAACCAGTTTACTTTAAAATAAATCAAGGGAATACCTTTTATTCAGGCAACAAGACAGCTTCATGACGTAAATTATGCAAGTAAAATCAATGAAGGACAAATAATCCTAGAGTTTCCTTGAGGAGAAAAGGAATGTATTTCTTGCATCGATAAAGGCTTTTTTAAGAGTTAGCGACAGCAACGACCAAGATTCAGCCGAAATCTAATGAAGACAAATAACAAAAAAGCACAGCAATGTGTTCGACGGAATCGGTGCTTATTCAGATAACCGGTGTTTGTTCAGAGAAGAAAAACCTACGTAGTTAGCTTCTAGTGTGGGCGTGTTGCCAGGGCGTTGGCGTCGACGTCACTCACATGCTTTTATTCACGCATTAACAACGCCTTTTTAAAGTTAATCACGCGAAAAGTAAGCAACGTGACGCGTCGAATTAAAGGCAACCCTACAAAAAAGAAACGAGCTCAAAAACAAACAACAAAACAAAAAAAAACAGGCGTCTATGGATAAACAAATAACAGAAATTTTGGATTTTTTTTTAAACGGAAATGTAGGCACCAGAATATAAAGAATTAATAGAAAACAAATTAATCAGCAAAACAAACACACAAAAAAGCAAAAAACAGGAAGTAGATGAGGATTTACAATGTTTTCATTGTATTTTTCCATCCGAGCAAACCACGTCACGAACTTGTGTTGCCAGCTTTAAATTAGGAGTTCTTTACTTTACCGAATTTCTTAATGTCTTCAGTCTGCTGAAGGAAACCCATGGGTATCTTCGTTCCTTTATTTACAAGGTCTTTTTTATGCGATTCTCCTTAGTTCTGTTCTCAAAAATGATACTATATATTATATAGTATAGAGAAATGGATAAACAACGATTGTATAATTATGGAGAAGATCGTAGAAAATTGGAATCAGTTTTATCGAATGATTTACAATAAATAACGACATTTTCATTTACTAAAAACATTTGACCCATACGCAAATGTTAATTCAATGCCATTTAAATGAAATGCCCAAAAATCCACAAAATCCCAAAAAATATGGGAAAAACGACTTAATGTCTTTTACTCTGCGTGAAAACTTCGTAATTTTCATGGTTGCGGAAATAATATAATTTTATTAAGGAACAGTTGGCTACATCCCGGATTTGACCCACAAAAAAACAATGCTCGAAAATTATTAACCATCCAAAAGAGGTTTTATTTCAGCCAGAAGCCAAAACGAGAAGAAGAGGTGAAATGAGAGAGAAGTAATGCTCTGTAAAACATTTAGAACAATCACGAAATCAACTGGAAGCATAAAAAATTATATCCTTTTTAAAATCGCAACCAATGCGAACAATTTTTCAATTACGATTCTCGACGATTGCTTGCAGAAACCAAAAAATTTAATTTAACCGAAGGAGCTACGAAATTTCGGAAAGCGGATGGGTGCGGCTGGGGGATGTGTTGTAGGTGGAAGTAGGAAATAAACGAACTGATGGCAAAGCTATCGGACCGTGGAACTTGTAACGAGCAGCTCGAAACTTCAACAAATCAAATACAGTTCATACGCCGTCAGCTGCAAACGCTACTGAAAATGACGCACGGTTCGAGAAGAGTTGTTCCTGCCCCCTCTTGCCCCTCTGCGCCTTTTCCAGCAACCTTTCGCTGCACTGCCCACTCCCGCCCTTCCAACCGACCGCCGGCACACGCAAGCAAGCATACAATCAACTCAAGCTCATACAAATACGTTTGCGGAAACGTATCAAGTCCATGGTCCATACGTTAAAAGGCCAAGTTAAACCACGATGCGATGAAATTGAGAGTCGGGCGGCGGCGAGCACTGTGGGAGTACTGCTCAGCAGCATATTTCACCGAATGATGGCGATTTGATTTTCAATTTTCGTGTTTTCCCCCCGATTTTGTTTTTCTTTTCCTTTCGCGGGCACAAACTAAATTGAATTGTATCCCGAATGCGGCGGCTGCAGCCGCACCCGGAGTCACATTTCGGAATAGTCATCATCAGTAGAACGCAGGGGACGCAGGGGACGCACGAGGACCAACATCCACTATTCATTTCGGCCTCTTATTCCTTCACCGACCGACCACGAAAAACAATACAAAGACCGCAGAAGTTCGGCTGCGGCGACAGCACAAATCAAAATGAAAATGAAAACGGAACGGCCATGAAGGTATGTGGCTGTGTGCGGGTAGGAGAGGGGGGGGGGTGCGTTGGCAAACGGAAATGGGATTTGGTGTGGGGAGGCCAAGAGGGCTGGGTTGAGAACTGGTTCGCGTTAAAAAAACCATAAATTTGAAAGTGAACATTTTTGAAATTTCAGGCAAACACTTATTCAGTGGAGAACCCACACACTCTGGCAAATACTTGTGGCCGCTTGTATGCTTATACGAATGCGGTGTATGTGTGTGTATGTGTGCACAGTCCATCTGCTGCTGCCAATGTTATAAAAATTTCTAAAATTGCGCCAAATCGAGTGTTTGTCTAAAACTTGAAAAATTTATTGTGTTGTTGGCTCACAAGAACGGCGCAATGAGTACGTAGGAGCGGCTGAGTGGCGGCTCCGACTGTTCATATGAATGTCTGTTCGTTTGTTTCAGTCTATTTGCGGTATAGTTGGTTGGAACAACAAAAACAAAAACATAAACAAAACCAAACAAGAACCTAAAAAAGAAAAAAGATCTACAAATTGATTTGTTTGTCGACAAAAATTTAATTAATCAAAACAAGCAAAAGAGGTAAACAACAAACAAGAGCAAATAAACAAAACAAAAAGCAAAAACAACACTTATTTACGGAACGGTGTTTAGTTTTTTAAAAAGATTTAATGTTTTGAGTAATTTCTTATAAACAAATTTCTGTAAAAGAAGCGAGTGGGAAGGAAGGAAACGACAGTTAACTTTCTTAATAAATTATGCTACATTATCTTCTCGAATTCAAAATATTCTTATATTTCTTTTTCTAATATTGTTCATATTAGAAGTCTAATTTTTTTAGTTGGAAAAGTTTTCGGAAACTATTTTCTCAAGGAATTGAGCAAAAGAGAAGAAAGAGTCCTCTGCACCGTACGCGAAGTGTTTATTTATACTATTTATATATAACAATAACTCTCAATGACAAGGATTAATACTATTAATCGATCAATGATTGCGGATCGATCAGTTCACGTCTAATATAATCAAAACCTTAAAAAGTAACAACTAAAAAAATTGGAACTAGAAGGAAATAAAATTGAATTTTCCTCACAGATTCCTCTCCAATTATTTCCCATAAATGAATTTTGGAAGTGCTGAGATTCGAAAACACACACCGTGGTAATACCTTCACACAGATACACTCACACGTGCTCGTCGAGCGTTCGCAAAACATGTGCCATGAGCTTCCGTGTTCGTTTCGGCAAACAATATAATAACAGACAAAACGAAAGAGAGCAAAAGAGAAAGGGAGACAATCTATCTGGAAGGACACAATGATTTTGCCTAATTCCATAATTCTTGAAAGAAAGAGAGAGCAGACCACTTCTGCTGAGCGGCAGTGGTGGAGAGCGTTGCAGGCGGTCTGGTGAGTTCCTATCGTCCGGCCATTACAGCGTCGGCGTCACTGGCGTTGTCGAGTAATCGTCACCATCAGCACTTCGTTAGAAAAAGCCGAAGTCGGAATCATTGCAATCGTTCATAACGACGGAAAACGAAAGGCTGAAGCGTGTTAGTCTTTTCCGAAAACCAAACGCGTGAGGACGTGTGAAGTTTGCGGCGTAGATGAAAGAAAACAATAAAAAGAAAGGAATACAAAAAAGAGTTTTCTTTAAAATTTAGTTTTGAAAAATGATGTGCAATAAAACAATGTAGAGAACGGTTATTAAAGTATTGAAATTCCTAAAACAAAAACTTTTTAACTACCAAATAACGAAATAAAAAAATGACAAAACTAATTAATTGCAAAAACTAAACGCTTACTTTACGCTTTTTGTTTATGAAGCAACATTTGATCACTTGAAATGGTCTTTTGTTTGCTTAAACCCAAAAAAACACGGGCGCTGTTCCGCTAGAAACCAGTGGCAACCCTGGCACAAGGAATTAATTACCGAACATCGTAAGCGGACCAACCAAGGTACGGCGAAAACAAAAACCGCTACAGAAATGAACTCGCGAGAGGACTTAAAAGGAATGACGAATGAAAACAGTACCACCAACGAAAACCTAGAATGTCAATAACGATAGCTGTCGAACACATGCTCGGCGCTAACGCGTTAATAAATTCAATTTTAATAATTTTCAAATAAACGATTCCAAAAGTGTAAGCGTGCAATATTTAAACAGCAACCGGAAGTGCATCCAAACTCATACACATTGACATTGTCGGATTGAGCTGAAAAACCACAACAAAAAAAAAAAAAAATACCGACCGTAACTAAATTAAGAAAAAAAATAACAATAATTAAGAACAGCAACCGTGTCAGCAAAAAGACACGGCAAATATTGTAGTAACCATAATAAAATTAAGAACAAAAACAACAACAACAAATAACTAAGTAAGTACAACGAAAACAACCAAACAATCAACAAAGAGGAGGTAGTAACATTTTGCAACGATAGGCGAGGAATGGGTTAATGTGTGTGTGTGTGGTTGTTGTTTGATAGTTTCATGTTGTAGTTATTGCTGAAATGACAATAAAATACGACGATAAGGAGTGGAAAAGCAGAAAACAGAAAAAGGAAGAAGAAAAAAAGGAGGAAGAGAGAACGCAATGACAGAAACGATCGGAGGCGCCCAAGAAATAACTCATTTTCTTAACAACAAAAAAAGCTCAATAATAGAACAATAGAATCAGCAGTAGCCCTTCGATAAGCACGAGTTCAACCGGTCCAGAATAAATTTTGGAAACAAAAAATTTTAAGATATTTTTATTTGAGTTTGAAGAGTGGAAAAAATGCAGTCTGCAGTCAAGTGAAGATTCTTTTTGACCCATCCTTTACTATCCCCCTCACCCGCCCACAAAATTATGACCACCGCAAGAAAAAATGACTTCTCTTCTAATCATCGACCTGCGAAATGGTGCCCAATAACTGAAATAATTATTTTTCCATTTTCTTCGGCTTTCAACGTAATTCGGCGTAATTGATTTATGACCGAAGGCTCAACCTTGGCAAAGGATTTTTCCACAATTTTGTAAAAGTTGCTTTTGATCCTTCTTCGCATAGGATTTACAAGAAGTGCTTACTTAACCCACTTTTAGAGGACAAAACACTTGCATGCTGAATATTTTTCTGCGGCAACCTTTACCACTTTTTCTGCTGCTTCCATGGAAGAAGTCATTAGCTTTTAACGCTTCAATGTCAAATTGAAACAGAAAAGGAAAGAAGTTCCAGTGACTGTGAGTCAATGCGCGGCGCGCCGTTCCTTGAGAATAATTTAGTGGCCTTCGGAATAGTTTTATGTGTCCGAAGCTATCGAAAAGGCAGAACAAACGATTGATTATCTTTCTTTTAAAATAACTCTTAATGCATTTGCTTTTTTGTCAGGGTCGCTTCCGTCGTAATGACGTAAAGGATTTTGCAGTGGCAGCACTTGCGGAATTAATGGAAGTGCAATTAATCAATAAAAAAACCGAAAAAAGAAGAAAAAAGAAATGAGAAAGAGCAATGAAATATTCATGGTTAAGGAAAATGTGAAACAATGTACAATACTTATTTTTATTATTTAAGGCATGTCAGTCAGTCAGATTGTATAAATGATAAAGGCATCAACAACAAGAACAATACAACAGCAAACAGTAACAACATCGCAGAAAAATACCAACAAAAACAAAAAGCAACAGTTATAAATTCATCATTTCATGCCGGAACCAATAAAAATATGAATAAAAAGGCAGAGGAGAGAGAAAGGAATCGGAGCGGAACGAAGAGAGAAGGACTAAGGAAATGTAGTCCCATCGAGGAAAGTTCTTTACGTAAACAAATTAAATAAAATAACCGCAAACAAACGAATAAAAGTTAAAAATTAAGCCGCAGACACCAAACAGACAACTACACACGTACGCGAATCGATGCGTGCAGCCAAATCCCTGCCGCGAAATTTTGAACTGCTGGGGACTAGCAGTCGGGGACTAGTAGTCGGGGACTAGTAGTGAGTGGCTCAATGGTCCTACCCGCTGGCTAGATTTGAAGCAGAAGCTTTGGCAGCGAGGGCACCTCGATACGGACAAAAAGAGGCTAAAACTATTTTTCAGGAAAGCATTTTATCAAAATAATGGGCGTGTATAAAAGCGCCCATGCACACACTCTTTCTCACAGACACACTCAAAGGCCATTTGCAAAAGCTGAAAACCTCGTACGTGAAGAAACTGAAAAGAATTTATTACAAAATTACGAGGACAATTGTTACGTTAAATGCATTTAAATGTATCCATATGCGATGAAGGGAGAAAGAGAGAGCAAGAGAAAGAGGGAAGGAGTACTATAACGTACAAGGCTGTACTTGTTGGTTTAGTTTACACTTTATATGAGTTAATGGGTACATTCCTTAAACAGCAACAACAACACCAACAAGTTGCCACTAATTATAATGACTCTATGTCTCTTTGACTTTGTCAAAACAACAAACAACGAAACAAAAAACGGTAACGGAGAAGCAAAATACATGCACATTTCATGGTCAACGCAGCGTATGAGCGACGACTAATTAAAAGCGTTAGTGCGAAACTATGGTAACTCTGACTGAAAACTTCTATGCGAAGCCACAGCTAAAAACTCTCGACGAATGGGACGATAATGAATGCTGGAATGCGGTTAATTAATATTAGGATTTGCATTCATTTCTAATTAACTTTGTCGTGTAAACTGCTTAATTTTGGCAAGGAGGAGGAGGAGGAGTAGGAGGAGGAGTGGATTGTGTGATTAAGGCTTTTAAAATTCTCTAAGTCTTGACTGTAAAATAATATTTTTGTCTAAAAAAATGGCATTCAATCAATAGCTATTACAGCATAATCGGAACATAATAATTAACACAAAAGTTAGAAACATTACGATAACAAACAGAAAAATTTCTGTTATTATAATGGATTTTACTTTCAGGAGAATGGCAATGGAAATTATTATGAGACCGATTATATGATTTGTGTATGTATGTACCTACGTAAGCAATCCGTGAGACGTCGATATACCGTATAAGACGGAGCGTGTTTGATCCATGCCTCCAGACAGGTGGCGTGGTGTATGGACACTCAGGTGTATGATCTGCCAATCAATCAATCATTCCGTCAATCTGACGTATGAAAATTAGAGCCTTTGGCAATAAAATTGATGAGCTTTAACTTTACTAATAAAGCATTACAGCGAATCAGTGTTTTGCAGAAGTTGAAACGTAATGCCGTTCAGCTTCTGCCTGTAGCCGTAGCGTCTCGTATCGTAGCGCAAGGTATCGTACCGTGCTGCGTCGCATTGCATCGCATCGCATCGACGGTGGTAGACTTAATTAATTCAATTTATTGCTAAGCTCGAGAGAATCAAAGAGAAGAACATTAAAATGAAATTTAGTGTTATTACTTAGCAGCCAGGTGTGTTTGTGTGCGTGTATAGGGATGAATGCATGTATGAATACACTCAGAAAATTTGAAGTTAAATCAACAGATACTATATTTATCCAGAAGGCCAGAAAATATAAGATCTTCTTAATTTGATCAGCTCGCCTCTGTCTTTTATTATATATATTAAGAAATCTTAGCGAGACTAACTCTTGAAATAAAAATATGATGCTCTTAATCTAAAGAAGTATAATAAAAACTCTACTATTTTTTTCTATATAACATACTTCAAATACTTCTATTACTTTTTCAAAAATCTTCGTATTTGCAACAATACTGAAATAGACGAAAAATTCCAATGAGATGAAATGAAATTCCAATTAAAATTATTGAATTTTGCCTATTCGCACATAACAAATGAAAGGACGAAAATATGTACCTGTCAACCAATTGAAGAGACGACACTTCGCCGAAACCGGTTTGTCTCCAAACCAAACTTGACAATTGATGACGCAAGTTCGTGATGACGCAAAAACCCACCCATTCGACCTTGTCGAAGAAACTTAATTTGAGACGAAAAGGTTTAGTTTTCACATAGTAATAATAATAGATGTTCCTTTTAATTAAACTTATGTCAAATTAAGTGTGCCTTAAGGGCAATAATAAGAATTTATCTCTTAAAATCAAGCAAAGCTTTCCTTACTTGAATCCTGTATTCATAAATACAAACAGATAATTATAATTAAAGATTTTTTGAAGTGTAGCCATATTTGAAATTCTCCAAAATCAAAACAATTTATCGATTAATGCCGAATTACGGTGAACTGAAATACGTATCCAACAACAACAAGAACAACAACAACAACAGCAACAACAGCTTGGATAATTACAATTAGCAAACGAAAACGGTGTCCGCCCTTGCGGAATTTTGTAATGAACGAGCAATGAACCGACCAACGAATAGAAGCAAAATTAAACAATTTAAGTTAGGAATGCCGGAATGACAAACGGAATGAGTGCAGATTCGAAACATGTGTAAGACTTACACTGAACGAAAACTAAGAGACCAGGAGAAGTGGATAGCCTGAATTAAATCCACTTCGTTTTTATCCATTATCCAGAATAACATTTTTCAGGCTATTTTTGTCATAGTGACGCAATTTGCATTTTTTTATCCAATTTTTCTTTTATCCCAAAATTTTTTGTGTCCAAATAAAAAATTTTTATTTTATTTTTATTTTTATCCATGAATAATTAGTGCCAAGTCAATATTTAATTTATTTTCATAATTTTCTGCAGTGTACGAATGTTTAAAATATGAATAAATGAAAAGACGGAAATCACGAGGTTAACTAGAGCTATATGTATTCGGACGTGTGTGTGTGTGTGTTTTATTCGCAGCAGCAGATAATGATGATGATGATAATGATAATGATAATGATGGTGGTAACTATAGCCCTGGTCGCATAACATTGGTCGCCCTCTTCTCTTTCTGCCTTCACGTTTCGTTTCATTTAAGTTCATATTTAAGCCTGGTATGAATGGTATTTCATAGATATGCATGGGTTATGAGGTCTGCCCGGGCGCCATACCAGACCATACATGGTCTGCGGTTACACCTGCGAATGCTCGGGCTTAAGCTTCGATTGTTATTTTTTATCCACATCCGTATTGTCGTTGGATCGTTGCATGATTTGCTCTGCATTTCATTAAAGGAATATCAGTTTATAAAAACGTTCTTTATGAATTGTGAAAATATGTATAATTATATTGTAATTTTGTAATCCCATTCGAACCCATACGCATGTAAGCAGCTGATATATTAAATTAGTCTGTCTGTTTTTGGATTATTTGAAAGTTATTTATGGAGAATATTTTACTAATTGCTGGAGGAGAATGTCAATGAATATTTTATTATTAATTAAAAAAATTTGTCCTTTCTTGCTTGCTCTTTCTCGCTCTATCGTCTCGACTTAAAAAGCCTGTTTCGATAGCAATTCTCTCGTCCCGGGAGCGATATTTTGATACATTATTTAATCGGTCACTGATGCTTACATGTACACATACTTCGATACTAAACACTCAGTATCAAAAATAAAGTATCGATACTCTACTGATAATACTAATATTTTGATACTTACATATATTTTCATAATAATACCAAGAGATGTATAATACCATATTGTAATTTTCTGCAATATTATTAAGCTTTTCAGCCTTAAGCATGTGCCAAATGGTAAGAGCGAAATTCTATTGTATTTTCTTCTTTACTTTCAGGTTCTGAGGGTTCTCTATTCTTTGGAAATTTGCATTTTATGCTATGAAAATAAAAAAACCACATCTTTTGTGCCTTTCAACTACATTCTAAAAATTCAATCATATAATAAATTTTTTTATAATTGAAGAAAAACTAATAAAGCGGATACCATACGGTTGAGGACCAAGAGTGCATTTGTTGCCATCGCAAGAAAACACATAGTAATAATATTAATAATAATAATAACAATAATAATAATAATAATCAGGGTTGGCATGTCGAAAACCTAACCTTGTCGAAAACTCTTAAACATTGGAGAACTTAAAGAATGACTCATTCAATTATCGTTTTTTTACTCTCGAGAAGTATAGAATCTCTCGACATACACGTTACAATTTATTTTTAACTGTTTGTTAATATGTCTAAATTTCCAGAAATGTTCCATTTTTTTACAAAGAAAGACTGGACTGGAAAAATAAAATTGAAATTTATGTATTTTTTATCGAAAGATCTTTGTAGGGTTCGTTTGTTGTTATTGTAATTGGTGAAGGTAAATTTTTCAGAGTTTTCGACAATTTTGTGTAATCTACTCCAATTTGGTTTGGTAGTCTACCGTAAGTATTCGACATGTCGGAAATGTCGAAAACTGTCGACAAAGTATTCGACATGACAACCCAGATAATAATAATAATAAACAAAATTGATGAAAAAAGAATAGTATCCATTGCATAAATGTTTTCTGTATTTAAGTAAACAAATATTCTGGACAAAAAGAACGAAAAAAAAAAAAACCATGACAACAACAAACTTAGATCAATGATAGATTTAGAAAGGTATCAAAAATGTGCATCATCATTTGAAAAGATTTAAAGGAAAAACTCTGAAAATTAAAAGAGAGAAATACAACCAAAAAACACTTGATAAAGTGCAACGCAACAAACAATACGAACAACAAAACACAAGGACGAATCTACGTGTACGGAATTCATTAGCTGCGCTGTCCTCTGTTTCGCTGTCATCGATACGGCTTTCCGGAGTGCAGCAGCGTCTCCACTAGAAAGAGACGAAACGCTTCTCGCCCACTGCCCATCGCTTTCCAATCTCCACCTCGCTTCACCTGCACCGCCAACCAACAACCTCATTCCCCGAGCCTTCGTCTGCCCTCTGGCTCATCCATCGGCAGCACTCTGCAGTGAGTTCCTCGCAACTGATGAAAAATGGAGCTACAGAAATTGCTTGGCTGTTCCTTTTTGCTGCTACTCGCCAGGACGGAAGGTGAGTTTTGCTTTAGAAGTGTACAAGTATGATGATGAAATGAAAGTAACTACAACAACAACAAGAGATGTGCGAACAAAATACCAACTGATTGTATTTTTCTCTCACTGAATCCTTGATGTATTCTGTAGAGTTTACGAAAAAAACTGCAAGAATTATTGTTGAAGAGTGCGAAAACTTCGAAAGTACAGGCTGGACAGAATGCAGGCAAAAAAGAATACATGTACGATTATGTACATATGTATGCATTTAGCCTTGTATCGATGGCGATTTTGCAACCGTCTGTAAAATCGAGCGCGTCACAATGCGGCGCGTCACAATGCGGCGCGTCACAATGCGGCGCGTCACATTCTTACCACGAGTGCCGCAGCTTAAAACTGAGTTGAATACGGACGAATAAGCGTCAAAGCAGACAGTAAGAAACCTTGTTATTTCCTTAACAACTTAAACAACGAAATTTCTGTATGGTCGGTTAAACGAATTGGGAATAATGTAATGGCCGAATATATGTGGATGTATCTGAAAACCGGATTTAGTGGACGAATTCTGAATCGGCTTCCGATAAAAAAGCCTTCAAAGTCTGTGTTATTCTTAAATTAACCAGAATATGCCTCTACATCTACGTAATAAATTCTCATAGGAATTTTGTGAGCTTCAAGTATTAGAATTTTCTCAAATTCCCATTTATTTGCAATCACTTGAGCATTTTGTTGTTTTGACATGTTGTCAATAGTCACTTCTCTCTATAGTAATGGACACTTCTGATTTATTTCAATAACTTTTTAACTTTCCAAGCAAAGGGGGTGAATCCTGTTTTGGCTGGCTGATTTATGTTCCTCAAAATTTATGGGAATTTTAATCTAACTTCTGTGAGAGTTATGCTTGTTTTGTCCCAAGAAGTCATTGTTAGTGTTGCATTCTGTCACCGCGTTACTTGCAGGGAAGGCCTCGTCTCATGCTTTTTGGTATTCCGTTGTGGAAAATCCGCCACAACGACCTCTTCAAGACTTTCTTCACCTCCGTTTCCTTTACGGTCATCATCCTTGTTCCTTTTGTACCTCCCGCATTGTCCATCGCTGGTATCGTTGGCAGAATCTACCGGTCTGTCTCGATTTCCCTCCGTTTGGCTCCACATGGCTTTGATTTCAGCATCTACGAGTGTACCGTCAGCGAAGGGCATTACTTGCCCTGCCCTCCGTCTCCGTCTCCTCGACCAGTACCAGTACGTATTCTTTCCAGTCGGAAATACCTCAAGGCCTGGTTGAGCTTAAAACTGCATATTTTCTCTTTATTCTTTGTTGAACATTCCTTACGCTGAGTCATTCCTTTTCCGCTTTCACGTGTCACGAGATTAATTCTGAATTGCATCTATTCGGGGTCGGTCCTTGAACGAACCATCTGGACCTGGACGGACTGCAGGATGCAGCTTTTAGTTACTCAGTCCTCTCCTTCTTCCTCTTTTCATCACCGATTGCGGACAACGTTCCCGTTCATTTTTACCAGGTTTGTATTCGTTGCTAAAAACGTGTTGCTCCGAATGTTTGTTGAAGTGCCTTCGAAAGGAAAATTAAACACAGCACGGAGACGGAGAAGCAATGCAAGAAAGAAGTTAAATAAATAAATAAATAAATAAATAAAAGTTTGCAAAAATAAGTGAAATTAGAGAGGAATTCGTTTGAAAGAGAATTGCAGTGACGATTTATTGCAGCAAGCGTTAGTCTCGGTTTGTTTCGTGGACAATAAATACAAAAGTCCTTGCATCAGTTATATTTGCCTCTACACCTTAGTCTCTCTAACTCTCTCCCACCTTCTGTCCAAATGTCCTGATTTGAGTTTTATAATAATTTTCCATTTTCTTTGTCTTTCTTCTTCCTTCAGTTTTTTTATTCATCGAATTAAGGTAAAGAAAGAGAGAAAAACAGAAAAAATTACTTAAGTTTATTTTATGTTTTCAAGAAAGACAAAAGTTTTTGTTACCCAGAGATTAAAAAGAAAGAGAGCAAAAAACACTAAAGGAGGAAATCTTGATTACAAAGAAAGTGGACCATTTTATTTTCAGTTAAACCTTTTATTAGTTGACAGTGGCTTTTATGATAATTAATGCTACATTACAATTACCAGAGTGTACACGTTGTCAAGTGTGAGGAAAATTAGTGCACAGTGAGGCCTAATGCAGTGGCACAGAATGGAGTACCAGTGTGGAGAATTCATTACGTGTAGGAAAAATGGGGCAACTGTTGGTGGAATTTTTCTCAACAAAATTCAAAAAACTTTTCTACTTTGGCTAAAATTTTAAGTTAATACAAATTTTATGGAAAACTATTTGAGGCTATTTGCGTTTTAAGCATTCCACAAAAGACTGTTAAGGTGTTGTAGGCGTGGTGCATATGAATGTTTTTTAATCATTCATCATATTCACATTTTTTTAAAATCACCAACTAATCAAGTCGGGGGGACATATTCCTCTAATATTTCAGAGCTTTGGATATAGCGAATCCATTTCATGCTCTAGCTCTTGACACCTCTATCTTTTTTCATCAGACTTGCGTTGAACCTATTCGAGTAAGAATACCTCGTTAATTGTTATTCCGGAAATATTATTCCACGACAATTTTCACAAAATATTTGTGGGTTCGCAGTGTCACAATAATACGAAAAATTGATTTCTTAAATTTGTCTATCAGAATATCCAGAATATTTTCAACTAAAAGAAAGTGATATATCTCGTAAAACTTTATTTGTTAATTTCATTACAAACGTCTTACAAGTACTCGCCAGTATTTGCATTTTTTCCGAAATCTTCAAGTTCGGCAGACCACAAATATACACTCAAG
Source organism: Conops quadrifasciatus (assembly GCA_949752815.1). Classification (NCBI taxonomy): domain Eukaryota; kingdom Metazoa; phylum Arthropoda; class Insecta; order Diptera; family Conopidae; genus Conops; species Conops quadrifasciatus. The sequence goes on along the minus strand of OX457081.1, from coordinate 33,396,291 downwards.
CGTTGGAGAGTTGAACGAAGAATAGAGAAGAGCTTTGCAAGCATTACTTTGAAATGCATTTTCCACAGCCTTCTCTCTTGCTCACTCATCCACTCCCCTCCCCCGAATCCAATCGATCATAATTCTGAAACAATTAGTACGCAGGCAGGAGGAAGCATATGTATACTCCAACACACGTGAAGACCATTCTTTTTCGGCAGTACTCAAAATCGACACCGGAACCCGGAAGGCTGCAAGTCGGAGCGTCGGTGGAACAACTACACATTGAGACTACAACTGGGTGGGAGTCTGCGGGCACCGAATGGCACTTAATGTACGCTTTCCTCATTGAATGTTCAGACGAAAACTAGACTGCTTCTCAGTTGAGCGTTCAGTAAAACCATTTCGGGTTATTTCTGTTTTCGTTTCAACTGTTTTTCCTTAGCTTTGTTTCAATTTGAGTTACGGACGCAGTGCTGGAAGTACTTTTACTCCCAAAAATACTTCAGGTCGAAGAAGAATTCTTGCTTGAGTAATTGAATTTGGTAGCTAGTGATGTTGAAAGCCAAGGATCCGAACTTTCGAAATTTCTTCTGTTTTAGAATATTCAGTTGCAATCTCTTCAAAGCTTTTTAACGTCGATAAAGCCATTTAAATAATAGCTAGTGAGAAAGAGAAAATATGTAAGGCTTAGCATTTATCTTTTAAGTATTTTTTTTTTTTTAGAAAATGAAGTAAAAGTACCGAAAAATGAATCAATTTTTGTGAAGGTTAAATATTTTCTCTAAACACTTTACCCGTTACCCATTTCTTTTTACCTCCTTGGACTTATCAAACTTATCAAACAACAACACACTTTTCTGAGCTTTAATACATCCACACACATTACAAGTATTGGAGCATTAGTTACAGATTATTTGGTATCAAATACTCAAGTCATATTCAATCGCATTTACCTACGTATTCGTACATCGTTAGAAAGCTCCGGTATTTCGGTGCCTCTCCTCTGCTTTCTGCCGGGCATTATATAGTATATTTGGCCAAAACAACTGAAGTGTAAATGAAAATTGAATTCTGTTGCTGAATCGTGCCCGGTCGGCTCTCAGTGAGACAGGGAGGACAATAATATTGTTTTTGATTTAGTTACAAATTAAATGGAATTCAAGTTGAGAATGGTATGAGGTCCTTCTGAATTGCTGCACATAATGTTGGTGTTGAGTGGTCGAAGGGTCAGAATTGTCCAGAAGAAGTTGACTGGATTGAGTTTAAGGTTCCGAAGACAGTTCAAAAAATAATTATGCACTACTCTTAAGAATTCATATCCCATTACTTCGTAACATACCGTACTGTTTGCTTAGTATAGCTTTTAGAATTTGGTTAGAAACAAGTTACAATTTATTTTTGGTTATTTTAATGGGTACATTTGTTGCTCTTGTTTTATATGAGATACATTTGTTCTTCTCAAAGTAATTTCAGGTTAAAAGGATTTAATTATAGAAATAGTGTAGCATAGCATCTAGTATAGCACAGCGAAGCAAGTAAACTAATATTGCATTAAACCTTCCAGAAAGAATCCCACTCCATTATTTTACGATATTTGTCTAACAGCTTGACAATACTGCTAAATACTAATGACAATAAATGAAGTCTTTATTTGGGAGACAGTCAAAATCCCGAATTACAAAATCCCGAAACGACAAAATCCCGAAAAATTTTAAAATCCCGAAACGACAAAATCCCGATGCGACAAAATCCCGAAACGACAAAATCCCGAAAAATTTTTAATACCGAAATGAGAAATCCCGAAAATCACAAAATAAAATTTAAATTAATGAAGAAATGACATTTAAGTCAAAATTTTTTCCGAAGCGAAGTACGCGCCTACTTGCCTTTCTTTACAATGGCAGAAAAGCAAAGTTGTAATATCGAGAGAATTTTGTTGTCTGAAGGTTATAATCTACAACATGCAAAAAACTTCACATGACCGTGAGGATTCTACTGATGGAGGGTTATGATCCCTGCCGCGGCCGAAGGCCGCCAATACGCGGAAAAACCTGTATGCAAAAACTTCACATGACCGTGAGGATTCTGCTGATTGAGGGTTATGATCCCTGCCGCGGCCGAAGGCCGCCAATACGCGGAAAAACCTGTATGCAAAAACTTCACATGACCGTGAGGATTCTGCTGATTGAGGGTTATGATCCCTGCCGCGGCCGACGGCCGCCAATACGCGAAAAAACTTATATGCAAAAAACTTCACATGACCGTGAGGATTCTGCTGATTGAGGGTTATGATCCCTGCCGCAGCCGAAGGCTGCAAATACGCGGAAAAACCTGTATGCAAAAAACCTCACATCACCTCACCTTAGAGCCTCCGAGAGGGCTCTGCTAAAATTTTTTTAATAATGTTTTTTTTTTATTTTTTAATAATAATTTTAGAGAAGTAAAATAAGAGTAATTTTTTATTACTTTCTTGGAATTGTTTGCTAGTGGTTTTAAAATGTTCAAGAAGATGGAGAATACCGAAAAACTAGTTTTGTAATTTCGGGATTTTGTTATTTCGGGATTTTGTCGTTTCGGGATTTTGTCATTTCGGGATTTTGTCGTTCGGGATTTTGTCGTTCGGGATTTTGTCGTTCGGGATTTTGTCTTTCGGGATTTCGTTACCAACCCCTTTATTTAGAAAAAGAAGAAATTCCAAATTTTAAGCTAATATCAACAGAATAAGCTTTCTTTTCAGTCAGTAAAGCCAATTTTATTTTGAATAAGTGTCTTTTATAAACCTTTTGTAATCAATTACTCTAGTAATGCATCTTCTACATTTATCGACTACCCTCGAGCCTCTTCTCGAAGGCCTTCAGGCCTTCAAGGCCTGTGTAATGTAAACAGAGACGAAGGTATTATACGAAAAGTATCTCTTCAACTTCAATGAAGTGCCGGATCGCTTCGATGTCATTCGCAGCAATGATTCAAGTGTTTCCATAATGCTTAACCCATTACCCACCTTTCGTCAATGCTGACATAGAACAATCCATAGTTCTGCTGCTTTTAATTTGATAAAATTTTCCTTATTTTTGTTAATGCGGTTTGAAGAGAGCACAACATGCCCCCGACCTTCCTTTTCTTTTCTACGTCCTTTCGTTCCTCGCTTGCTTCCTTCCTTCCTTCTTCTCTTCCTTCATCCTCAAAGTTTTTTCCTGAGTTTAAATATATTTCACGCTTCAGTACTTCTAAGACTGATTTAATCCCCCTTTTTTTACAAACGGTTTTTTCTGCTTTATTCTGTTTTAATAATTTTTTAAACTTTTATAACTCTTCTCCTTTCCCGTCTCTCTTTGTCACACCCTTTTTTCGTAAAGTTTACGGATGAATGGAGGAATGAATATACGTAGAAGAAGAATGCAAAAGATTGTAAGCAATAAAAAAATTAACAGAAGAAAAGAGAATAGAAAAAACGGATAATGCAATGACGCAAGGAGCGAGGTGAAGTGATGTGAAAAAATGCTGCTTAGTCAGATTGATATCCTTGAGCCGCCTTACTTGCAGTAATTTTAAGAGTGGCCACGACGTACATACATATATCAATATAAATTAAGGAAAAACAAGTAAGAGCGTCAATTTTGGCCTGGCCGAAGCTCATATGCCCTACACCCGCATCTGTCGAAGTGAATATCAAGTGGGCGGGTGACGCCCATCTTCATTTCATTTACAGATAGTAAATTTTGATCTATACTCGAAAAAAAGGTACGCAATGGGACAAAAAAAAACGTCCCATTCAATAGTCAATAGTATTGAATTAATTTTATAGTACAAGAATTAACAGGTTTTTCCTATTAAAACAAAACTTTTTTATTCACTTTAATAGTTTTTGAAAATGTAGGTACTATTATTCTAATAAGACGCGTACTATTATTTATTTAATACTACGAAGATTTATTTTCACTAGAAATACTTTAAACTTAATCGTATTTCATCTATCGTATTTCTTGTACAGCAATATAATTTCAATACTTCCACCCCATTCCTGTTTAGGTATAGATATAAACAGCCTAGTATGACACAATATTCATGTCACATTTCGTGACGATACCTCTATTCGTTTTCCTGAAATCGTGAATTCTGAAGGCGGAAGAAAAAGGCTAAAGGCTGAGCGAGAAAATATATACTTTTCCTAGAATAATATCTGTATCTATATATATATATAACGCCTCATTTAATATACGCCTTTTTTAATACGTTACAAACGGAAGAACAAAGTGAATATACCCTCATCCCTTCGAGTGTAGGGTATAAAAAGGAGAAAAATGTTCATCCAAAGGGAAAACTTATGCCCAAAGGAAAGAGAAAGAAGTAAAAAACAGCTAAGCAAACGTTCCACGTAATGAATGAACCGATTAATTATTATTGAACAAAAGTGGATAACTTTAGTTGGAGGGTCAAAGGAAAGAAGAAGAAGAAGACTAATAATAATAATACTAAGAAGAAGAAGAATTGTAAAAGGGAAAAAGTAAAAGGGTGGTAAGTAAAAGACAAAAAAAAAGCAAAAAAAAGAGAAAGAAGAAACAAGAGAAGGAGAGATGGAGGTATGTATTTCACATTAAGGAAAAATGGAGAAAAAGATATGAATAAGGTAAACAAGATAGGGCCTATAAAGGGTTAAATTCTAAACAGAAGTAGATAGAGGCAGCAAAGAAAGCGCCAAAGAGAAGACTTCTCGTAGAAGAAGAACTTTTGGAAACAAAGAAGTGCTCAATTTCTAAAAACCAGTCTTAGAAAAACATTCTTCCTTCATCCAATTCGTCATTATTCGCACTCGCGGTTTTTGTGTTCATTACGTCCGCATAATTAGACAAATTTGAATGATGCCCTTCTACGGCTTGAACAAGGACGCGCAGGAGAGGAAGAGGAGAGCAAGTTCTCAAAAAAGAAGAGAGCTGAGAGCTATGTTCGTAAATCGAGAACCGCCTTTAATATACAATCTAAAATGCCATTAAGTCGACAGCGCCATCAGCGGCAACAACAACAACAGCAGCCGCAGAAATAGCCACCAAGCATGTGGTCCTGGTCGGCGTCACTATGCATAAATAGTAATTTCCATAAAAGTTCTGCAAAGTATGTGCGAAATTTATGCTCAGATTTACATTGACGTCGTTCTTCTGCTGCGATTCCTTTTCTGCCTTCTCTTGAATTATGTTCACTACATTTGATCCAAACCGCTTGATGGGTGTAGATAGATCTGCTAGACAGTCGCTGGCCTCCGACAAACCGAATTCTTTTCAATAAGTTTCACGCAAATCTTCGTTGCCATGTAAAAAAGTACTTATAAACGCGGGTAAGTTCAGTGATGGCCGTTTAAGGGCTTTGACGGAAATAAAGTCTCGAAACTAATTAAATATGTCAGAGCGTCCCAGAGAAGAGAAAAGTTTCTATTGGTTGTGAAATGAAAAACGCCTTCTCTAACTTAATTTCTATCAATTACAATAATCGCAAACTAGTCATAAATAAGACGAGTGGAAGATATTCCAAACGAAAACGCTTAGCTGGACTAATTTAGTGAAATGTTATGTCGACATGGTTACCATGATTATTTTAGCACCGCAAGACTGGAATGCGAATGCGTGTTTTCAATGGTAATGCTGGAAGCTGCAACAATTTCATAGTGACCCCTAAAAGTCATCACTAATTGCGTGTAGTACAACAACACTAAATTGGTCTGACCATTAGCGGATTTGGCAGCTCTGGACGCAGAGAATGAACACTAAACGAAATAATAGGAATCCAACAATTTTTGCTGGCATCCACACTTTTCGGAGGTTGCGAAAGTCATAATTTATGCAATAATAATGAAACGCCAATGACATTGACAGGAAGGCCTACAACCCATATTCGCCACACCTCGATTTGTTCATTTAGTTCCGGACCGTGATCAGATGAATTCCTTGATGCGTGATGAGCGTCCGCATTAGCGCAAATGAACCCAAGCGGTTATACGGATGTACGAGTATGTGCATGTACGCAGTCATATCTACATGTGGCCCAATGGTACACTGGTATGGTATACCTTGGGAGGGGAAGGGTTTTTGTGTGCTATATGTTCTGCTATGAACAGAATTCACATCAGTTTCTATTGACTTCTCACCACCCCCCAAAAAAAGAATACGATCATTCCGTCCGCCCTTATAATCCACACAAGTTACATCGTTACGAATAAGACAATCGATTTGTTCAATTCTATCGAGTGGTGACACCCCCCCGCAAACTGTTGAATTGAGCCATTTTTGTGACAGGTCAAATCAATATGTCGATTTGTATTGTTTTTGCTCTTTCCTTTGCTCGCCCGCCCTGCCACCTTTCTCTTGCTCTCCAATTTGTGTAGCATTCGAATAACCAACCCAGTAGGAAATGAGTTGATGAAGAAACCAACCTTCCTAAAAAACCTTTTCTAATAAGAACAGGCTTCTCTCGTTTCGGAGACTTCCAGTTTACGAACCTTCTTAAAAAATGTCTTAAAGTTAAAGAATGCTTTGAAATCATTTAATAATTTTCTTGGAGTGCATTTGATGGAAAAGTCGGCGGGTGACAGACAAACAGACTAATTTTTTCTTCTTGCCATCGGAAATGAAAATGATATTACGAAGGAAAGAGGAACTTTGAACTAAACGAAAAAAGGATGTTCTTTGAAAAACGCTGGAGGGAAAGTGAGATGGAAAGGAAGAGGGAGGAACAGAAATTGGAAATTACGTATCGAATGTGGTAAATGGGTTATAAGATTATGTTTTAAATGACCCACCTAAAAGTAATCGTCTCATCAAGACCCCAGTGGTAAATGTAGCGAAGGCCTTTGAAAATCATTGATGATTGCATACTGATTTTGTTGATGAATTTTAAAGTACTTCGCCACAAAGGTAGTTGTAAGCGAGAAAAATAACTACTACTTACGGACCTCCCTTACGGCGTAAGGTGGAATCGAATCAAGGGTGTAAATTTCGTAGCTAGAAGCGAATTGATTGCGTATACAGGCCTCATTCGTTACTCGTTTACACCGTAAGCAAGATTCCGAAGTACTCCGGGTCCTTGGCACTCTATGTGTAAATGTAATGCGAAAAATGGATGCCGAATCGAGTCGATACGGCACACGAAATCATGAGGATATCATCGATGATGTCATGACCATTTTTACCACTGGGACAATCTCAAAAAGAGAATGTCGTTGGAAAAGTAAACATTCTTATAATTTCGTTCATCACGAACGAGTACCTTCTGAAAGCTTTCGTACTTGAGAGTGCAGTGATGAACTATACTGTAAGCACGTTAATGTGTAACCGGAAATTGATTAAAAATTGGCAAATTCACTGGAACTTTCTTGTTTCATTAAATTGTTTCTTCACACCATAAGGACCTACATTTCTCAAGTCAATGAATAATGATTGAGAATTGGTCAGAAAACTAGCGAAATGATCGTTTAACGCACAAAAAAACCTATTTTGCCACTAAAAGTTATTACCTATTTGTGAAGCCACCGTTTTCAAATTCTCTAAACTAGAAAATAATTTTCGGGTGTTGGAAGAAATGGCTGGTTGTTCAGGTTGCTGTTTTTATCAGAATATTGACGTCTATCTCCCCCCGAAGATTCGACTTCTAATTTCGAAGCTGTCCTCAGAATAGGGAGGATCAGATGAAATGACGTTTCGAAAGGACAACGTTGTAAAGAGCCTCTCTGTTTACGATTCAATTGATGTCTATAATAATTGTCTGAGCTTTTTGATGCTCCTTTTGTCTTGGTTTTTGCTCTCTTAAATGACTTTTTGTCACTGGCTTTAGGACCATATTTCAAATGTTGCTGCAAAAAAACTTATTTATTCACAGAAAATAGATCTTCTTAAATGATCTTCTCTGTAATTTTTGAGCCTTTAAGGACTTCTACAAATTCTTCTGTGAATATCAGTTTCTGACTCTTTTATATCTTATCAAATACGTTATTTGAAACAATATTGGGTACGACTCCAAAAAAGATTATCCTTCCGGGAATTTTTCATCAACTTCATTCAAATAAATGAGTTTATCTGTCTCTTCTTACTTTTCGCTTAGTTCAGTTTCTGGTCTCTTCTTCCTCTTAAGAGACATCCACGTTCGATCAATGAAGCGCGTTAGTTCGATACGCCAATTTCAGTAGTTACCACTACTCGAGATGGTGCACATAATCGTATACGTATGAAGACAGGTAGTATTAGTAGGGAGATCTCATAGATTCCAATGGATATTGTGCTGTTGTCGTTGTCGTTGTCGTTGTTGTTTTTGGCGGTATTGTTGTTGCAATAGTAATCCTTATATCTTTAGTTACATGTTTCTACGCAGAAACTCTGCCCGGAAGTTAAAAAATTTCTTAAAGGAATTGCTTTTCGAAAGGAAGCCAGCCAACTTTGTTACACTCACCCAGTGACTTGTTAGTGTTGTTGGCGACGACGTTGTTGTTGTAATGTACTCGTAATGCATTTATTGGCATCTATACGTAGCGCAATGCATGGCATTTGCATGCAGAGCAGGAAACACGTGCTGCACGTACACACACTTACACGTAGAAAGATGAGTGTGGTAAGTTGACACGGTGTGTGTGTGTGTAGGTGTTTGCTATTGCTGTGGGCTGGTATGTTTGCGTGAAGATTGGTGCTCAGTGTTGACTGCACTACGAGAAGTTTTACGTAAAACGTCCTAAAATACTTAAAGCTTCCTTATAATTTAAGTTTATTCGCTCTCTCTTTCTCTCTTATTTTCCCGTTTCTCTTTTTATTTCTCTCTTTTTGAACGAGTAAAGATAAAATGTAGGAGTATCTCTTAGTGAGAATTTATATTAGCGTCGGCGACAACCGATTTTGATGCTTGAATGTACTGAGGGCCACTTTTTGAAGATCACAAAAAGTTTCTAAAGTAGAGAGATATTCTATTCTGTATGAAGTCATTTTTCAAGGTCTTTTGAGAGAAGTTTTGGGAGAAGAATTCCTAAATTCCAGAAGTAATCTGTTTCAAAATTCATCAAACTCTTCGTTCTGGCTCAACCTCAAACGCTGTCTTCTTTTCATTGAAGTTTTGTGGAAGTATAGTATAACGTTTTCAAGATTTTGCTCACCGCTTTTCACTCTTTTTCTCTCTTTCCAAGGTCTATTACAAGTTCCTTCTTCTTTTTTTAAAATACTTATTTTAGAAAAACTCACTAAAATAGAAAAATTGCACCAAAAAATATTTTCATTTAGATACGAAAGAATAATGAAATAGTACCAAATCGGATAGTGTTTACTTAGTACTTCCCGGATTATTATGCATATGTATATAGATACATATAATAGAATAACGAAAGAATAACGAAAGAGTGCTCTCTCACTTAAACCATCAAAATTGTATGGCATTTAAAGACTATAGTAGACTAAAAAGGAATACTCGTAGAATATAAACCATAAACAGTCTTGACATTTTGTATGACGAACGAATGTCGTGATCAATTGGGTCGTTTAGGTTAGTCATCTATAGTTTATCCAGCTTTAGTCGATTTTCATGGCTTATTTAACCCTGAAAAACTCAACTACTTACATTTAAAGAAAAGCTTTGATGTAATATATCTTTCGATGGAAAATATATACCGATGGCTATAGCAACAACGGTGCTTACAGTTGAGGCTAATAATTCCAGCGGTTTTTATGGCATCACTAATTTTAATACAAAAGCTTAACTGATTTTTTGACTGAAGCTTTTGACTGAATTTTTGAGTTTACATTATTCGTAAAGGGCTTTACTTTGTGTATGAGTTGCTTTTCTTTTGCCATCCTAAAATGCAAAGAGCTATTTTTAAAATCAGTTCAGTTCTTGTTGGATATGCATTGTTAACTGCTAGTTGCGATTAATCACTGTCCGTCCCAATGTTATCCGATATCCATAGGAAAACAAAGCTCAGTTCAGTTCAGTTCTTGTTGGATATGCATTGTTAACTGCTAGTTGCGATTAATCACTGTCCGTCCCAATGTTATCCGATATCCATAGGAAAACAAAAGCACCTTTAGCTCAACCTTTTCCCCCTCGCCCTTTGCCCGTGCTCGACAGACACCATTCCAAATTCATGCAATTCGTGTGATGGGACAAATGATATTGCTTGCAAATATTTAAAAGCAATACTAAAAAATCGCGAATAATTGTATTCGGTAGCTACTGGTGACATACCAGGCTGCCATCATCACTATCACCATCATCATCATCGGCATCGCGTGCATGTTGCATGCCAACAAATGGCAAGAAAAGAGAAGTACTGTTGCGGGAGGAGTGGCGCTTGGAGCGAAGGGGAACGCTAATAATTTGATTAATCTTTCATTCGAAAACTGTTGTTAGGGCATGCCCAACCGGCCGCGCCTCCGCCTGTCCATTGTTGTCTTGGGGTACCGACATTGATTCTGATAATGATTAGGATAGCGAAAACAACAACAGCAGCAACGAGGTAATAGTAAATATTTCATATTCGGACTGGCGAAGCTTGTAAGCCGTTGATCCGCCGCAAAAGATAGGAAATAAAATTGAAAATTAATGAATGTTGTCCGAATGCCACAACGACGAAAAAGAGGAGAAAGAAATTGTAACATGGCGCCAATTTGTGTGACAGCTGTAGGACAGATGACACCACCGTTGTTGCGGTTGTGTGTATTCCATTTCTATATATTTTCTGTTTTGATTTAGTAAACGATGTTTGGATTGGGCGGGATGACATTAAAAACTCATTTCTTTTCAATGCAACAACGACAAGGAGCAGCAGCGACAACAACAACAAGGAATAGTTCAAAACGTATTCTTCGAAACTGCTGCTTTTACAGCTTTATTGCGATTCTTTCTTACTTTTTTTGTAAGTTTTTTAAAAATGTCTGATATTTTCAATTTTGCGACGAGAAAACATAAATAAAAAGCAAGCAATGTCCTGTTCGTCAATCCATTTGGCTTAAGCTGTATTGAGTATTGACGGCGATTTTGTTATTGTCCTTGGCTTGTCATTGTTGTTGTTATACTTACTCATTCCGCTACTTTGGCTTCAGAATAGTCCCTTCGTCCGGACACACCTTTTGCTTTTAAATTCATTTTAATGATATTCTGTCTTCGAAGGTGTTGTTGTTGTTGTTGTTGGTGGTGGTGTTCTTATAGCCTCGTATTCCAATCGTTTTCTTTACTTTATGTCAAAATGAATTAAGTCGGGACACGCCCTAAATATGCACGTTTAACCCTTTTCGAAGGTAGGGCAAAATTGCTGATCGAAAATGGTCAGATAACAACAACAAATCTGTGTGTGATGTCATTGTTGTTGGTATCTTCGTAATTTACACTTTACTCGTTGACTTGTGCGATTTTGAATTTGAGAAAGTCTTTTTGAGACTACTCCGCTCAAAATTCTCCGGCCGGGCCTTATCCGCCGCTCTGAACAAACAATATCCTTTCCGCCGGCTACGTTTTGTTGCAAGTAAATAAACTTTTAGAACACAAGAATCGGAGCAGGAATGGAGTTGGACACAATGTACCAATTTACAATAATTTGGGACAGAGTAGTCCGTCCGCAGTTGAAATGCATTCGAAGCATCCTCTTCTCGGTCCGAATTGTCATTCAGGTTAATGTGAAAGTTAATGTTTTATTATTTTTGTGCATTTGCTGAAGACCGCTTCAGAATACGCACTTAACATCGTTCGGTCATCAGCACAAACGGCTGGTGCGTGGTCTCACCCTCCGTTGTCTATTCTACACTACTTCGGCTAATTAACTGTTTGACTTAAAACCATCCTCAGTTTTAATTAGCCCTGGCAATTAAGCGTTGCCACTCTACATTTTTCCTCTCCCCCTCTCCCTCTCTCTGTCTTTCTCGGTCTCTGCTCTGAGTCAAAATGCAGAAACAGCGAAACGGGATTGTTTCGTTAGGTTGTACGGTCATCGGCATCATCGTCAACACAACAGTCATTATTTGCATTATCGTTAACAAAGTCATCATTATAACTAACATTATCGCCGAGTATCATCTTCATAACGACCATCAACCAGACATTATCATAGTCGTCGGTCGGTCTGTTGTACCCGCGAGTTCTTTCAACTGACCCTTTAGGTTCTTTTCGTCTTCTTTACCCTCGGTTCAATCTCCGTTACTCCTTGCCATGCCATGAGCCTTTTGTTTAAACGTGCCCGCAGCTTGTTTGTGCGCGACTCTGCGCTATTGCTCCGTTTATGCGGCGTGCAGTTGTTCAACGATGTTGACTCGAGTGGCAACAATACTCTTTCAGCTTTTGTTTGCAAACAGCAGCAACAACAAGAGCCACAACAATAATCGCAATTGCTGGCAAGTAACAAATCAAAACTAAACAACAACGACTACAGTAACAGCAACGAGACCACACAATGCGTACCGAAAGAAGTAACAAGCAAATAGCAACCAGAACAACAGTGTGTTCACAATAGTCATGCAACAACAACAACAGTAACATCAGCAGCAACAACTAAACACCAAAAAGTAGAACACCAACAGCGTCAGCCTAATTTAACGCTTAAGGGTGATGATGAATCCGATGATTCCGTTGGTGATGATGATACAAGGATTATTATTATTATTATTATTATTATTAATTAAGAATATTAATTAATTATTAATTCGAAGATATCAAACAAATAGTTCCCTCTAAGAATTAACACTTAAAGGGGTCCAAAAATGGCCGTTGCAGTTTTTAGATTTTGCGATTGCATCAAGAAAATGCGTATGTGTAGAGCGATGAATGACACAAGAGCAGGCGACCATTGTGTGAGTGAGCGCGATAAAAAGTGTAAGCACTGGTAGTTATCTGAATTGTGCGAGAGAGTCGCCATAGAAATGGCCAAGCTTGTGTCGTCAAATGAATTCTGTTTTGAAGGCTGTGAGAGAGAATCGTAATTTTTATAGAAGTGTGCGCCTGCGTGCATACGTGTATGTATTGCTGCATGATTGGCGTGCACAGAGAATAGTGAGAGAGGGTCGCTATGTGTGAGAGATTCGTCATATAAATTAAAAGAATGGGTAGCGAAATGCGAGACGGCCGCCATAGAAATTGAAATTTTGGGTCCTGATATTGGAACTGCGGTATATTGGATGCGCATTCTGTATACTGTATATTCTTTGGTAATATCCGTGACAATTATGTGTGAAATACGATATCCGCCCAATGGCGACCACGACTACTTCACAGACATTAATTCGGAAATAAAAATTTTCAATTCTTCAATTATTAAGAGCGGCGTGACATTAAAGTTGATGGGTCATTAGCAATGTTCTACGAATAACAGCAATGCTTTCATTCGAGCGAGCTGCTTTTGGTCTGGCAGAACCCTGAATCGCAGTTTATCATGAACCGATCCAGTTTCACCAATTTTTCATCCAAACTTCGAACTGTCTGCTCCGATGGAGGGGTTTGTCGAAAAAATCACATAATTCCGTAATTACGCTGTCCTGTTATTTTCTGTCTGTGATAAAATTTAAAATTGCCGACTCGTTGAAAAGTGCCATTTTACTTGCTAAGTACGATCGCGATCCATTCCAATAATAAGAACGGAAATAAAAGATTTTATGCCCTTCTATTCCGTTTTCCTTCTTTTCTGCACTGTGAGAAATCTGTTTCCATTTAATTTAACTCGTATTTATTGCGACTCTTTCCTAATTTTCACCCCATCAACAATTCCTCAAGCCGCCAACTCACCCTGCCCAGCAAATACCAATCCATAGTTAGTTAATGCCGCCATATTGATTTCCGCAAGTATTGCTTCACCATCTAAAAATAGAAAATAATCCTTGAAAATATTTTAGTTTTTTGTTGTTTGCGGCGTTACGAAATTTCAGAATAAATGAAACTCTTGCAATAAGTTCCCTCACACTCCTCCCCCCCCCCCCCCCCCTCATTCCAGCATTCCGCCGTCCCTTGAGGATGGCAAAAGCATTACATGAATGGTCTGAAAACGAGTAAAAATTGTAAAAAATAAAATGTACTTTAGACACTGACTGAAATGAATGGTTTCCAAATGTTTTTAAGGGCTCGAACCTCTTTTCGTACAATCCTTTCCGCAATCCATAGCCGCAAGTACATTTTTAGTATACGTGTATACAAGTATGTATGTATTGGTATTTCATGATACTAATCTGGTCAGAGATACTAATCTGGTAAATAATTATCGAAAGTCTTGAATTAACGACTTAAGGACTGAAATATAGAAATTTTTATCTTTATTTTTTATATCTATATTTTATCTTCAGGATATTTTGTTCCTGGTTAAAACCTACTTCGTCTTCCTTGAAATTAAAAAAGCATATGAGTTTAGAGAACTTCAGAACATTTCACAATTAAAGTTTCTTTGTTTTTGTCTTTTTCTTTCAGTGTTACGTGCCGTTAGTTGGGAAGAATGGTGGACGTACGATGGAATTTCAGGTGAGTTGCAGCCGTCGTATAGTCTGTTAGTCATGCCAGGATATGGTTGCAGAGAGTATGATAGGTGTATGTATGTGTGGGAAGGTGAGGGGGGGGGAGGGTATAGAAGACTGCACAAGCAAAATGACCAACGCTTTCGCGAATTTAAGCATTCTCAAGGCGACAGATCGGCAGCTACGAATGATGTAACAACTATTTAAAGAAAGAGAGAGAGAGAGAGAGAGAGAGAGAGAAGAAACGGAAGGGCCATCAATCTGCAAAATTTGTAAAAAAAGAATTCTTCAAATCGAGCTGAAAATTTTACCAAATTATGCAGTCTGATGCATAGAAAATAAATAAAAAAAATAAGAAAGAAAGCGGAAATTTAAGCGGCCATCTCAACTGAACAATGTTATGGCTGTGAAGAACAAAATCGGAAAGTAAAGAAAGTAGAGAATTTCATATTTCTGATGGAAAAAAAAATGAATGCAATTAATTCATCCCTTTTTTGATGTTGCTAATTGAATTATTTACATTGAAATCTATTGAAGCATCCTTAGAATTTAAAAAAGAGCCTGAATATTTTTTGAAACTTTCGCCGCTTTTTATAGAGTGTGCAAATCTACGCACACCAGTCGACCGCCCAACTATCCAGTTGTGCACAGGTTCGATAAGTAGTGACAGGTTCCAACCATCACCGGAAGACTAACCACTAACACCACCTCTCTGGCGGGGATAATCGAAGCAGGCCAGAGTAGGTAAAGATAAAAATAAGTTGATCCTAGATCAGATCAAAGTAGGTCGAGTCGAAACTATTGTGCTTATGCAAAATTTCCTGGCTTAGAGCAATCTTTCCATGAATCATCACCTCGAATCACCTTCTCATTATTGACGTCGACATCTTAATAAATGATTTCTCTGCTTGGAATATCCTGGATTTTTAAATTGCTATTTTTCTTCCAAATAACAACGCAGTTTAGGATTTATTTATTTTACGCCCGCGCTACGGCTATGCCTTTCTGTTTCTACTACCAGTGACGGTTATGTCTCTGTTGCAACAACACCAACGACACAAACAGTAATCACCAACAACCAAAAGAAGTGTCTTTCAGATCTTGCCATTTGTTTGTGTGAACGTCTGTGGCTTGTGTTTTCGCATCCATTTTGTTGCTTTGCTTCTTAACGCTCGTAACGTATTTTGTTCTCCTTCGACAGACAAGAAAGGACGATGTGATAACGGGACTTTTCTTCTCTGCCACATCAGAGGAACTTCTGGGTATGTGGACGTGGAGGACGTGAAGGTGGTGGTGGAGGTGAGGAGCTGCTTAGTGCATGCCTTCACCCAAGATTGCTGTTTTCAGCAGGGCGGCCCAAATGCGTGGTTGCGGAGCGTGTGGATGAATGAATGGAGGTGTATGGGTTTATGTACGTGTGTGCATTACTTATTCCGTCAGGTGGCACCTTTGGAATTCCCAATGTTGGTCCATACATTCGTTACTTGGAAAAGTCTCTTTTTATGCCACACGGCGTGCATGATCTCTATCTTTTTTTTGGAAGCGAAAGACCTTCTTCTCCTTACCGCCTCAGTTTACAAACACCCTGTACCTTCAGCCCCGAATGAAGCATGGAGACTCTTCTATTTATTTATCTATCCACGTTGGCCCGTCTCTTTGTCTGTCTGTTCTTTGCTGGTTGTTTTCTTTTTTAATCTCATTAAAGAGGAGTTCTTTAATTCTGTTGTCGTATGGTGTAATACATCGCATGGTTCCCACGTGCCCTTCCGTTATCTGCGCCCCTTTAGCACGCTTGTGAATCATGGAGGTAATCACGCTTCCGGTTTTTCTTTGGGTTCTTAGCTCCTCTTCTTTACTTTCGCGTCATCACGCCTCATTGCATAAATTATTTTGAAATGTTTTGAATTCAAAAGAGAGAATTTTTTTCTGCCTTGTTTTTTTCTTGGAAAATTTTAACACTCTGCCCCTAAGACTAGTTATGGTTGCTCTCACTGGCCGTAGAAGGAAGATGTTTTTCAAGGACGGAGATTGGGAGGCTCACAAGCAAGAAATTTTCAATTGTCAGTTCATTCGGAATCATTAAACGTGGCTTAAGAAAGGAATGGCAAAGAGACCTTTTTCTTACTTCCGCTTCGCACTACTTTTTATTTCACTCTTCTTTATATGGATTCATTCTGGCATGTTATCACGTCGCTAGATATTATCAAAGTGATGCTCAATGATCTAGGATCAATTTATTTTTATCTTTTCAAGAAATCAACATTGGAAACGGAAACGTCCTGCGAAAACATAAAAATAAAAATGAGGAAAAAATATCGAGAATGATAATGTTTCTATTCTGAACGGATTGACAACTTAGAAAACATGTGGCAATAAACGTATTAGAAAGAGAATCGGTTATTTTTTTCTATTATTCTTCTTCCTATTATTCTTTTTCTTTGTTCAAACAACCAAACACAATAAAATCAGATTTACTTCGGTAGAATCAACAACTTAAGGACGTGCTTTGGTTTGATAATTCATTCCTTCGTTTGTTCATTCATTGGCGGCGACAGAAAGCATACGGAATAAAGGGTGGAGGGAACATGGCAAGAAACTTTGTGATAATTTCGTAGCCACGGGCACAATTTGAGAAACGCCGCAAGAGTTATTCCAAATAAGTATTGTAAATCATTTACAAATTAAATAAAAATATTTACAGAGTAAATAAGATTAAGAGACTTCGAAGAATGAATTTCGTAAGAGACTAAGAGACTGTAAAGGCGTTATTGACTTTATTACTTGTTGTGATGATTTTTTTTAATTTCGAACGGATAAATGTTGGAAAGGAGTGCAAGTGTACACCGCGGACATAGTCAACGTTGCCGTGTTGACTACTAATACGCAACTAATTTTAAGTTTTAATTTTCAATTCGAACTTTTGAAATCGACTCATTTCGCTCATGCCTAACAACCCGATTGTAGCCCTTTGTAGCTCCTCCAGAACTTAGTAGAACTTGAACCTTATTAATTTTGGTCAACTTGAGTCATCGAAGTCAACAACGTGTCACATCTGAAACACCCGAAAACCACAAGGCACCTCATACGTTGTTCAGTCTTCAGAGCAATGAGACGTTTGTAAAGTCGACATATTTGCCAGCATAACTCGTAAATATTTCAAAATGTGATTTATCATCTAACCTTTTTCGAACCACCCAACAATACCAACAACAACTGGCGACTATATTTCGCAAATTTTTAGCTCTCATCGTCATCAAGTCATTCAACAACATGAATCCAACCAAACAACCCGTCAACCCCAGCAGCATTAGTCAGTCGTCTTTCCCAGCGCTGCGCATGGTCGGAAAGTATCCAAATGGTGTCCCAATGGTATTACTTTGTGGTAACATGGAGTGGCGGAGGAGCGAGTGAATGGTGGAGCCGAGGCTGACCTAGTCTACCATGCGGTCATGCGTTGGGTCTTTCGGTCATTCGCTCATTGTTTGCACAATGATAAATAAACGTGTTGGGACATTTCTGTGAAATTCCACTGTCACAGAATTGAGCTTTCGGATGGGGGAAAGGTCGGACGGTCAGACGGTCAGACGCACGGCCGGAGGACGAACAGCGTCGAAACCGAAACGGAGGCAGATGCCAAAGAACCACAAGTCTCAGCGTTAAGGCAGGGCTCGGTTTTGGTTGTAATCCTCATTATCATCATCATCATAATTGCTGCTTGTAGGCCACATAAACTCAATGGGCTCTGTTGTTCTTGTTGTTGTTATGCTTCTGATAAAACTTCCAACCCAATTTGCGCTTACGGCCCGCCGCTGTTGTTTTTGTTGTCGTAGGCAACATTTTGCCGTTGTCATTGGCAACTGTTCTCACTGCCAGCGAGGTGCTCGAAAATAGACCTGTTGGTGCATCGTACGAGCACAAAACAAAAAAGAACCAGCATTTCAGCGCCCACAAACGAACGACTGCATGAAGCCATGATGATGTCAATTCGGCACTTCCACCGGGAAACTCTCGTGGGTCGTAAATTAACCCGCATCTGCAGTACCTCTACGAGCCGTCAACGACTATCAACACAACCGTTAGCGAAAATTCCAAACCATAGCTTCCATCCTACAGTCAGCTCCATGACAATCAGTTGAAGTCAAGAGTAGCTTGTAGCTTTTCGGAAAAATACATCCATACATTCCTCCTTTTCTTACTATTACTCACCCTGTTTAATCGTTTTAAAAAAGTTTTGAATTACGATATTTTTTCCCTTGATTTCGCTTTTTATTGCTTTCTATTCTAATTAATAAATTTTTCTTCCTTTAGCTTTTAAAACTAAAGTCCTTTTTCATTTTCTTTTTTTTGTTTATCCTTTTCTTGGTTTTACGTTTTTATTTCTGTAAAATAGAGTTATTTTTTACCAACTTCACGGTCTATCGGACATTGCAGGAAGCGGCAGACTTTCTCCAACCCTGCTTTTTCTCCTCTATTTCGTTCTTCTTCTTTCGTTTGCTCTGTTCTGTGTAAACTTTGTTTAAGTATCCTTCCCAATTTTCATTTAATTTCAATTTATTCAGTTATTCAGTGATTTGATTTTTCCTTTTTTCAGTGAATTAAAGACATTTTTGTTCAGATTGTTGCTACGGCTCGGTTCTGTTTTGCATTAATCAATATTTATATGTATTAATCGTAATTTTTAAGGTCCTGCGTTTTGGGGTCTCATCAACCCAGAATGGTCACTCTGCAACAAGGGACGCCGACAATCACCAGTTAATCTGGAACCTCAACGTTTGCTGTTCGACCCGAATCTCAGACCTCTTCATATCGACAAACATCGGGTGAGATAAAAATAAAAAAACCAGGAGTTCATTTTCCGCATTCTCGGTGAACTTTTTGGTCTTGTTACAGATCAGCGGCCTCATCAGTAATACGGGCCATAGTGTCATTTTTACGGCGGGCAATGAAACGGTTGCGAACTACGATGGCATGCAGGCACCGGTCAATATAACGGGCGGCCCCCTTTCCTACCGCTATCGATTTCACGAGATCCACATACACTACGGCTTGCACGATCAGTTCGGTTCGGAGCATAGCGTCGAGGGTTATACGTTCCCAGCCGAGGTGAGTTATTAAGATCGATAAAAGAAACTAATCAAGGCGTATTACTGAATAATACAACTATACTTTGGACGAGCTCTAACTGATCTTTAAATTGCTAGAATTTCCTCTTCAAGTTAAGTTGTTGCGGTATTGTATTCAAATTAAGCGCGACGTGAACGCCCGAGCAGGTTTTTGGTTTTAAAATTTCAAGGGTCAGTGTAATCAAATGGAACCTTGAGATCTTTCCTAGATTTTTGTGACATTTAGAGATGTCCATGAGAGATTATATCGGGTCTGCAAAGCGTTAGGACCCTACCTTTTTCTAAATAAGCCTTTGAGCAGTAAGCTTTTTAAATCTCTTTGGCGTGAAGATATCTTTTTTTCCTCACAACATCACGTTTCACACCCACCACATTCGTAACCCCCGAGAGGCTACGGTGAGCCCAATTCGACTAGGATTTAAGTGCCCAAGTCAATTTCGAAGTACGATTATCCAACCTCATTGGACTGTTGCATATCTCGATCTTTTCGGAAATCTTTGGAATCACGTAACAGCTTCTACGTTACCGTTTTTTCCTTCCTGAAACGGAGCAACTACGTGAAACTGTTAGACAACGAGCCTTTTTGTGAAGGGCGGGTGTGTCCGTCTCTGATGTTTGTTGACTCTGCCTCTGCTTCAACGCTTTGCTGAAATACATCAAACTCTTGGGGATGACTTTTTGCCAGCGCCGCTGCTAGGGCTGCTGCTGCTGCTGCAACTGTCACTTAATCAAAGCTCGATTTAACAAAGGCCAAAAAGCAAACAACAAAAGAAAAATGTGCAGGCAAACATTATTTTGAAAATGGTTTCAATTGTTTGACGCTCTTTGGAAACAGCTTTATCACAAGTAACAGTAAAAGCAACAATAAAAAATAAAAAACAGACCCTCGGCTGGCACAGAAGAAAGCGACTGTAGATGAACAAAAGCTTAGACGGTGGATACGCAAGCAGACCGACATGAAATAGACAGTGGAACGGCGCCTCGGAGGAACAGATGGAGGCACACCGAAAGCCACGCTGCAGAGCACTGCAACACTTTGAAAAGTAAGTGTTGAAATTTCATGCTGCTTCCGTCGCTCTCCTCCCATTATTAGGCCAGACCGGCTTCTGTAGTCAACCAGCACTCACCCAGCGTCGCCCATCATGGCCGTTGCTGCCGACGTTCGTGCTACTTAAGAAAAGCAAACGTTATGAAGTTAAACGAGCGCAAATAATGCGACAGTGAGTCGTCACGGTAGTTGCGCTTGACACCCTGAGTCTTCCTCAGCCTTGTATCCTGACGGCGGCCAGCGCGACACGGCTCTCCATCCTTGTGGACCCGGGTCGGGGAGGACTTCAGAGTGGTGTGACATTGGTTCTGGCTCTGATTTGACCTGCTGTGGATGCTTTTTTATTTTATTTGAATAAGAGCAGTATTTTATATGTATCTACGCAAGCTGTCGTCACACTTCCGCTTCGCTTCGTGACATTTGCTTTCATTCTTACTGACGCTAAGTGCTGACGTTAGGCTGTGAGTCAGGGTGTGTGTTCGATCTGGATTTGACAGGCTGTCAGTGCTGCTTGTCACGTTCTTGGAATCATCACTTCGTCGATTGTTGCACAGCAATTGATATTGCTTTGGTTGCTGTTGATAGAAGAAGGCACGATCGTGAGCGTGATTCTGTTTCTTCGTGGAACAACGTCGCAAAATTAGAAAAATACTGTTTTAGAATCTTTATTTCTGGAAAGAATCATGAATGTTTCACTACGGATGTTTTTCACTAAAGTTATTGCAGGCAGATTTTGTAATGGGTCTTTCAATTCATAACAAATTTTCCAGGAAATGATTTTGTTTCTAAATAGCTTTGGTGCCTATTTATGGTGGTAATATCATCGAAGGATACATGAATCGAAAAAAGGACTTTATTCTTTCTTCCATTAAAAAGCCAACTTGCGCAATTAAAAATTCTGCATTTCAATCATACCCCGCCATCTTTCACCCCGTCTTTTTCCATCAGGTCCTTTTTCCGCCAAAGTTTCCGACAAAGATTCAGTTGCATTCTTAAACCGAAAAGTTACCGTTCTTTGCCTGCTCTAGCAAATGATTTTTTAATTTGCGGCTAACTCGGCTAAAATTTCGGACAGTTTAATTAAAATGGCCAATTAAAAATTAATTGGCGTGAAGACATGGATAATCAGAAAGCCGCGAAACGGAAAAGGCAAGAAGCAAAGACAAAGGTTTTTGCCACGCAAAGAATTTACCAACTTCTCTCTTTTCATAGCAAATTAATTTAAAAGAAAGGAATCAATAGAAATTAATTGTTTTTATGTTTATTTAATTGTTTTTTTTATTCATATCCAAAGAAACAAAAATGAAGTAAATGGAAAAAGATTTTTCAATAAATAGAGCTGTATCGTTTGTGAACAAAACAGTTTCATTGGCCTTGATTCCAAACTTGTAGGACGAGAAATGTTTATGGTGCAGGAATCGTCTGAATGTGCAGGGACGAAGCATTTCGCGAACTCGTTCTTTATCCTTCCTTCAGTGATTCCTACCCTTTTCCATCGTCTTGATCCAGCATCGTCCACGTGGCTGCGACAACACAATAATATATCCTGAAATCATCCAGGAACTTCCGCGGTTGTTAACAGTAATTTACTTAATTTTTAATGGTTGGTTTTTCGTCTCACGGTCGCGTTATTTTTCATATTTTTAGCACTTATTCATAACAGATTCGTCGAAAATTTTTAATAAATTTTCCATTCCGTGAGCTTCGGCGGTAACAGCGGATTATTATAGTAGATCAGAGTAAAATGTTGGCATTTGCGGAAGTTTTGACGATTGGCAAACCAACGGAAAGGAAAGGAGCAGCGATGTCGAGCCTACTCTGGAGGAAAGGCTGTGTCCTGTGTCCGTCATCGACCGAACCACCCACCACGTGGGTATATTTTACAACATACACACACGTGGGTGTGTGTGTGTGTATGTTGTAAAATATTCTCATGCGATTGTTCTCCTTTGTCGATGCTAACGGTGTTGTTGTTGTTTGAAGTTTTGTTATTGTTATTAAGTGTTAGTGACGATGATGGTGATGTTGGCGTTGGTGACAGATGCTGATGTAAGCCAAACTTGCACGACTTTGACACGACATTTGTTAAACAAATGACGTTTCTCTGTCATGAATCCATTAGAAAAGAGAAGAAAATATGTTCCTCTCTACATTTTCCAATGCATATATTTAAAAAAGATAATTTTACTAAGAAGGCGATGAATGAAATTCATTAAAAGCTGGCCAAAATCTGAAGTGCTACAACTACTCAAATATAAATTTCCCTTTCGTTCTTCACCCTTTCATCTTGACAGCGACAGCGACCAATTAAGCTAATCCACCGCATCGATCTTTGGTCTGACTGACGACGGACACCATCAAGATCACTTGTCAATTATCCGCAAACAAAAAGTAAAACCACCAAACACTAGAATGCTTTCTCATGCAAGCAGAATGCCATGCAATGCATATGACTTGCGTGTCTGTCATGCGTGTATGTATCAGTGATGTTTCGGGAGCGAGAAATGAGCTGTCATTAATTGACTTGAGCTATCACGAATCTGGTTGATGGTCCGGACAATGAACACCAATGAGCTTGAACATGTACCAACAGACAATCGAAATCATACAAGCAAGCACACACACACACTCGCACATAGACACACTGACATGCGTCGTACCGACAAATACATGTGGGTGGAAATAAACGAGGCAATAAAATCAATGACATCAAAGGTCATTAAGCACAACACATTATTCTTCGGCAACAGAAGCTCAAAGAGTGAGAGTCTGGACCTCGACTAAATCGAGCATCAGTGCTTCTAATTGGCTTCGGCCGAAAGGATACCCAGTCGCTGTGTCTTCTTTTAATAGTTCTGGAAAAGGCTTACAGGGTGAGGCACTAGAAAGGAGTCGGAAATAGTCAACAATCGCATGATATCTTTCTACAGTCCTAAAGCTGTATGTAAAAAATTGGACATGACAGCATGACAGAAAGTTGGAAGGAAGAACAGAAGAAGAAATTATACCAACTGACTACGACTGTGGCGATTGGATACGGTCTGTTTCTTAGCCGGTCAAGATCTTATGCGACCTTTTAAACCTTAAACCAACTGATTCAAGGAGAGAAATAAAAATAGGTGAAGAAGAAGAAGAAGGCAGCGACTTTAATGAGCTCTAAATAGATACCGAAAATTTTGAAAGAAGATAGTCCTAATCTTTCTAAAGTTCGAAAGGACGAATAATGTGGACATACAAATGAATATTTGCATGAATGTATATTTTGGAGAAATTTAATAATTATGGACGTTTGTGCGAGCGTGTCAACGTTCGTTGTTCAACGTCCATCCATCATTACTTCGGGTGAATGCAGAAATGTTTGGGTTGTTGGAATGAGTTCTGACAAAACGAGACACTCGATGACCTAATTCTTCACAAACTCACTCGATTGCGTCAACACAATTCTGCATTCTGCATTAAAGAGCAGCAGAACCTCTACATTTTAAGGTTCGTTAAATTCTGACAGAATCCTTACGAGTACCTTCTGATGACGTCTTCGTCATATTCTGAAGGTGCCGTCGATGGCGGTGTCCATAGATGGCGTGATTAGATCTGTTCAGAGGCAGAAGGACAAGTTTCCACATTATTTGTATGAATGACAAAATACGTACTGCAAACAGTCCTACATGCGCGCCCAAAATCGTATATCCATCTGTATAGCCATCGACATAAAGATCGCATCTTTATTAGGTACGAAAACACAAAGCTTCGAAATTTGTTTGTGAAAAGGACGGGAAGTAAATGGCCCAGAGGGAAGGGAGGGAAGAGTATAAGTGTGTGAGTGCAAATGAGCATGGCATGGGTGGGTGTGTGTGTGTCGGGAAGCTTATGCCTGACAATTAGTGTAAATTGCTACAAGGAGACCACAAGGACTAAGTCCGTAGTGCAGACCAAACACAAACACTCGGTCGGTCACACGCACACTTTCACACACACACCACCGGATGCAGGCATGCGAGGCAAATGAATCAAGGCAAATAAGTTGATGTCTACAAAGAAACACAACAAACACATACGCACGCACACATACATATGTACCTCGTCCCACCATCACCGACACGTACTAAGACTTTATCCATGCGCCGCCTTTATTTGTATTACTTCGAGGTGGTTGTTGTTGTTGTTGGTGTTATGATTGTTGTTGCTTTCATTGTCGTTGTAGGTATGCATTGTTGTTGCTTTCTCCTGTCTGATGCTATTAAGTGTACTAATTTACTTCGTTTATGTTGAAAAGGATAGTTGATTGCTTATGTTGTTGTTGTTGTTGCTTGTGCCCTTCTCTTCTTCGTCAATAGTGTCGGTATGTACTTCAAGTTATACACAATGCCAGAGAAACAACAGTAACTGTCGGCATCCGCAGACACACAAACAGTAACATCAATTATAGCAGCAGCAACAGCAACAACAATGAGTTGAAGGAATCATTTTTTGCTTTAAGTTTGTAAGACACGTGCACTCGTGCTGGCGTCACGTCACGTCATATATACACGTGTGTGTATGCATCTGTACAATCTGTGTACATAAGTCTACAAAAATGTTCAAAACAGTTCATCTTCTAGCTAAAAAAAACGATCGTACATCGTTCATTGTTTCAATGAAGAGCTTCAGCTTCAGCTTCAGCTGTTTTTGTGACTCGACTGCCGTTGCGTAAGGCGGTACCATACGATATCAATAAAAGTTATTAAAAGTCTGAATATTTCATTTGTGCTCTCGTACTCTGCTCTGCTTTCCGGTCGCAGCTCTTGCGCAACAAAAGATAGTTATTGATACCGAAAAACTTACATAATAAATAAATAAATAAACAAATAAATGCATAAGTAATTTTAATAAATAAATAAAATTTCTTCATTATGAGAAAGAATGGAAAACAAAATCCGAAAAATGTATTTCCATGAATACGTCGATGAGTTGGTTGGTAGCAAGTTCATTCGTGTTGGATACACGCACACACAAACATACAGCAATCCCACGGCATATACAGCAATCCATCCAGACTCGCATTGTTGCCACAATTTCAGTGACTAATTCATATGCAAGCCCTTGTAAACATGTGTGTGTATGTGCTTAACCCTCCTCAGAATGTATTACCCTCAATTAAACCTCTTGCTGATCTTCACTTCTATTAACAGGAGTTTTATTTCCGCGAATTATTTTACAAAAATTTTTCGCTTAAATTTTATTAATGGCTCGGGGCCAGTTTAAAATAGATACATATTTCTTTTCAATGCTACTCGAACACTTTTGAGCAAAGAATAAATTTCCTATCTTTGAGCTCATTGAACCATTGCCCGAACCGAACCCGTTGCGCACTTATAATCTCAACGCATCTCAAGGATTCAGCAAATTAAGGCTGACATATTTTGGACATTAAGGACATATTTTGACGGGCATGATAATAGTTATAAAGAATATGTTCAACACGTTCGACACAACATATATGTAGACTGATGTTTTCGTCATACCAAACATGAAGTCAGCAATTTATACCATAACTTTAGCTCCTGCTTAGGACGACTTGAGACATTAAAAAGATAAATTGGCACAAACTGTCATGCTTCATACGACCAAACTGATATCGTTAATAGCTAATTAAGTTCTTTATGGGTTTTTTTTAAATTTTTAAGGAATTAAATAAATTAATTTTGTAGGTTTCATTTTTTCAAAAGCGTTCTTTAGCTCGAAATTTAACCTTTGGAGAGTTATAACACCATAAAAGCAATGTTATGATCGTATAAGTACAATTGTTTCAAGTGCAACTCTTTAAGGGCTCCAAAAATTCAACGGGATCCAAATATGGACGTGGTGAGAGAGAACTTATTGTTATTAGCTCATGACAATTTTCAGCCTTTCGAGATTTCTGGAGTATACAAAGACGTCGCAGTTCAAAGACGTGGAAGGCCAAATCGCACTTGTGCCGCTTCACAAGGGTTAAAAGTGTTTTAGTCGTAAATTTACTCGTTGTTATTGTTGACGAGCATTTGCTGCCTTTTTGCTGAATTCAGATTTCATTGTTTGCTGGCTTTGCGTACCGGGCATCATCCACCAAAGTGTTACATGTGTTTGCTTATGATCGTCATTGTTGTTGTTGTTGCTTCTTGTAGTTGTTGTTGTTGCTGTTGCTGCTTCCCGTAGTTACTGTTATTTCCTTCCATACAATTTCCTCTGGTCAACCGAAGCAGAAGCTCCGCAAGAGTGTCGGTACTTCTTTTTGTCGTATTTGTTATTGCGGTTGTCACCCTCCGTTTCTTTCCCCTTCTCCCTCTGCGTCCTTCGCTCTTCGCAGTTTTCTGCTCTCTTTTGTACCCGTGAAGGCATTAGTCCGAATTTTGTTAGTCTTCTGGTTGGGATTAGTATTGTATTTGGGCGGTTTATAGCAACAACGATAACAGGTTCAGTAAACAACAATAATAATAATAAACACCAAGAAACGAGGAGTAGTTGCCACGACCACGCAACGACTGCAACAACACCGTCACGACAATATTTACGAAAAAAGCTAAAACAATCAGTGCAATACAAACAGCAGCAACAACAGCCACAATCATTATCACTGTCAAAACTACAACAACTAATTTTCGCCCTTCGCTGTCTGTCTAATACATATACTGCCTCTATGGACTAAGTTGAAATCCAGAAATGCTTTTAAATAGTCATCGCTCTGACATTTACACTCGTTGTAAATATATGATACACGTACATATGATTGCATGTACATTCAAAATCATACTCTCTTCAAAGCCATTATGACAAGAGCCTTTCTGTTTCTTCTTCTTCGTACCTGGTGACGAGCTCGATGCTCCGGGATGTTATACATCTTTCGAATTGTTATAACAGTTTATAGTTCGGAGAAAGTGCGAGTAGCTCCAAGTTAAATGAAATTAATTTGAGCCGTATTTCAGACTGGAAAACGTTACATGAGAGTAAGTGTTGTGCGTTAAAAATTCGCCATCAACTATTGTTTTATTCACAATAAAACAATTTTTAATTATCGTGGTAACGGATTCACAATCATATCATCACAACTTTCGATTTCATTTTACAAAGTGAGTCGTATCAAATCGAAAGTGTTTTGTAAGCATTTTGTAGAAAAAGTTCTCGTGATCTTTACAGTCCATCACACATATTTTTTAAAATCATGTCAAAAGTACTTTCTTCTACAGAAAAATAATGACAGAATGCTACGATAAAGTACTTTGAAAACATTAAACCATAACAAATTGCTTTGTCCAATTATTCAAATTAAGTGATAATATTGGAAAAAAATTAGGAGTCGCCCGAAGGCTCCGAAAACACGTAAAATGCAATTTTTAAGTATGTGCAGAGTTCACGCATTCACAGCAGAAATTTGTATAAAATATGAATATGAAGGAAATACTATTATGAATTCGGGTATTTTTATTTGTCTGCTATGATATTTTTTGCGGTGTATAGTGCTTCAGGAATCTCAGCTACCAACAGCATTTCACTCGATGTATTTTCCGTTTGCTTTCAGATTCAAATCTTCGGTTATAATTCGCAACTTTATACAAATTTTTCGGATTCTTTGAATCGAGCGCAAGGCATTGTCGGCGTCTCGATCTTATTGCAGGTGAGCTCATATAAAACTTCTGTTTAAACAAGATTAAGATAAATTTGCGAAAATTCTACAAAAAGTTCAGAGAGATAAAGAGAAAATCTACCTGTGAAATTCCTTTTCAGCTCGGCGATCTCTCTAATCCCGAACTACGAATGCTTACCGATCAGTTGGAGCGCATTCGCTTCGGCGGCGATGAGGCGTTCGTCAAGCGACTTTCGATACGTGGTCTCCTGCCGGAAACCGACTATTACATGACGTATGATGGCTCCACTACAGCGCCAGCTTGTCACGAAACCGTTACGTGGGCCGTAATGAACAAACCGATTTACATTACCAAGCAACAGGTGAGTTGTTTCGTCGTGTCGTGACGTATCATGAATTGCGCAAACAAAGAGTACCAAGAGTCCTACTAAATTAGTGTCGCGAGTGTGGGTGCGTTAAAAGGTCACACCTCGCTGTTGACGTACCGCAGCCAACCTTATTAACTGCTGTTTATTTGTTGAGGCAAAACCCAAAATGGATTCGAATTAATTTGCACTGACTTGCGGCGGCATTAAAAACTCGAAGTATCGCTCTGGGAATTCCTGTGGAAAGTAATTATCATCATTGAGGGAGCGTCCTTGTGCCGAGGGTTAGCAAGTGTGCGTGTGCGAGAGCGTGTGCGTTTATGGGTGTTTGCGTACTTCACTGACTGACTTCGGTTGACGACCTCAAGCCCGACAAACGAGTTTGTCGATGTTGCCGCTTAAGTGAAAGCTTTAGCACTTTGTAAGCATCTGTGAGAATTTTAGCGGGTTTTGCTTCAAGCTCGGAAATATTGCTCTTCTTATTCTCCTTCTTCTTCTTCGATGACTCGAGTGGCAGAAAGGGTTTGCCGCGCTGCTGATTACCTGATTTCATGACGTTTTTCAGAGCTGTTTGATTTCTACGAGAGGACAGGTTCGACGCAAAATATAAGATAAATATAAAAAATATTTATGTATTTTAAATAATTACTAATAACATATGTTTGCCGGAAAACAGCTTTTACTAAAATGGAAATTTATTCCTTTAAATTTTTACATTTCAAAGGAGTCACACCAGAAATTGTAACTTCGAAGCACACACACACATGCATTACATGTACACACACACCCCCACTCACATCCACAATCGGTTGGACTGGCACCAAGTTTGTGTCTATCAGGAAAGAAGACAGGATATTATAGAATGCTATTTAAGCACAACGTCCTGCCGCACGACGCGAGCTAACGCAGAGGAAGCGACGAGTAATGGGATGCACAACAAACAGAGCAACAAAAACGCCGCCACCGACGAATACACAAGAAAGTCAATGGATGAGTCAGCCGTGAGCTTAAAATGGCGTCTCGCCGTAAACGCTCAAACGAGAACGTTGTTCGTTCGCTCGTTTGTTCGTCCGTTCATTCACACGCACTCAGCTGACGATGCTGCACCTGAACACAAGGGCGAGTACATCCACCCTGAACCGTGTCTCAGTGCTACTCGCTGTGCATAATTTAGCAAATTAAAGTTCGCTGCTTCTCTGCAATGCAAAATTGCAACATTGTCTCTTCTTGCAGTCCGCTCTCTATCTATCCCGCTTCTCTTCCTATTTGTCTCCCTTTCTCCCACTCTTCGAAGACTTCTCCATCTTCCTGGCCATTCTTGCTGCACTCACTGAAATGAGTTGAAAAAAGCAGAGCTAAAAAACGATCAAGTTGCAATTAAGAGTTGCAGGCAGCGCCGCAACTTCATTTAATGAAAGCAAAGGCACCGAAGCGGAAGTGGCGCCATGGTCGGCAAATTATTTCCTGTCTGCGAGCGGCGTGAACTTTAAGTTCGACCGGTTTTGCTCTCCGCCGCCATAAGAATGGTGGGCCGTATCGGTCCCAACATCGGCGTCGGCATCGGACGCGGTACCGATTTCGGTTTTGGGTCATTAAAACCATGGCCACAAACGCATTTACGAAGAAGTAAAGAAAATAATTAACACCAGCGCTCGTTACAAGCAATAAATAAACTTAATATTGCTTGGTTAAGAAGTGTTAAAGCAAAGCAAAGGAGGGTGAGGGGAAGAGGATTTGAAATTGTTCTTTAAATCTAAACGATTTTTGGCTTCAAAATCAATGATCGCACTAATCATTTGAACAACAAGCTCGGGCACAATCTCAGACCTTTTGCTGTGAGTAGAAATCTGTTGACATACGAGTATATTGTATATCGCAGTCTATTGAAAAAACGACAGCATGAGTTTTCGTCACTGATTCATTAATGATTTGCCGTTAATAATATTTGGAATTGCTGGGAGATTTTAAACCTACGAAACCCATAGTTTTTTACCCACGAACATGGGATGCCATCCGCGATCGATGTTGACGGTACCTATGCACGTACTCAGCACTGGATGCCGTCGTTGTTGATGCTTATGATATTCGAAGGTCTTGGCGGGGCGCTGCTGATGAGAGAAAGGTTACAAATGAAAGCATTGAATCCAAGCCAGAATCATCAGCATCTCATGGCACATTTTGAACGGTGCTCTCGTACAATTTTCGACTCTTTCGATGTATGCACTCTGTTTAAAGAACAAGAGAGACAGAGAGGGACGCTGGAGTGAGAGACGTAGAACCAAACCTCAGTGATTTTGAGTTCCATTCATCTAAAGTTAATATTTAATGATTTTTTTAATTTCTCTACGTTAATATTTCTTCTGGCGTTTTGCTCGTGCTCACGCTTCCCCTTTCTTCCCCTCTCTTTCTTCCGCTGTGTTTTACAATTTTTAACATAACAATTTAATTTTTTTACCAGTTGAACTGGATCAAGGAGCAGTGCTGTATAGAAGTCCTGGAGTTATATTCATGGAGTTGGCAAAGGACAAAGTTGGAAAAGGGGGGCGCGAAATGTGTCGGAGGCAAGAAATTAAGTGCAAGTCTATTAAAAGAAAAGTCATTGACTTCGAATTTCGTTGAACGTTAGAACATCGTTGTCGGCCTTTAACGGAAAATGCATCGGCAGGGCTCAACCAGATATAACGAGCTCGGCACGGTTTTCAGTGAGTGGATAGTGAAGAAATAACAAACTCCATTACGTTCGCCCTTCATCCTCAGCTGTTATCTCTTCACTAACTAATTATATACGTATACTAGTCGTCCTTACTGCGATACTACCACGTTTGCTGCTTCGAAAACGTGCCGACCGAAGTCATTGAATACGACAGCGATGCCGATGACGATGCCGATGCCGGCCTACTGTCTGCTGATCAATATTCGATTTTCTCTAAGATTAACAACTTTTTGAAAGCACTCCTTGTGATTGAAGAGCACACTCCGACTCTTTTCAACATTTTTGTAGATTTTTTATGTGCGAGTATTTCAAATATGCTGCGGCTATAATACCCTATGCTTGATGTCTTTGTTGTTGTTGTTTTTATGAAGCTAGTATTAGCTGAACTCCCGGATGTTATGGAAAAGATGAGAGAGGCAGAGAGAGAGGGAGTCTGTGGTTCCACTTGACTCTAATATTCAAACTCGTAGTGTTGTTTATTGTTGTTTTTGTTGTTCTTGTTGACTTATTTATGGTTATTTAAGATTATTATATTGTGAAAACATCGATGTAGCATCGAAGTAGCTCTAGAGCACTGAACTTAAGCGCTTAAGTTTAAAGAGTATTTGTTTAGTAAAAGCGATTGCCGCCAGGATTTGAGGGTTGAGAGTTGCGCGGAAAGGGATGGGTAAAGAATTAGCCCATTTTAATTAAACTGCGAAAAAGATTGTGACATTTGAGAGAGTTCATTGAACATTGAGTCCTTCGGAGTCGAGCAATATCCTGCAACAGATTAAAAACGGAGGGAAAAATAATAAATTTAAATTAAGAAAAAAATATGCAGATTAAAAAGTTCTAAAAATAGCCATAAAGAGAAAACTAAAAAATTCAAATTACGCTGCCAGCATTTTTGAGACAAATTAAACTTTTTCTGACGTGCTTTAGTGGAAGCGCAAAAATGCAGAGAAGACGACAGACAAAATAAAAAAACAACGAGCATTCGTCTAGTGACACACGCACGCAAAAACTCTTCCCTTTTCCCCATCTCCCCACAAAAACCGAATTCACCCGAATGGCTTGTTAGTCCAAGCCAAGAGAGTTCCGTGCACTTGCACGCACACCACCGGCAACAGCAGCAGCCGCAGCTGCAGCGGCAACAACAGGACATTTTTTGCTAGAGCGACTGAAATTATCTCAACCAAAAGATTTTGCAGGTCTGGCAACGCTATCGAGTATTTGCATACGCTTTTTGCCCCAGTAGGAATTCCGCAGAAGCGTTCGACCGCACTCTCTTACTTGAATCTCTTTCTTTAATGAGAACAAAATCCATATGGAAATTTCTTGCTTAATTGAGGCTGTGTTGATTTTTTTAATTCAATGTTAAGAAAAAGAGAGAAAGCTACGCGAACAGCTTCTTAGCTTTATATGATTATTTATTTGGCCATTCTCAATTGGGCTCCTGGATAGTTGACCACATACGGCCATCCTGCTCTTTAGACATACAATGAGCTTCTCACTTATTTACGTTTACGAGAATGCTGTACATTTAGGCGTTTAAGCCCTTGTGAAAGGGCTCTCTTTTTGCTCATTCGCCTCTTCTACTTCGTAAGCCTCTTCTTGTCCCTCACTCTCTGTCTGCTAAATACGACAAAAAAATATGTTAACATTTTATTATTCTGAAACGTGCAGACAAAAACTTTATTGTAGCCGGTGAGAGTTTTTGTTGTGTGTGTATATATGTAATACTCAATGTGGCAACATAAACAAACCAAGTTAAGTGTGGCCCAATTACAACATTTTAAGAAGACACTTGAAGTGATTTGTTTTGCTTCGGGTTACATTTTCTTCTTTACCCTTTGGAGGAAGGAAGAAGGGAAGAAAGGGATAAAAAGTACTTAGTACTTAGCCATTTTTATGTCACATGCCGTCCCGCTACACCGTGGCTAAAACGGCAGGTTCATCTACAAAATTAATTAACGCCGAATGAACCGTAAGCTTATATTTAGCGCCTTCAAGCTATGGGTGAAATTAGGGAGGAAATTATTGAAGCGCTGTGGATTTTCAGATCATTTGAGGATGTTACATTGAGTCCGAGTAAATAGAGCGACTCAAGACTTTTGGTGCTCTGTGGTTATTTTATACTCGTAACAATTTGGCTGAAAATAAATTAATGCATTGGACATTTTTTGCAGTTGCATGCACTGCGTCGCCTCATGCAAGGTAGTCCTGATCATCCGAAGGCGCCTCTGGGCAACAACTACCGGCCGCCTCAGCCTCTGCTGCATCGTCCCATCCGTACGAACATCGAATTCAGAACGGCGAAGGCGAACGGCAAATCCGCATGCCCGACGATGTATCGCGAGGTCTATTACAAAGGTAAGTAAGCAAGTAAGAGGAAGAAATCGGATCATTCGACTAAAACACAATGATTTTCTCATTATTCAATTTCCATTCATTGTAAAGCAACGAGCTGGAAACAGCACTGAGTTTGGACGGAAAATGAAGACGGCGGCGTCAAGGGCGATGGCCGATGGGCGGTACGCGGTACGCGGTTTGGTCAACAGGAGCTTCCACTAAACTAAAGAGAAGGTTATTTTTACTGGCGTTAAAAATAAAGTAGAAGAAACATGTAGAAAAAGTATCACACTAGAAACAAAGTAACTAAACGATAGAGCAATTCAGCGTCTGAGAAAATAAGAGGATGACGAGGAGGAGGAGAAGGAAGGTAGAAGCAATAATCCAGCAGAATCCAGATATACCTACTGAGCAAAAAACCCCTGAATGATACCATAAATAAGTAGGTTCATGTCAAAAGCTTGTACGAGGCGTGGACAAAAAAGTTAATAGAGTTTGTAAGTTTTGTTGTTTAGTAACTACTTAAGCTAGTTTAAATAATAATCGCAATCAGTAGCTAAAAAATGGAAAGCGAGAAATAGACGGAGAGAGAGAGAGGGATAAAGTAAGAGAGAGAGAGAGCAAGTTTTGTACAGTAGCTTTAGTAAAATGTAAGTAAGTAGAGGCATGACTAAAATAAATACATAAAAAGCGAATTACGATGAACGAAGGATAACTTTCTATTGTCGAAACTGAGAGAGTAGTAATCGGCAGGAAAGAGGTTACTATCGACCCACCATCACACCATCAAATATTTATACAAATAAAAAAACAAAATGAACTCGAGAAAAATGAAACGATCCCAACAAAGGGAAAGTTGGTCCTCGGAAAAGTAGTGGCCATAATTAGTGATGATAATGATTCATACAAAATCCAACTTGTAAAAATGCAAAATGATATAAATAAAATTGTAGTAATTTTAAATTACAATGATACAGTTTCATAAAATGAAACTAAGTGCGTTTTCCTTTGAAATTCATTATTAAAAATTATTTCATTACAATTTGTTCTTAATATTTTCTACCTTTATTGAAAGTGAAGTGCGATATAAGAAATTTTCAAAAATATTAAATCTATTTTGTTCTTTATTCTGTTTTTAATCTTTAGCATTACAAGTAGGTACTCCTCACTTTACTAGCGAGTTCCGTTCCGGCGACTACGTCGTTGGCCGAAAGCGAGGAGCTGCGCCGGCAATATAGGATTGTTTTAAAATTATAAAAACGCCGCTGACCGACTCTCAGGCTGAGAAAGGCGATTCCTCGAGTTTCAGTTCGAAGCTTGATTGGTCGTAAGTGCGAGTGGTCGCTTAGCAGATAGCGTACAGTGAGAAATACCTGTACAGTATCGTATATATATATAATCGGTCTCGGTTTTTTTTAATTCTCAATCTTAACAATTTCACAATAAAGTTTTGTGAATATATTGCAATTTAATCGCAATTTCCTTAATACGATGAAGATGAAGACGAAGAGATTATTAACTTTTATTCTTAGTTCAGCTCGTCCACGAGCTGCTAACATTTTTCACTTCACTAATTTTTGTAAAGAAAAAACAATGCCCTTAAGTAGGATTGTCTTGCTGGCTATCAATGATTACGACTCCTGCTCCATCCACAAACCGTCGGTGCTAAAGATTTCCCTGACATATCAGTTATTGCGTGACCCATACCGCCTCGACTCTCAGTCTCGTTGTCATCTTATCGTTGTTTATACTAGTTCGTGCATCCCCTTCGAATTTCGCTTTCTTTGGAAGGGACTTACTTTTTGGAAGGGAGTAGAAGAACAGACTTGTGCACGCCTATCGACAATATAAAAAAGAATCCGAAAATAGATCGGCCTTACGCGGTAGGCGAAGTCGATCGAATCGGCCTCCCGATCGAATCGACCCCCATCGAATCATGGGGGTCAAGGAACCCTTTTTTAAACAGTTTGAATGTAAAAAAAAAATCTTAGCTAAACAAAAATTTTGAAACATTTGACATATCGTCATTTGACGCTCGTATGTAGAACATAATCTCATAAACAGAATATAAACAGCCGAAGCAAAGTGTTTAAAGAATATTAGTAAAAGAATAAAATACACACAAATTTCACAAGGATTAAACACAAGCATTATATTTTTACGCTACGGAGGTAATGATATGGCACCCCGCATTGGGTGATTTCGCTCACTATGGTCGGCTCTGGTTTATCTTCCAAATGCTTTAAAATTTGAAAAGTTAATGATGTCCATGTTGCATGATTTGACCATGCACCATTGATCGCATCTGTTCTAATCGTCAATTTCTGTGCTGATAGTGATGTGGTGTGATAGCGAAAGTTATATTTCCATATCTATTTCTACACTTTTTTAATTGTTCCGGCTTAAAATAATGAAGATTGCATCGCGCAAGAGATTCTATCAAAGCAGTTCTCACTTTTCCAGAAAGTACTACCAAAACTTTAGAAAATGGAAGAATAACTCAAAGGTTTCTCTTTTTAAAAGACGAGTACTATTAAAGGAATATTATTAGAGCTTTGCCTCTTCTTCTTCTATTTAGAACCTACACCCATAAAGACCAGTAGCAGGACAAAGAGGTGCCTCAAAGCAGCTCAAATCTTTTCTTCCATTGATTTTAAAAGTTTTGCGATAATGTAGCAGAAAGAGATGATAATGGTAATAATGATGACGATTAGGATGCTCATAAAACTGTTAAGCAATCAAAAATCCTACAACCTCTTTCGGACACTTTTGCACTGCCACGCCCCTCACACAAAAGCCCAACAAGATGAATTTAATTAATCCGTTTGCCGTCGGTGGCACACAAGAGTAATTAACTTGCATTGTACATCATTATTTGATGCACCCACACTCATGCGTTACGGACATACAGACGCCAACCCCGGGCTAAGCCGGACTTATGACCTCAGCAACGTGTCGCACAATGTGTTTACGTTGCGCGCACAATGAATTAGTGGCGGTGGCGGTGGCCGTGTGGACGACCAACACCATCAGCAGCTGCGAAAGCAACAATACATAATAATAATAACAACAACAGGATCGCAATCAGTGCCAGCAGCAACAGCAGCAGGAACATGACATATTGTACGTATGAATGGTAGTAGTGACAGAGTGAGAAGCCGCGTTTCTTGTTTCATTCAATTGCACTGCAATGCATCGGCTTACGCTGCGTTGCGACGCGTTGCGGCTTACGACTCTGACGTCATAAATAAACATTTGCAACGCCCTGAGCGCATTATTTCAAAAATTAAAGGAATTTCTTCGAAGCGAAAGGAACAAGCTATTTCATAGCTTAAACGCAGCCGTATCTGATCAGCACAAGTGGTAAATGATGCTGAAAAATTACGCTTAAACAGAGCAATTGAAATTTATTATTTGAGAGTGTGTGTGTCTCAGAGTACCCTGCACGAAATCGAGTTAGCAGCGCGTCATCCCGGAACTACTTACAACGAAGTTAACTCGTCCAATTTTGGCCCTTTTATATGACATGAGACACAAGAGCATTATGGTCCCTCCGATGGGGCCTCCGAGACAAAAGAGAAAATATTA
This sequence comes from Conops quadrifasciatus, assembly GCA_949752815.1. Lineage (NCBI taxonomy): Eukaryota > Metazoa > Arthropoda > Insecta > Diptera > Conopidae > Conops > Conops quadrifasciatus. The sequence continues at coordinate 33,359,100 of OX457081.1, read as the reverse complement.
GACGACACGACCACAGAAAAGCCCCTTCAGAGTGCATACTTTTTAAACTGGACAGTAGGGCATGATGTCGAATTAACATTGAGCTGCTTAATATTTTATTGGTTGTAATGACTTTCACAACGGTAATCATAATAATCAGTCACTCCACTAGAACTGACATCTTTGAATTATTAAAAATTCAACTTGTTTAATTATTAAACTGGTTTATTATAATTAACTTTACCATTTAGTTTGTTTTCGTAATACGGTTAAGCTTCTTTTTATCTCAATAATTGCTTATTAATACAGTGTTCGAGTGATAACCAATCGGTACAGTTTACTTATTTAGGATAAGGTATGCACATGCTAAGCGCTCTATTGTCTGCTCAATAAGTATAAAATAGCGGATGGTATGCACAACGAGTATAAAGAGAATAAGAGATTTCATTAGGTTTGAGTCCGATTAAAAAAACTCGCAGGTTCGCTATACATCAATACTAGAGGACAGAGATGTCAATTTATGCGTTCAACTTATACTTCATCCGGAATATGGTTATTCATCCGAAATGATATGATATTGCTTTTTTCTATTTCATTCTTATGGGATGGGTGCATGCTTTTTCTTCGTCTTCATCAGACTGCTTTAATTCTTAATTTCGATTTTACCAACTATTCGTTTGATGTTTTTTAAAAAAACATCGCGATTATTCAATAAATTAAATTGTAAGATTTAAAATTATTTAAATTGATTTTAAAATAATGGCATGCAGAAAATGGATTTTTGAATGGACACATAAATGTAAACTTCTACAGTAAAAAAAAAACTCTGTTTCATTCGTTCCACCATGTGTAAAATGATATTTATTGAATGTGTTTGTAAAAAACAGTATTTAGTGTAAATCTATAGGAGAAAATTAATTTCAATCACCAAAAAGAAAGCTCAACAGAGAAGAAAATTTAATACCAAAAAAACATTCTTATAAAAATATACCAGGATTAATTACAATTAAGAATATATACCGAAATGGCTATTTAGAAAAGAGAAATGAACCGAATTCAATTCCAATTCGGAATCTTTCAGTTAAAGAAGGTTCATTGGCATGAGCTTCATTAATTGTTTTATTTTCTCTATTATCATATATATTATTGCTGTAATTAAATGAGTACTTATCAAACACAATAATTTTACAATACATTTTTAATAAAATAAAATAAAATTTTAAAAAGTAATGGTGATTTTTATTGCAGTCAAAAGATGACATTAAATTTGATAAGAAGATACTCTTTAAGGTCTATTGAATACCTAAAATATTTAAAAAAGTGCAACATCGCGGAAGTCGTCGCCAAATACAATTCAAACCCTTTAGAAGTGGTCGAATTCAACCGAGCTTTATGTTGTTGTAGCATTTGTTTAACCATACTCATTACACTCGTCACGACAATGGATATGCCATCTCTCGAAGTATGTCATCTCGTTAATGAATCTTATCTTATCTTATTGTGCAGAGGGTGAGTATTATTCAATACATGTAAAAAAAGGCGGCCCCGTTATATGGACGCTTGAGAAACATTGGTCTGCTGAAATTAGGCGGAATGTAATGAATATTCCATTTTCGTTTCATGTCGACTAAATCAGCGGTTATACGTAGTCGAATCACGTACGGAGTGCGCCACAGCGTAAGCTTAAAACAACATGTTCGTACCCTCTTTATGTTCTCTTTAAGGACAATGTTTCGCGACAGGTGTTTGAGGGTAGAAAGAAAACAACAACGACAACAATAAGGAAAGGACAGAAATCAATCGTAAAGGATGAAGTTATCATAGGATGGGGGATAGAGGGATGATAAGAAACTCATAGGGAAGTGGGTAGATTCCCAAAAAAAATAACCTGAGCCAGATTTTAAAGGCTTCTTCAATTCTTTAAAGGCAAATATTTAATACATTGATCTTGTTTCTGGTTTTAGTATTTTCAAGGTTTTCAAGGTTTTATAATTTGTAATAAAATTTTGTTTAGAATTTTTTACAAACTTCCAGAAAGAATTTTTAGGTGCTACGATTTTATTTATACATTTTAATATTTCCCGGTTTTTCTGGATTTTCTGCTGGTCTCTAACTAAGGCGTGGATTTTACTGACACGACACGTAGATGGGAAGTTTTTTGATCAGTATTCAAAGGCCTGTTTCTTAGCTCCTCACTAGTTTCCTGAACACCATTTCGCTTGCGCTTCGTACAATTACAATGAGCGACAGCAATGAGGCTCCAAGATACCATTCCAGACTTAATTTCTTCTTCCGGTTCTGTTTTCTTCTTTTTTTTAAACGGTTTTTTGGTGTGACACATTATTGCCACTTTTGCGCAATTAGAAACAACAACACCAACAACAACCCGTCAACGCCAACAACCTCCAACGTCAACGATGACTACAATGTATTGAGTTAATAGAGGCAACGAGCTCTTAAAAGCCTGAAAGGAAATTGCCTACTTCACGAAAGGACGATGAATTAATTGTTGACAGTGTTGTTGCTTGACGCCAGTGATGAATGATGCAGAGCAGTTAAAGTGCAAAAGCAATGCCGAAAGATGAAAAGAAGGAGGAGGTGAGAAATCTGATTGCATTGTAATCATCTCTTACGGAACTTGAAAACTGAAAAACAAAAAAATAATTTGTTATATTCTAAATATTATAAAAAGGTAAGAATTTAAAGTGCCTCCATTTGGCCAACAGCAACAACAACAACTGCTATAAGACTGTAATGAAGTATCATTTGGGAATTGCAAAAGTGTGAAAAAGGGAATAAAGAAGGAATGGAGATGAAATAAAAGAAATTATTAGATTAAGTCCCATTCTTTTGTCTTCTTCCTCGTCATCGCCGGATAAAATCTTTTAATTTCCTTGCTTTCAGAGAATGCTGCTGCTGCTACTGTTAATTCTCTTGTTGCTGCTGTTGTTGTTGTTATTATTGCAGCGACAAATCCTGAATTGTGCTGGATTTCTTTCTCCCACCCGCAACGTTGCCGCCCATTTCGGCCGTTTCACAAAACAGAAAATGAAAAAAGACGTTGTAATAAAAAGCCCGTGATACGTGTTGGCCCAGTTACTGTGGTCACAAAGCAACTAAGTCGCAAGTAATTTTCAATATGTATCTCAACATCTTAATGTTGTTAGAATTTATGATAATTTATGATATGGAGTAGACTCCAGGAGTGACACAAAGCCAATTGCAATACTACCTCCTTTTATCTGAAAACATTAGATTCTAACTATCATATTTATTTTTATTCATTATTTTGGGACTGCTATTCCACTGTGCAAAATAAGTTAAAATTCATTGACCGTTCCAATAAACCAGAGTAAACACACGTAAGTAGTATGTGTGTATTTATGTGTGAGAGAGAGAGAGAGAGCGCGAGAGAAATAGAAAAAGAAATAGAGAGAGAGATATGACTCAATAAAATTGACCACAAGACGAGATTGATATCTGAACGTTATGTCTTTTGCTTGTTTTTCATGGCTTTTAATGGCCAAAACACGAGTACATATGTACATACATATATACACACCTAGTACACACATATAAATATTTACTTAAATATACGGCTTTGCTTGAGTTAGATTAAGTGCGAGAGGCTCGTTCCATGGTGTTGGGTCTGAGATGAAGCTCGTCACCGGATTTAATATGCATTTTGCCGGATTAACTGAAACGTGCCGCTGTGTTCAGTTGAAATGTATGGCTCTTTTTAATCAATAGGTAAATGTTACCAAAATCGCTAAGTGGTTATGACTAAAGATGACGTCCTGAAATGGTTATAAGATAAATGAGTAGCAGAGAGGAAAGTGTTTATGTAAAAAATAAAATATACTAATAAATGGCTGATCTGTGTATTTCAACACAATATTAATAAACTTTGTAAGCTTCTCCATTCTAAAGTATGTAGTTCTATTTTGAAGAAGATTAAGAAGATTAAGAAGACTTGGAAATGCGAGTAGCTTCTCATTCTTCTCTCTAACGTTGTTCTATCGACTACACATTACAAGTAAAGCCTTGTTCGGAGTGGCAGCGTCGAGCGTCCGCAAACTCTTGAAACAATTTTTCTTTAATTTTTTATGGCAAGGTAGTATTCCATAATTAATAACGCGACGCTAACGCTATAGAGTACGCTAACAGGACGCGAAGCGAATGCGCGCACTCTGAACGGTTGCATTTGTGAAATAGTTATTTTTATGCAACGACCCGGACGCTCGACGCGGCCACTCTGAATAAGGCTTGAGCCGTCTCTAATATGCAATTGCGAAAGCAGTGATATTAAAAATATTAACACTTGAAAAATTCGGCGACTCAAAAAAAGTTGAATACGTTTCATTTCTGAATTTAAAAAATACAATAAATCTAATGTTTTCAAGCCGGACAAAGCCATTGACAACGACAAACAATAACAACGTTTTTAGAAACAATTGAAAAGCTAAAATAATTGGAAAATAAAAACTAATTGGAAAATGAAGTCGTTACAAAATTTAAGTGCTACGGAATGAGTTCAATGGAAACAACGGAGCTTATTCGTTTTGAAATTAGTACACTTTTTGCAGTGGGTACTCAATGAACACTCTAGAAAGTAATTGGTACTGATTGAACTACTCAGAGAGGCTTCGTAACGAATGACAAAAATAATTGCTGGGGAATTCGGCCCAAATTTCATACTGATGAATGCAAGTAATGAATGCTTACGAAGCCATGGATATGAATGAGTTCGGCAGACAGGGAGAACGTTAAATTGCGAATGCTGAAATCCATTACGAAGTTGAAAAAATACCGCTGCATATACTCAATAGCATCTTATAACACTCAATTTGGACCGAATGAACTTGAAAAAATTACGTTCTTCTTAATAACACTCAATCTTTTTGTAACAGCATGAATAGATTTCAATATAATCTAGTGGTAGTCACAAAAGCTTTGTAACGGTGCCTGTTCATTTGGCCTGTTCTCTTCTTGTCTCAGTCAGGATCTAACTTTCGCAGGTCACACGAGGGTTAAACATAGTAGTTTTTATGTTGAGAGCATGAATGCTGCCCCATTCATTATTCTTCGATTGCAATGAATGGATTCGCTCCTTCCATCCCCTCCCGATGAATACGAACATTTTAAACTCTCGACTGAAAGAGGAAATTAAAAATAAAACCGCTGAGTTTCAAATATTTGTAAAAGTATTATTCAACACCGCTCTCTCCCTGCTTTCGCTTTTATACACTTCTAGTATAAACAATTTTTTCTGTCATCGCTAACAACAACAATGAACGATTTTGTATGGTTGTTGTTTGGACTAAGTGTCCATTGGATTATCGAATGTGTTGGATTGCTCCGGTCCACTACATAATCGAGCAACAATAACAAACCCACTCACACCCTCCCCCAATATCTTTCACTCTCTCTCCCCGTTTATCAAAATCCATCGTCGTCACACTGTTATGCAGGAGCCACCATTACCGCGTATTATCGTAGGTGAGAAGCTGTAGCGTCTGTATATACGCTATAGACGAGTTGGTACACGGAAAAACTTATCTGGAATAATAGAAGGTATAGACATATGTAATTATTTGGAATAAGTGAATAAAGGAAAAGGACAAGGACAAAGAAATAAGAAAGAGGTGTTTTGGAAATTGTAAATAATCGAACTGAAATACATAGATTTACTTTCGCAAAAATCCCCCTTGTGGCCACCTTAGGTGCCCCCGTCCCTCTTTGACCATGTCAAAACTTCGTATTCAATTTCTTTTCATGCAATTATGAATACGCTTTGTCAAAATGAGACCATTTTGACCCACCAGTGGTGCCGTCGTCCATAGTGAATAGTCAACCGAAGGGATTCTCACTACTTTTAGCATCGTTGCACGACGATTTTTCGCGAAATTCTGCAACGCTCTTTATTGACGTTTAGTTTAATATTTACGCAGTGTACCTCTATCTGCCTCTCTCTCTCATTGTGGTGTTCTGTCCGAGTGCATCTCGAAGTGTGTGTGCCCGTGTGCCGCACCCACAACATGAATGGATCTCGGTGTGTTTGTTGTTTTTGCTGGTGTGAAAATGGTTGTGTGTGCGGCGAGCATCTAAATTTAGTTTTGCGTTTTGCTTGCGGTTCGTGCGGCAAACGATTTATGCGAGACGAGATAAAAATCGATTGAACTCTCTAGTTGCATTTATGTGCCACCTCCCCCGTCCCACGGTGAACTTCGCACTCCCTCAGTCCCTCTCTTTTCCACACCAATTTGAAACGCTCTCGATTCCTTTCTTCATACGAAGGATATCGCTTCCTCTGCTCCTCTGCTTCCTCCTCTGTTGTAGTACCCGGTTAAGTGGCGATTCGCAGGGAGGACACCTTCGCCTTTTCCGATTTCCTGGTTCTGATTTCTGGATGCTGCTCTTCCGTTTTCTCGTTTCATGCTCCTCGCCCGCCCCCTCACTTACAGCCTGGATCTCGGGCGAATATGCAGATGTTTAGTGCCAGCGGTGTTTTTCTGATTTATAGCGTTGAAATATTAGTTTTGCTGGCTTCAATGCAGACGACATCGCGCAACAGAGAGGGGCAGCATCCAGCGCAGTTGCGGTACCCTTCCCTGGAGAGAGAGAGAGAGAGAGCCATCCACAGTACGTACGCCAGGTGACGAAGATAAAAGGTTGAATCCAAGTACATACAAATCGTCCTGTTAATAAATTGCCACTCGAAGGCATTTCGGAAACACGGACTCAATGCATTCAAATGAAAGGAATAATTAAAGGAACAAAAAAACAATACATTTTATGATTTGTCCATAAACATATCAGCGAATACTCATACAAACAATGGATCGGCGATGGTTGGAGTGAGCGAGGAGTGACTCCTCCACACTCTTTCCGAATCCTCGCATTATTTACGACAAAGAGCTGGCGATAAGAATGTAGTCTTATCATAATTATCAATTCTTTATGAAATTTATTGAGGGATTGTTGGAATTAATGACTGTTCTCGAAATGAACGGCACAAAGTATCGATGGTCCTTCTTTTTTTGAATCTTTTTGAAAGTAGAAAGAGGAACGGGCTGCAGCTTCCGAAAGTGTTTGAAAAAAGTCCCGGAACGATCTAGTAGGCCACTAGATCCATCAGAAGTTTCGGTGTTGTCACGTTTCTCTCTTCAAGAGAAATTGTTTTTAGTTTTCTTTGCTCTACCAGGACTGTGGCCCACGTCGGGAGTTCAGCACTTCTTTGCACTTCTTTGTCTTATCTTCGAGGAAATCGATGGAAAAACTGAGAAGAGATATTCGAAGAGTAGATTTTTACTTGCTCGGTTGGAGAAACGGCATTGGTGCCGTGCCTGATGCCATAGAGTTTACATTATCGCTAGAGAAGCAAAATTTTCGAAAATAACAGCCACAACAACAAAACTTTAATAGTTGCACACAAAACGACAACCTTATTATCATCATCATCATCAAATTTCTTTCTTTTTCCTTCGTTCTGTCTTTGTTGACGTCTTTTATCTTCTGCGGATTGAAGGGAAGAGAGGGAACAATGAGTGGCTGAAGGAAGTAGAAGGGGAGAGGGGAGGCTTTCTCTATCAGCAATAAATACATTGTTGTAACACTATTTTTGTGCTGGTGACTTCTCGACAGATGCTTTGGCACTATTGGTAGATTGCTACAGTTGTTGGTGTTACTGTTGTTGTAGTTCTTTAGTCTCGGTATTGCCACCACTGGCTTCATTGCTTAAATTCTGTTTTGTGACAAGCCTTAGATACGGTTATTGGCATTGTCGCTATTGGTGTTGTTTTTGTTGCTGGTGTTTTTTGTTGCGGTTGGTTTAGTGTTTTCTAAACCTTCAATGCACGCTGCTACTAACCTTAAAGCACCAACAGCTGCAGAGCCAACAACAACAACAGCAGCAACAATTAAATTATCGTATATTGTATCCTTTTTATATGAAGTTTTTCTATAAAATCTTCTGAAGACGACCCCTTCTCTTAACTCTTCGTACAGCGAAAGAAAAAGAGGCGCCGACTAAAGCTCTCTGTCTTCTGTGGCTTTGCTGTCGGTGGCGGTCATTCCGCTGCCTCTTCCCTACCCCTTACTTTTCCGCTTTTCGAAGTTTTTGCGGCTCTTGCAACATTTTGAGATCGTTAGAAGTTTACGTAAATTTCCTCAGTTTCCAGTTTTTAGCCGCGTCTCTAAAAAAGTATACTTGCTACAAGTTACTCGCCCAGAAACAGTCACACTAACAAGGTCGATGATGATGGTTTGGATGGTGCATGGGTTCATCATGAGTTTGCAGGGTGGTTGCAAAATTTTTCCATTGACGCAATCAGAGAGTGTTTTTTTAGCTTAGATAGAACTGTCGATAGGGACAACGATAGAGACAACACATCAAATTATTAAAATAACTTACTTATTTGTAACATTTTTTGGTTACGTAACGACCCTTATGCCGTTACCAACAACTGTTACAACACCAACATCATTATCGAGAGATTGATCAAGAATAGTTTATTAGGTTTGATTGACCAAAGGAATAGAAGGCACGATCCAATGTGACAGCTTACACTCGCTTACAAACACACAAACACGTTTCCATACGCATTTCCATTTCCAGACAACAGCCACATCTGTTCTAGAAGTTTGATCGAAAAGTTTTGGGAATTATCCTTTTCTTCTTCAGTTTCGATGTTGTCATCAGCAGCATTGTTCAGGAGCATTACTCAAGGACTTCTTCCTTCTAATAGAGCAAATCTTATTTAAATTGAATAATCTCTTCCACTGATAATAGCTTTCATTGAAAGAGTTAATGATAAGAGAAACATATTTTGCATTGAGAGACACAAACATATTCTTGGTTGCTTCAGACCAATTTAAATGGTCCATTCGGAAGCGAACAACTTTTCGGGAAACAAACTTTTCTTTTTCTCGTCAAGCGTTTTCTCATCATATCCTATTTTCCAGTAATCTATAAATGAAATCATCGTTTCTCTCAGGAAGTATCGTCATGTGCTATTCTCTTCCTCAAGTCAATGTTAAAAGGAATCCATCAATGGAGTTTTGCCCCATTTTCGTAGCGAAATAAAGTATTCGAATGCAACAACACAGCGACAAAGAAAGAATTTCACGTAATATGAAAAACTCCATGAATATTTTGATCAAACCTCGTTCACGAGCTTAGCTTTTGGTACAGTCAATATAAACTAGATTTTTCGAAAATGCTTGCAGCAATAACCGCTAAATTTTATTGCCTGGCAACGACGTTGACATTTCGTCAGTCCGACAAAGGCCAGGCTCTTTGCTGGCCACACTGAAAATCCATTAAAATTTAATTTCGACAAAAATCCGAACAATGTCGACTTTGAACTTCTGTTTGTGTGTGTGTGTGCGTGTGGCTGTTAATGGCTACACTTGCATGAGTTGAAAAATTCAAAGCGACAGAGAGAGCGTGTCTGTGGCGGTGCGTCACGGTTGAATTTGCTGCGGTCTGGTCGCTGCCACATCGTGTGACACGTGAACATTTCACTAATTAACGAAGTATTATTAAAACGTGCTACTGATTTGAAGGCCGGTGCGAGGGGATGTTTTCGGTGGTTGTGTGCGTGCGTGTGCCTATGTGACGTAACCTGCTTTGCAATTTAGTCCAAAATCTGTTTTTAATGGCCAACGCGTTCGAATTCTACGCTTCTACACTTTGATTACGTACGCAATGCAACAAAGCGTTCATCATCATTATCATCATCATCATAATCAACGGATGGTACAAGCATTAACGTGACCGTCAGTGGTTAAGGTATTAACCTTTTGAATAACACCAGATTAAAAAGAGTTTAATTAATTTAAAAGCTTAAAAAAAGTACTGTATTAGAGCAAGCAGACGAATTTCTCGCAAGAAACGATGAGAGACTTTATGGAAGAATAAAGAGATTTGCAGAAATTTAAAGCCGCAGCAAGTCCTTAAACTATTTCCGTTCGGTTTCTAATTGTCTGTTGCTAAAAGATTTTGATGAAACACGTTGATTTCACACTTTTAAGTATTTCAAATATTAGAAGAGGTTTTCTACACTAAACATTTGTTTAGAAACATTTGGAAAATGCAAAAATACCAGACCAAAATAAACAAACGAAACGCTCTTGGCCGCAGAATGCAAGCAGGATGCATTCACTAGAAATTGGCCAAGAGTTCAAGCAACCTCGATGAAGACATCCACAAGAGTAAAAGGGTGAAGTAGTAGTAGAAGAAGAAGAAGGAAAAGAAGAAGAAAAACTAGAAAGCAATTGTGAGAGAAAACAAGACCGAGAAGGGAGAACAAATTATTGAAATTACGGTTTCGCTGGAGCGCATGGAGTCATTGGCCTTCGTCTCCGCGTCTACTCCTCTGCCCCGCTGCCACTACTAAACCAAAGGATTTGCAAAGGAATTGATTTCTTACACCTCAGGAACAATCGTGCCTTTGTCTGGGCCAGCTGACACTGTTTCCAATTAAATTAGCTCAGCTCGAGTGAAGCAATTCGAAGAAACTTTAAGAAGATCGCAGCAAACAGGACCCGCAGGATTCATTGTGGGTGGTAAAGGAGACTTCAAACGGTATACGAAATATACCGGTAGACGGTGGTTGAAGTGAGAATAAACGCAAAATAACAGCTTCTAACTTTGCGTGGTTTTAATATTTTCATGTATTTTTTTTTTGTTCACTTTTTGTTAATATTTCCACTCTTTTAACACAGTTGCTGTTTGTGTTTTTGTTGTTATCACCCACATCATTGGCTATTTTTCTATACGCTTGTTTTTTCGAGAGAAATGCCTTTTTCCACTCTCTCTTCTTCTATAAATTCTCCACAAATTTTCAAGTGGTTTGTTGTTGTGGTTTTTGTTGTTGATGCTGCGCCTGTTATTGTCATAATAGTCGACTCGTAATAGTGATGTTGTTGTTGTTTTTGCTATCATTATTATTATTTTTACCTCTCTTCCATCCGTCGGGCATCCATCCATCCTTCAGTTTTTTATTATCTGCGCCCTTCGGTAGTTATAAATTTGTTCCATTCCGAGTTTTTTTGTTGTTGATTTGTTTTTTATCAGTTGGTCTGTCCTGTCTGCCTCTCATGAATAAGTTATTCTCTCTAAAAACTTTCTACAATCGTAGGATGCGAACGTCCATTCATTGTAGACGATGACTGGCTTCCATTCAAACCGTACCGCCCATAATGCTATATCACGAAGAGGCAGAGTTGCACCAACTCCTTCTGCACACTCCTTCGAACTTTATCGTTTTCTCACTTTAGTTTACTTCTTCTATCAAGAACTCACTATCACCACCATCATCATCATCGTCATCGTGATTACGTGGTACCGTCTGTCATTCGTCTTCCGTTTCCTTTCCTCCTTCAACTTGTTCGCCTTATTTTCTAATTTTATCTCAAACTCTCTCAGAATTTCTCTCACAATCATTAACAAGGCTAACCGTCCGACTGTTGGCCTGCTGCTTCACTTCCGGAGGACGATAATGGTCGGCTTATGATACTCTACTTAACCACTTTCCAAAATATTCGTATACAAATTGATTTCATGAAATTTTTTAATTTTAAATTCGTGGCATGCAAATGGAAAAGCCATTATTTGTTGGACTTCTCTTAGAGGACTTTCCGGTGAAAATGACTTTTTGGAATATTACAATCTTCTGATTATACTCACATAATACTTCGTAAGTCATTTTATATGTATGTACCTACATATTCGAAGGTAATAATAGTTGGAGAAAATTATATTGTAAGAATAAACACCCTCATTCATACATCTGTGACGTATTAGGGGTTCCTAAATGATTTGATCGCACGATAATGTATGTTAGCTTTTCCCTTATCAAATCATATTGTTTCAGAAATGGGTGCTGATGCCTTATCTTCCAAATAAATCGGAAATTGCATGCATTATACTACAACAATTCTAATTTCCGTTTGTGACGTTAAAGAGGGATGCTTTTAAACATTTGGGAGACGTCTTAGTAGTTTTCACATCTGAAGTAGTTTTTTAAAGCCCATAAACATTTTGGGATGTTGCTCTTTTGATTTGCTTGTAGATAGAAAAAATCTGAGGTATCGATACTGATAAATTATAACAGCAGCGACAGTGTTGATCTAGTCGATAGCCAAGTTTTTGAATAATCGAATTAATCTAACATTTTCCAACGGCTGTCTGCAAATCATATCATTTATTATGTGAACTCTTGTTCAAATTTTCTATACTCGCATACTTTTAATTTATTTTACGTTGTCATTTGGATACCATCGAAATGCAATTGTGGCTATGTACACGTAGGTATTTATCATCAGAGAAATAACAAAAAAACATTGCAGAAAAACTTTTGTCCGACAATTTCATCACCCAACCGGCGAAATCATTCCGTTATGTAAGATATTTAAACAACATAAAAATATATTGTTTATAACAAATGTTTGTGTGACGAATAGCGGTCTCTATTCATAATAATAGCTCCCACAAATATAACCACCAAATATAATATAAGTCACGATATATCAGAAATTATAGATAAGTGAGTAATCGTTAAATGATTTATAATTTCTGACTTAAGAGTTTTTGATTTGTTTTTAAGAATAGCCATGATTCAAAAAGAGTTGTTTATATACAAATTTTGGATTCGTAAAGTAAAGAGTAAAGAGGGGAGGGGTGCAGGGAGAAGAGGAAACGGCCCTACATGGTAAGAAATTTGGTTTGACTTGAACCTTCCAAGGACTCTGAAGCAAGCATTAAAATATATGGCAAGAATGGTTGGCGAATTGAGGATAACCCTCACACGACACGGCCCGTTTCACGGACGCTTTCACCTTTCAATTTTTGGAAAGTAACTCAGTTTTTGCTCTGATTCTTTGTTCAACAGGGAATGGCTTAACTCGCCATTTTATGGAAAGGTAACTACCGTGCTATATAAGGGTTACCTCCGTATTTCTTTCTCTCCTTGATTGTCATTGTTATTTCTAAGTATGTACATACATATATCATTAAATTTGTATTATTGCTTTTATGAATATTCCATAATAAACTGTCGACTTAGTAGAGATATTTAGTGGCGTTCGGGTGGGATTGGAGCTAGAAGCAAATGCGACTGGGTCCCTCCCGATAGTATTTGTCTAGTACAAAATTATTATAAATTATTATCAAAATTTCCGCCGGAAACTATGCAACGTTTTATGTTCTAAGCTGTGTGCAATTTGCTCGCAGGAATGAATGAAACACTTGTTCGTGAAAATTATCATCTTTCTGCCCCACCGAGACCCACACGTACATAGACACCAGATGCACATACTCTGAACCATGAAATGCTGCCACGCCGAAGGGGATTTAATCGCGTGCTTCGGTAATCAATGACTCTGTTACCGTCGCTGATGTTGTTGCTGTTGCTGCTGCCACCGACTGACTTTATCAGCTCACTTCACACGGTCGATTAGATACAAATTTTAGCTTTTATTCTAATTAGAATACAGTATTTATTTCTGAAATAAAGGAGAATAGTGTACAGCGTTTGTTTCATAAATTTATTGTTTTAAGCTTAACGGATGACGGAAATTTGTTCCAAAACCCATCATTATCCAACCCTATCGGAAAACTGAACGAACATGAAGAAACAATTCTCGATGTTATGGTCTTGTTCTGCGAGTGATTGCAATGATCTCAGTGAGAGAGAGTCTTCAGGTTACTCGCTATACTTAGATCTATCTAGTTTCTATCTAGACACTATCTGGAAAATTGGAAAATCTATTGCAATTTCAAAATATTTCAAGAAAAATAGAAATAAAGATTTGAAATAAAAGGTTAATGTATTTTATATTTATTCAAAATATATTTCCAGAATTTTACACTATTGATGATTTACAATGTTCTTGTAAAGGACAATGTAGCTATTTTACGTTAGCTTTTTTTGTTGACCGCAGACAATTATTTTTGAAGGCTTGTTTACTTTTATTCCATCAATTCTGTTGCTTTGAAAACTTAAAAGATTGATTAAAATTACAAGAACACTGTTTTGGTCTAATAAATTATAAATTGGTACACTATCAAAGCGTTTGGGAGATTCTGTCATCCGCATACGCCACCTGTGGACAAAAACCGAGCCTTCATTGGGTGCTGAGGCTTTCCAAAGGTTTTACGACCATCCGTAAGGTGAAGGAATACAGGTCACCAAATTTAACATTTTGGAGCTGTTTCGATAAATCAAGAAGGAAAAGGACAAATTAGGAATCTCGGTTAAAACATCTTTGTCGTTAGCAGAGCTCTTACCGGAACTGAATGATGTGATACGCCGACAGCGACCTCGATGATCACGCAAAAAACACTTCGGACACGGCTTTCCCCTGCCCCCGAAATCAGGAATCACTAAAACGATGGAGCTTTGCCCTGCGGTGGAGAGAACGCTTCTGGCTTCGGCGGATGCACACAATACGGTCAGCACAATGCACAAAATAAGCGCATGCAACAAGATCAGTTTTTGTGACTGTCTCGACGGCGAGCGACAACTTTTTTCCATTCGTAAATGTTGAATGCTTTTCCTATAAATTGCGCCTAATTCTAAATCAGGATCTAGTGAATGATTCTTGTACACGATACTGCAATGAATGATAACAATGCTCCGTCACAGAAGCCGCTCGCTGACTGTTGGTCAACTTCTTCCGTTCTGCTCTTAAAAACGAGTTGGCGCTGTGACGAAAGCTGTCGAGTCATGGTTACTCAGGGAGGACGAAGAGAGGAAGAGAGATAGGAGAGAGGCAAAACACAATCACAGCAAGACAACAGAAGAGAGAAAGAGTGAGAGAGAGGGAGAGAGAACTAACGAATTTGCTATTGCTTAAGTTTTGTTCTTTTCAAAGTAAACCGAAAATATTTCGAAGAGAATGATATACTAAGAAAATTGTCTAGCCATCTGTTAACCCTTCTGCCTTCTGAAGAAAGCATTTCTAACTGAAAAGCGGTGGAATACTTTAATTGATTCTGAAGAGTATTGTATTATTTCAGAAACATTAGAAATTTATACAGCCTTTTTTTAGGAATTAAAAAGACCGAGGGTGAGAAGATTAAGCGATTAATAATTGAGTTAAATTGGATTTTATTGAATACAGATTTCAGTGGGAAGTCCTAAAAAGGTCACTGTATTTTTAAGGGTTAAATAAAGATCAAATGTGATGAAATACTGAAACAGCATTGCGTTTTAGCCCCAATCCTTGTCAGCTTAAAATATAAATTTGTTGCTTCTAAGACAATTTCTTTGGCGATGGCTCTAAATGCACAAACAAGCTTTTGCAACAAGCTCGTTTTTATTAAAGCCTTGAAAAAATACGGAGACTTCTTAAGATTTCTCACTAAAATCCTTACTTAATAAAATGCAATTAAACTCATTAATTAATTTACTTGTAAATACGAGATAATTAATATAAGAGCATTCATGAGTAAATAAGAACAAGCGCAAACAAAGACCACAAGTAGGTACATTAAAAAAATTGACTTGCGATTGTCTTTTGTTTAATTGCGATTGTTGTCAATGATCTGTGATTGTTTCAATTAACCCGTGAGTATTATCAAATTGTCCTTTAATTGTTTCATGGACTTAGAATTGTTTTGAGTTAGGCTTTTTCATTGCTTTAAAATGGTTCATAACAACAATCTTTTCTTAAAATTATTTAATTTGGCAACGTCTGACCTTTTTTCGTTTTTAGTCAGAAGTGTTTGCTCGAGAACATTTGAAACGTTTATTCATATTAAAGTGATTAGATCTTTAATATCGATCGATAATTTCAGAATTTTACTACGAAGTGTGAGATTTTAAGCAATAATAGTTCCTGCACTCATCATTGCAGTTTCGTGTGATGTTCTTTTGAAGGGCATTTTGTTTTAGTTTTCTAAGATACAGAAAATGTTAGATTCGAAAAAATATGAAAATCTCAAGTTAAATAAATAAATTCTGAGAAACTGCAGAATTTAATTTTAAATTATTAAATATTAAAAATAGAAAAATTTTTTTGTAATACATCACCAAATTAACAGACCGCCCGATCGACCAATCAATTCTCAAAAACACGGCAGTACGAGCAAGAAATCTCTGCTAAAATGAAAATAAATAAACGTAGAAACGCAGGGAGGAAACCTTGAACGATGTGACACAAAAGCTCTTTATGACAATGATCAGCCCGCTGACTCATGCTCGTATGCAGTGATACGAGCCTTTGAGCATGTGACGATTAAAAGATCAAAATCATGCTACGTCCGATAGTTTTTTGTTCTTTTTAATTAGCTCAAAAGTCAGACGATGCGATAACAAAGAAAATGTGTTGTAGTAACTTTAGCAATAATTAGCATTGAGTATACCGGTCATAAGCTACGTACGAGTATTCTGGAATTTCACCATTTCGAGATACGACCTCTTGTATGTTATACTCGCAGAACTGACGAAGGCAGTGGCCGTCGGTGGCGAAATTAGTCACGTAACGAGTCCGTTAATCGACGCGACACGATAAGATACGAGATTTAAAATATGAAATTGAATAACTGATAATGTTTGGAAAAATACAATGAGTTCAGGGCGCAGAAAAAAATTGGGTCTCATTAATAAGAGTTCATTTGATCGAAATTTGCTCGAACACATTAAGAGAAACGAAGTGAGTTGTCAGAAGGAACTGTTTTGGGACTACGAGCTCTATACGAATTGAAATTTGGATGGTTTCTGTGGTGAATTTGTACAATTTCATTGCGTTGTTTGTAGCTACAAGCAATTTCGTTTCAAAGTGGGTTCAGGACAAAGTAGCAGAGAATGCCTCACAAACGATTCAAATAACGACGGATACAGCGTTGAAGATATATTTGGGAGAAAGTATGAGGGCACATTTTCCCAGATGAGTGTTGCTGGCCTGTCATAAAGATATCAGATGTTTTTGTATTTTTCTGTTCATTTGCTTTGCCTTTAACGAGATATCATAATTCCATTGTTTATCGTATTTATGGTTCTCCTAAATCTAATATTGAAAACGATGACTCCGAACAATAAATAGTTTGTTTCATTCATCCCTTGATATAATATATATAATATATATAATTAGTGAAGATAATAATATTTAGCTGCTGCAGTGCGAAAATATTGAAAAATGTTACCTCAAACTCTTCGATGATCATTGCTTGGAAATATTGATTTTTTTCAGTGTCGTTGTACGCGCGCCGGTTAGTAACAAAGTCATTTCATTTCAAAAGTTATTGGTCGGTACTCGCAAAAACGATGCTCTGCAAGAGTATTTTAAATTTAAAAGTAGTATTTGTCGTTACCAAGCATTTTAAAGAGTATTAAATTAAAAAAAATAAAAAAGAAATAAAATGTTATTTTCTCGATTGAATTTTTATTCCATCAGAATACAAATACATTGACAAGTCAATGATTCTTATCGCTTTTTAAATAAATACTTGAGAAGAGAATCTGCGACCTCTGCCGACGAACGGCGCCTTCTTTTAACCCTATTTTTGTTTCCACGCACGATTTCATTAAAAACTATTTTGCTTCACGATAAAAGATAGTAGACAAATCAGTGGCGTATTTAATGGAGTTATCCACGAGAGTCTGGAGACCGCCCTTAAAACAATGAGAATGAGAAAATCAGAATTTTCTGGGAACACTCAGTTTTCATTTTCATTTGTATTTTAGATTTTATTCCGCTTTCGATTTCGATTTCGATACTAATGATAATTTCTTGAGCTGCTTCTCTAAAAAAGGATTTGAACTTATTGTTTTACATTTACATTTTTTTATTCATAAGAAAATTAGTACATCCATGACGTGCCGCAACACTTCGTCAACTTAAAGGAATTCACACCAACCCAACCACAATTATTGCCTTCAATCGGGCACATCGTGAGACGCATTGTTATTATTGTGTATCATCGTGCAGTTTCTTTCTCTGAAGCATCCACCAAAATTCCATTGTTAGGATTGATCGAAACCAAGCCTGGAAAGAAGAATTGAAGCATATTAAAAACTGTTCGACTTCAGAATAAAAACACAGAAGCAAAATCCGTCGCTCCACCTTTTTTACTTCTTCTAAATTGACTGCATCGGCGCAGTAGTTTGTTGAAGTCTCTATCATGGTCTTCAGTTGACCTTTCGTTATCGCAAATGCCGGAAGGCCTTCCTGTCTCGGAGGACGACGAAAGTGATGCTTGACGCCGTTTCAGTGTCGCAGCGCTACGGTTTCGCCGCGTTGGGTATGATTTTGTCTGCGAGGGCGATCTCGAATCGGGCCTTGCTTGCCGGTTGCTCGGCTGTTGCAGCTTTACGTCCGGTGCTTGCGGCGGAGTCTCCATATGGCCGTTCATTTGAGACAATTTCAAAGAGCTCACTGATCGACTCTTCGTCGATGTCGCTTCACTAAGCTGGTGTTCGGTGTATGACCTGCGCGACTTTCGGCTGCGCTGGTAGCGACTGAAGCTGTCCGCCAACACTACCAAGGTGCCCGCTTTGCTGGTGCGTAGAAAGTAACGCGGCTTTTGCTGCACTTCGTAATCGTAGCTCTCGGGCGAAGAGAATCTACCGCGATTTAAGCTCTGTCGCTCCAAAATCGACTCGGACGCGGCGGGCGAGCGACCGAGCGAGCTCTGCGAACGTCGATAGCGCCGTTTTTCACGACCGGTCGCTGAAGACGAGGTGGTGGCAGTGGCCGTGGGTGTTGTTGTTATGGATGAGGGCGGTGTATTGGTAGCCGGGTACTTATTGTGGTGATCACCGCCCTTGAAACGCACCTCTTTGCAGGAGTTCGCACGACGTCCAATGTTGTAGAGAGGCGGGTGATCTCTTGTGGCAATAAGTGCAGGGCGCGCAGGTAGTTTTGGCCAAGTCGCCGGCTCTGGCGAAGGTGACTCCTCCTCCATCGCGATTTGCAGATCGGCGAATTCGCGCTCCAGTGTTTTCTTTGTTGCAGTCTCCAAATTGGCAGTAGCGGCACGGTTGGCGGCGACTCGCTTTGGCTTTCGCGAACTTCTCGCCCGTTCCTGGGCCTCTGGCGGCTGTTTGAATACCTGCTCTTGCTGCTTGTTGGCGTCTACCAGCAAGTCGCCCTTGTAGTCATAGAGCATAACACGCGGCATTGCTATGTTCGAGCAGGAGCGCGACGTGGTCAGTTCCCATTTCCAACGCTTGGGCTTCTTCAGCTTCAAGCTTAAGATGCTTGCGAGCGGATCGCCTGAATCAGCGTCGGCATCAACATCGGCATCTTTAGGGGGACTGAAGGGCGGTGCAAGTGAATTCTCGGTAGTCGGGTTGTCGTCGGCTGACTCGTTCATTGCGTGTTTTTTTCGCTTCTGCACCAAAAAATCTGACATTAGCAGAATTGCTTCGTTGTTGTTATGCGTGCGTGAAGACGATCACGTCGAAGATGAATGCGTCGAGGTAATTCAATTTGTTTACAAGCGATTCAACAGATGACTGCCGAGGCTAGCGAGGCCAAGGTTGAATCAGAAGTCAGTCGCAACATCATAACAATCAGACTGAACTTGCAGAGCTGTGGTCACACACGCGGGCGTTGTAAGTGTTATCAGCTCCGATTTTTGTTTTGCGATTTTCTCCAACCTCGCGAACAATTTGCGCAAATTAATTCAAATAATTTTTAAAAATGTTTTTCCTAGTTTCGCCACTACCGATCAATACGCTTCTCTCTCAAAGCTTTTTCACTTCGGTCACTTCACCGCAGTTCAGCTGTTCCCAAATAATGCTACCATTGACAATGGTTGTTGTTGTTCATTTGACGGGAATTTCGAATCTTGTTCTTGAAGATCAACAGCGTTAAGCCGCTGGCTCTGCGCCAATACAAAATGTTGTGTTTACTTTAATGAGTCGAACATAAAAAAACCATATGAAAAAGATTTTAAATTTTTTTAACGTTTTTCTTCTCTTTGTCGTTTATATTTTTAGCATTTCTTCTTTTTGGTTGTTCTGTTAATATTATTATTAATTTCGGCAGGTTTCAGCATTAGAATATTGTGGAGAAGATCTAGCAATTGCCGCGTCGGACTTGGTCGCGGGAATGAAAGGAGCGGGGGTCAATTCAATAGACATTTCTTGGCAGTTTTCACAGCTTTTTCCTAAAGTTTGTAAACATTTTTACTACAACAACAAAAACCCATCTAACACGAATACATAGAACACTTTAAAATTAAAGAGAGAGTTGTTGCTGTTGCTTAAAATTATCAACTTGTTGCTGCGTTTGTTTTTGCCATTTTCTAATTACATTTTTAAGAAAATTGTTGAAATCCGAACGGACGATCTTGGACGTAAGTAAAGAAGATCACTGAAAACCACAAAGTATGTTTTGAGTAATTGTCTTTTTAATTATTTTGAACAATTCTTTTTTCAATTATCATATGTTTTTAATTCATATTTCTTAAACTTTTGTGTGTTTTTCCAAACCTTGTCAATTTAAAAATATGTAATAATTTATAATTTTATAATTCTTCGGTTATTTTTAATCTTTTTCACTTTGCCTCAGCCATAAATAAAAACATCTGCTTCTAAAAGCAACGGCACTCATATTGAATATATTTATTGCATCGACACTATTACAATTTCGCTACTCACACACCCACACGAACTCACATAAACGAGAAACGATCGTCTCTCGTCAGCACGAGTCACGCGATAATCGTCTGTGCCGTCTTGCCGTCGCGGCGCTCATCTGCAAACTGATCTTTTCGCATTTTCGCCATCTCCACACTCGCCGCCGACGAAGTTAGGCCGCAGAAGTAACCTATCCGAACATGCCACCATCCGAGCAAAATCCTCTAGCACCATCTCATCTCACTTTCCTTCTCTTGATCGTCATTACGCCATGCCGTCCATCGATCCATTCAAATTTTCTTTGGGCTTCATAAATTCTGAGTGCTCAGCTGTGTTCTGCATTTACTTATTTGCGATTAGTTCTCTATTTTGTGTAAAATGTTGTTAAAAATTTTTGAAATTATTTAAAGATTTAGTGTAATATTTTTGAGTTCTCGAATATTTAATTTTTTCTAGAGAAAAGAAATTCAGTTATCAAACAGCGACGATAATTAACAATTAATATCATCATCAAAACCACATTACCAACATGTTCGCTGTCACCATCTTTATCCTGATCATCATCTTGATCATTGCCTACCAGCATTTTTCATCGTCATTATTGCACAAGTTGATCATTAATACATTTGTTAATATCATGACAGCTACCATCACCAGCTTCGGCATCACCAGCTCAGGCACCATGATAATCAGTGACATTATCTTACATCGTATTATATCGTGCAGTTTATTCGTAGGACTTTATATTTGAAAACCATTATAATTTGATATTTCTCTTTATTAGTTTATTGTCTAAAAATATGGATTAATTAAGGTTCTGTTTCACACTTGATCGTCATATACGAACAGCCTCAAAGCATGCAAGGAAAAATTAACCACCCTTCGGGAATTTTTACCTTTGTGTAAACCACGAACTTTTGCTGGGTGGAATGAGAAGGGAAGATTTCAAGAAATCTCGGTTGTTGACACAAGGGTTAAGGTCTAAAACAATAGTAGTAATAAAAATTAAACGGCACACTAATTAGTGCTTTAATTAACGGCAACAATAACTAGAGCCAAGCAGAAATTAGGAAAAGAAAGTCACATCAATACTTTTAATTTTTCCAGGTTTTGATCAATTTTAATTTTAATTGTAATTGCAAAAAATCAATCAGAGCTATTTTGTGAGATAGTATCGAGTAATCGAATCCCGACATTGATAGTATCTATATTAAACCAAGAAGAGGAGTAAACTTACTCTTCTTGTGACTATTTTACTTTTTCTGTAAGATAGTTTTCAAAAATGTTATAAACGAGAAAAGGTTTTAAAAAAGTAAAGACTGTAGAAGCTAGAATTTCATTGAAATGAAGAAGCGGAAAAAGGACACGAAAAAACGAAAGATATCGCCAGTTTAAATTAATTAAATTCGTATAATAAAAACGTATTTCTATGTGTAGTGACGTAACTACCATGAGTGTCATCCAGGGCGGAAGTGTCATCCAGGGCAGACAGACCAGAATTTTCTGGGGAGTATGGCAAAATATAGGGTGTTCTTTGTTTGCTTAGATAAATCTTAGTGAAGGTTTAACATTCAAACAAGCTGCTATACTGCGCTCACTGCTTGAATCTTATTATCTGTATACATACTCTGGCAAATCATCTCAGACTTAAGCGTTATCAGACTTTTGATAACGTTACCAAATTATTCAAATTTACTTTGAAAATTACTCGTCGAATCGCTCAACTTATAATTAGCATCTGTCGAACGCTGCACACGGAAGTGTGAAAGACGATAAAATGTTATCGATTCCTCGTCGATCGCAGGAGTTGGGGCTCCCCATACACTACGTGGAAAGTTTTGCGCTAAGATCTTGGCCTAGAGTAAGGAAAGTGACGTTGTTTTTTTACAATATAGAATGTGAATAAATCACATTTTTTAATATTATAATTTCAGCAATCTTAATTGATAGTGTCATTGTAAACAGTACGACACTCACAAACCAAACTCTTCGCAGTTTCATTGACATTGTTTTATTTATTTATTATAATCTTGATTAAATTAGAAAAGCTTCTAAAAGCAAAATCATTGACGAATCGACGAATTGACTAATTAGTTGTAACATTTCGCATATTGCATTATTTTCTATTGCTTAAAGTGTTTTTTGCTGACTTCAATGATGATTTTTATTCTCTCGATTTGTATATAAATTCTATATGGATTGCATACCGTTACAGGCATCAGTTTCATACATGCTCCGTGAGAGTGAGCACCCGAACGTTGAGTGTCGGCAGGTTTTCGCTGAAATAAAGTCAATTAATTTTAACTAGACTGAATGACTCTTAAAGTCGAGAATTCAATGAATCACCAGCGAAGCTCTAGAGTTAGTTTGTAACATTCTTACGAGAATAGTAATGCATACATAAAAAGTATACACAACGACAACGCAATTGTGATATTCTAAGAATAATTCTTGTCGAATTATTGTAAACGATTGCAATAATTTTCGAAAATAATGTTTTAAATCAAATTGGTCGGCTTGACAATAACGCGTTGCTGAAAGAAGCCTCTTTTGTCATATCATTCATTTCGGTTGTGGGTACTCTCGCGTCTTTACGAGGACTGTAACTACAGAGAGAGAAAGAAGATTGAAAGATTGATTGAATAGAAAAAAAGAAAAACCAAAAGCAAGGAAATAAATAAATTCGGTAGCGTATACTTCCGCTTCTAAAGATTTTAGAGTGAGAGAGTGACTCAGGCTTTATGAGACAAATATTGAAGTTCCTCTCATTTAGCTTATCAGTCCATTTTATCCACTGAGAAAAATTATAAAGGAGAAAGTAATAATAGCCCTTAAGCAGAATCGTAGTCTTCAGTGCGAGTCGTTTCTCTCGGGCTACCTGTTTCCACCGCGTCAAAGAGAGGTTGAAGAATGCTGGTTCTTTCAGCAAAGAGTATATTCCTCAATGTTATGAAGAAATGACGTATTCAGGCATCATTTTATCGCGTCCTAAGTCAAGCAGACTAAAAGTCAGGAACGAAGAGTGCGTCGTCATTCACTCAATTCGTTTTCAGATTTCACTGTGTAGGATTGATGTGGAAAGGAACAACAAGGGGTTGTTGTTGTCGTTGGCCAAACCCTCACATCACTACTACTGCGAACCGAAACAACGCCTATGCCTCAGATTTAACCAGATAAACGCGGGAGAAAATTCGATGATGGCAAGTGCCAAACAATCCGCCGCAACAACAATAACTTAATTGAATAAATTCCTTTACTAAGTATGTTTGTAAGTATAAAATAAATTGTGTTCAGATTAAATAAAGTCGACCCAACGAGAGAAGATTGTTACAGTTTTCTCGCGAACGCTGAGCGGCCACAATCGACACAGCGCTTGTCGAAAAAAGTATTTTAAGTCGACCAGAAGTGTTCGAAGTTAAGAAAAATTAATACACCTAAAATTCGTAGTCGGAGAATATTTCGACTAGCTTTTGTTTTAGTGGAAAAGGATTGAAATAAATTTAAGACCTTCCTTCAACATGAAGCTTTCATTGCTCTTCAATACGCTGCTTATCTTCGTAATCCTGGTGATGGCTTCCACCCGCGCCGACCTGCTGGACTGCACCGAAGAGCAATTTATACCGCTTCGTGATATTTCCTCTGGAATCGGGCCAAAAATCATCGATGATGGTTCAGCCGGCGACGAGCAGCATCAATTGCGCGATTTCTTCAAAAGTGTCGGTTGTCAGATCAAAAAAGGAGCCGCCAAGGTCAAAGAGCAAGCCAAGAAACTTGGCAGCGAGCTGAAGATTAGCGCCAAAAAATGGGGCGAAAAAGCCAAGGATCTGGGTTCAGACATTAAAACGAAATTCAACGATTTCAAGCAGCGTCTGTCGCGCGATTCCGACGAGGAGGTGACGCGCCGACTCTTGGCCAACGTGGAGCTAATTGATCCGGATATCCAGAAGGCCGAACAGAAGTGCGGCCACGGGTATCTCTTGGACGCTCTCGGTAACTGTAGCAAATTGAGGAAATAAGAAAGCGATAGAGACGACGGTCGTTTGAACTGCAGAGCTCGAGGGCATCAGGAAGTGTACAGCATTTAATTGAATTTAACAAAACAGGCTTTATTATTGTACAAGTACGAGTATGTTAGTTTATAATATGACAATTTCTTAAGGATTTGGTTTTTTCTAGTTTTGAGTTCGGAAGAGAAATTCACAAAATTGTCCACCAAAGTTTATTTTACATTCCAGAGTTAATAAATACAATCTTAAGAAATATAAGAAATGAGACTCTTTTCAAGGAAGTGGAGTGAAATCGGGAAAGAATTGATATGTTATGTTTAGTGGTGTAGTATTTACCAAAAAAGAGAAAGGAAGAGAGTAGAGAAATTAAATGCTATTCTCCGTGGACCGAAGAACGTAGACGAATAACGCGCCACACTTTCTTAATACAAAACGGAAACAAATCGCCAATTATAAAATATGTCTCTGTAGGCCCTAGAAGAGAGATAATGATAATTAAATGAGACTGAGAAGAGAATCATCCGACTGATTCTGGAAGCTCATTTTGAACAGTTTAATTTCCTTATTCTCTTCCAAAGACAAGAACAAGAAGAGAAGGAAGAAGAAGAAGAGGAGTTTTGTCGACAATTTGATCGATTGAAAAAGTCTTTCTCATTCCCGCCCGTCAAGATGGTACCCGTCGGGATGGACGAACAGTTTCTCCTCTCGCTCGTACCGGACTGCTGAGTGAGAAACATGGACCACATGGATAAGATACAATAAAAACATACATATAGAAGTGTTTTGATTGGGCGTTTTTTTAATTATTTAAGTACATTTTTCAATGTTCAATTTTCCATTTGTATTGCTTAACCCTTACCGGGCTGGGCTGGGGTACCCGTGTACCTTTTGCGTTTTTAGAGCAACAAAACTTCGATGCTATAAAACATAGAGATCTGAAATTTGGTGACATCTCTGAACACATAAATCAGATTATGATATAATATTTGCGTCCTTCCCTTTTAAAGTTTCCTATCATGGCTGACGTGGCACCCGGACACCCACACTAATTGACTAACTAATTGTGTTTTCTTAGCAGATCCTATTTATTTGCGATCTAATTAATTGCGATCTAACCCATTTCTAGAGCTCTAGCTTCTATCAATAGAATTTAGAGTAATAAAAGTATTATTAGTAAAAGTATTGTTAAGAGTATTATTATTGAGGTTTGACTTTGCTATGCCTAAAGAGGAACTCAAATGTAATGTCATTAATTTATGTAATTTCTACTCTCAATAGCTGTGTGCATGAAGAGTACGACGTATCATCTGAAGTCCATTGACTTAAATAAATAATTAATAATAATTTTCTAATTTTGCTTTTTTCCAAGAAACTGCTCTAATGATGTGAACTTATAGCTTATTTATTGAATCACGGATAATTTACGTTATGTATTTACATTTAAATTGTTGACCGCATTATTGACCTTCATTTTCATTCAAGGTACACAGGTACCTGTCAGCCAGAATATGGTGTGCTTTTCTTCAGCCATATAACTGTTAAAATATTTATTATATTACATTTTTCCTCTTCATTTATTTTTCCCAAACCATTAAAATTTAAAAAAAAAAATTATAATATAAGATTCTCTTCCCCTTTCTTCTTCTTACTCGTCCTCTTCGGCTTCAATCTCTTCTCCTTCTTCGTTCGTCTTGTGTCTTCTTCAAGTCATACAATTTGATTGATTTCAGAACAAATGAGACAAAACAAAAGAACTAAGTTGAAGAGCAAAAACAACAACGAGAGAAATAAGAAACCAAGATAATAACAATGCAGTCAAACAGGTTAAAGACACGAAGACTACAAGAACAAACAACGGACCAACTCGGAAACCAGAACCAGAAATTAAAAAAACCACACAATCTGGCAAAGAGAAAATGTCTGAAATTATGTCAAGTCGCTGAAGGCAGCCGCTGCTCCTCACGTTGACTCCGGTGAGAGCCGTCGCAGCGCTTGAACGAACTACAAGAACGCCGTCCGGGCATGCGCGGTCAGACAGTGCCAAAGTGGCCCGCCTGTTTTCAGAACGATGATGGAGTTGCCCATTCTGGATGGACTTTCTTTCGATTGTGCCTTCGGTTGTGCGAACAATAAAATTCCGACAACGTCTTAGAAACTGTTCCGCCAGAAAAGGAAGAAAGAGAACATCGCACGGCTTCGACGGCAACGCAAGTCATAAACACTTCTGCTCACTCTTGGCCACGTTGAAGTTGATGTTACCTTGCTACATGTTGTTATTGCGATTCTTATGATCACTTTTGTTGTTGTCGTTGGTGTGCTCATTATTGGGATTGCTTTCGAGGAAATCCTATGCATTCGCAACAAAACAAGTTTCAGTCTGTGTCCGAACGCCGCGCCGCACAGAGCAGCGTGATTGTGCCGTGCAGTCTTCATTCCATTCGCTATCGTCAGTCGGCCATCGCCAGTGATCAGTGACGCCAGTGACCACTATAGCAGTAGGTCACCATGAAATCACCCGGAATGTCTGTAATGATCCTAGTGCCAGGGTTATTTTCACTTCTCGCTATTATGGACAGAAAAACTTGCAGCGTCGAAGCCGCAGCGATCAATTGTGGTGATGACTCAGCAGCTGCAGAAGCTCTTGCTGTCGCTGCTACCGAAGGAACCATAGCAACGAAATCTGCACCACCAAGAGAAATTGAAAAGTCATCAGCACATCGCGAAACGGCAACGTTCGCAAAGCCATCAACAGATACAGCGCCATCAGAAGCAGAAGCAGCAACAACAAACCCAGCACACTCGACTTCACCAGCAACCACAACTAGCGCCTCCAGTGACGTGAAACAGTTCTTGCAGACGGTGCAGTGCACTTTGGAGAGGGCTAAGCCATGGGTGGAGGAGATCGAGAAGGAAGCTAAAAGGTTGGAAGAGTCAGCAAAGCGTTTCGGCGAGGGCGTCATCAACAAGTTCAGCGATTTCATGGAGAAGCTGATTCCCGGCGTTGAGGGGGCCTCACACACCGGTAGTACCATTGCTAACACAAATCAGAACAACCACAACAACAACAACAGCAATAATAACAAAAAGCAATCTAGCAACCCGGTCCAGTCGTTGCTTAACACCATCCTCGATGGCTTCGGTGCCGTGGTCAGTGTGGTGGGCGGCGGTGTTGCGGGTGTCGCCACAGGCCTCAAGCCGCGACCGGCATATGTGGTCCCCGCGAAGGAGCCTGGCGCAATGAGTGAAGTCGTGAATGAAAAGGCTGGGGATGGGGACCGATTCCCCGGTAATGATGATATCAGTATAGCCACCGCTGATACTGATGCCGATGTTGCCGCTGCCGCTGCCGCTGCCGCTGCCGCTTCTCCTGTAGTTAATACCACTTCGCCTGCTCGTGACGCCGCGGCCGTGGCAGCTGCAACCATCGAACATGCCAACGAACTGGAAAATCAAATCGTAGACGCCGCCGACAGTGAGCAGATCTGCCCCTTCGGATTCGTTGTTGATGTGCGCGGCATGTGTCAGCGCGTCGAGTATTAGCCGCGTCAGAGCGATTTCAATATCCATACAAATAAAATTAAATACTTTTTAAAGTCTCCAAATGAAAGTTGACCTTTTAGTCAATAACCAACCGGTCAGGGTTGGTCTGTAGTCACAGAAGACAAGTTTGCGTATCTAACGGATACATAGGACGTGGACATGGATGGTGAAGATTGAGGGTGAGGCGGAAATTGTTTTGTAATATTGTTTTGTAATAATATATTAAAAAAAACTTAATTTCTAGCAATTGCATTCAACGCGTATTCTATTTTATTATTCATCATAGATTTTTCTATTGCATTAAAATAAAATATAATAAATTTGCGGCAAAGAACCTTGATTTTATTTTAATTATTCAGATTACAAAATTATTATCATAAATGATATTTAGCGAATAGCAACTTGCTAGTAGCAAGTTATCATCTGTCGTTACCAGATGAAATTATAGAAACTCACTCAGGTTTATTGAATATGCCTAAATGTATGCAACAGCTAAAACTTATTCATTTGATCAAACATGATCTTAGAAGCACTGGAAAATTTGGACAATGTGAAGCAACGAGCAAGAGGTTGGACCATCAGGTTTGAGTTGGTTTGTGCAGACTTGCACGAAAAAATTGATACCGCGTCCCAATTTGACGGACTGAGCGACGTTGGCAGAGAAATAAGGCCTAAAAATTCCCTTTCATTCATAATTCATGTCCTTTGGTTTTCGCACTTTGGTGTTTTGTTGTGTTTGTGTTTTGCTCGCGAACGGGTTTCTTTTCTGCGCATGGGTCAATGAATAACTGAATAAGGAATAATGAAATTTCGTTTTATATTTATAATGATTGCTCATGCTTTGAAAGAAAAAAAAATGAAAGTTATCCTAGATTTGGAATTCACTCACGACAGATCGTTTATGAATCAGTGGTGACAATTAAAGTCTACTTATCACCTATGGGTTTCCGAAATGAAGGGCTCTACAAAATTTTGACCTTAATGCTTATTGATGTTATAATTTCTATGCGAAATTTTTACCAGCTACTAATAAAGGTTAAAATGTTGTATGAAAAATTGGTTTTTATCTTTATTTTCGTGTAGTTCTATTAAATTTTAATTTAGTTAGATGTTAGTTTTAAGTACATATTATTATAGTTTATCAGATATACATACATATGTATGTACTCTCAAATCATTTTAGCTCCGGGAGCAAGAGCATTCTTTAACCTCGTTATGTTATTTGCTTTAAATTAATTATATTCTTCTTGTAAAGTAAACTACAGAGGCTACAGTAAACTAAAGTTTTTAGGACAATACACTATAGTCTTAAAATTTTATTGAGTTTATAAAATTAAAACACTATTAAGTTGTGAATCAGGCTCAATAAAAATCACTTTGAACTTGAACTTCGATAAAAATTAATAAATGTAGATTTCGCAAGATTAAGAGTGATTTTTGTTTTCATCAAAATTTTTTAAATACTAATTTTAAATATTTTTTGTAATCAAAATGTTTACTCAAAACTACCGAATATTCATTAATTAATGTCTTCTCTATTAAATCGTCCCCGCCAATAATTCGACAATGGTCCACAACAAAAAAGAAATAAATACAATATAAATAATAAAATATAGCGTTATTTGCTTGAAATAAGCACGATTCATGCACGATGGTGAAATGTCATGCGTGACTGATTCATTTATGTTTTCTTTAAGATCTGAAGTACGGGAAATATTGGCCGGAATGTGTACCGAACATGCTTTAAAAAAAACAAAAATAAATTTATAAATTAAAGCTTTGAGTGTCGGCTTATGCAAAGTATTTGTAATCTGTTTTCAAGTTATTACAGATAATACTTAACCTGAACAAAGCTAAACAAAAAAAAACTGATCTCAAGAGAGAACGATTTAATTGCTGCTTCTCGTACACGCAACTTTTACTCACACTTCTGCGACGATGATTGTCAGTTGTTGTCACTAATATTTCAAACAGTAGTTGCACAGCTTTCGAGGTAAACGGTTAAGTGTACTTTAAGCGCTTACTCGGTTATTACATTAATAGAACTAAAAATATTCTCATCGAAAATAACAAAAACGCAAAATATGAATTCACCATATTCGCTGATACTGATCATGGGCATTGCCCTCTGCGTGACCTACGTGTTGGCTGATTGCGGTGACCCGCCTTCGTCGGATGAGGGCGAAGTGAAGACATGGATCAAGAGTTTGGGCTGCAGCATTAAAAAAGGTGCCGAAGATTTGGGTGATGCTTCCAAGCCCATTGTAGACAAAATTGGCACTTCCGCCAAGGAACTGGGCACCAGTATACAAAACAAGTACCACGAACTGAAGAGCAAATTGAGCAGCGAGGAGGTTCACGTAGAGAACAGGGAGAATATACCGAATGTGCCGACTGAGAAAGTGCCCCTAGCACCTCTGGCAGGCGAGTCACCCAAGACTGCTGCCTCACCCGCTGCAGGTAAGGATACGGTTGAGAAAGTCACAGAAAAGCCCGAAGGCCTTATATTTTGCTCCATTTCAGCTGCATAAATACCTCAAAGGTTAGACGCTGATCAGAGGCTGTTCTTTTCCATTCCAATGCTTTTGATTGATCGCAACATCAGTCCGTGAAACTATCAGTAACAACAAATCGTCTTTGAATACCTTTAAAAATACTCGTAAAACAATTGTTTTAGAAATATTGGAAACAAAAATCAAGTAATAAAGTTAGTCATAAACAAGTGCGCCTTAATCCGATTTTATGGGCACTCTTTTCATGAGCAGTTTTCGAGTATTGATTGCATTTGATAAGAAAGTGAATGGGAAGAGAGAAAAAACGTAGTAAAATATTTTATTCACTTTATATGTATTTACATTCATTGTGAAGATTTCATTGTAAGTCTGGACACGTAACTTGGACATATTCGATTTCGTGTCATTTTCGTTATGACTCAACATCATCAACTAACGTTTTAAAAAGTCTTGATTGTATTATTGCATTGCTTTCGGCGAAAGACTCAAATAGACGAGTACGTATGTAGGTATTTCTGAGTTAAAAGTTTGAGTGAAGTGAACACCATTTCATTTCATGTGATGTGAAAACTGATGCATCGTTTTTTATGAAGTGTCCCCTCACATGCATGTTTCTTGTTTATATATTAACGGACGCAACGAAGTGGTTCGTAAGTGGAAACGTAATGTGAAGTAATAGAAGTAGTAATGGATAGCTCCTATGTACTATAAATTCCAGAATAGATCATTTTTTACACGGCGATGTCATTGCCAAGTAAGGTATAACAATATTAAATTACTTTTACTATGAATAGGCAACATACATTCTAATAGACAACATTTATTACGTTTCTAATTTTCCTTTAAATAAATAAAACTTTTAAATATTTTTAATATTACGAAATATTTATTGAAATATTTTAGTTTGTTACTTAACTATAATACTCTACACTTGTTATTTGTTGTTTGTTTTACATTTGTTTGTTGTTTCTTTGTATTATAGTTATGACATTTTTAAATTATTTTTAGTTTCTATTTTTCTCTCAATAAAGGCTGCTTTGAAATGGTTACCCTTTGCTATTTTAAAGGCTAATGTTATTGATAAGAAAGTGAATGGGAAGAGAGAAAAAACATATTCGAACATATTCTGCCTTTGTGAAGCCTTTTTTCTTCATGGAATCTGTAATGAAAAACATGATTTGAAATAAAAATATCTCATAGAACATAGAAAAAATTAAAAACTTTCTTACCGAACAAAACGCTATTAAAATTCGAGTATGCTTTAAATGTTTTTTTCTGTCTTACGCCTTCATAATTGTATAGTAAAATTAATTTTGCTAATATAACAAGCCTTTTAACGGCCTTTTACTGAGCATTTTACTATATTACAATTTATTTATTCACCTGATCATAACTTTGTTTTTTCTGAACTGATTTTTAAGATCTTTATTGCTTTTTAAAGCCAATGCTTGGGATGTATAAAAAGGGCCGAAGTTATATGGCTTAATAAAACCCATTTCAACATAAGTGCATATATGTATGTAATTACTTAGCGTATAAAAAGTTATCTTCTAATACTTTTTTCATGCTTCAAGCTTATTACTTCGTTTCAGTATTGTCGGGCTAAAAAAGTGGAAAAAAAATAATGAGTTAAGAATATTACCGAAAATAAATGCTTGCTCATTCTTTGCTTATATTTTCAATGATTTCCTGATTTTCTGATTCCATCAGTTTTATTGCTGACATAAACAAATGGCCGCTAAAATAATTTCATTCATTGAGAAAAACTGGTTCAGATTAAGATACTCGTAATTACTGGTGAGTCATCAAGCGGAAGTGTTGAATGTACGCGTAAATGTCGATCTACCTAAAATTGTTCGTAATGTTGTTTTATCAATTTTGGTCTGGATGCTAATTGATAGGGCAGAATTCAATAAATTAAGAAAAGGTAAATTATATTTCGAGATATTCGTACTCAATTCAATTGAATTCTTACTGAATCAATATCAGTCCACCGTAAAAAAAGCATAAGCAAATATATGTAATACATCTATCGCTTTGTATTTCATCTATAATATATGTACATATATAATAATATAATATTATATAATATATAATGTCTACATATAGATATATCTAAAAAATAAGTAGTATATCCAGAATTATTATTTGTTGCGAATCTAGCGGTTAGCTTGCTGAGAGTTATAGTCAACGTGCAAAGATTCGGCATACAAATTTTATGCCAAACTTTGTATACAAAAACTTTGTATACAAGAATACTGTTAGCAGTATTGTTAGCCGTACTGTTAGCAAGAATTACTGTTGCTGAAGGTTATAATATTCGCCGCGGCCGAAGGCCGCCAATACGCGGAAAAACCTGTATGCAAAAAACTTCACATTGCCGAGAGGATTCTGCTAACATCTTTTAAATAAGCTAAAGCTACATGAACTGAAGTAGTAAGTGTTTCTTTATTATATTATATAACGTTTTAAAGGTAAAAAAATCAGGCTTTTCAGACATATAACTTTTTTGTATGTTAATGTATTTGTTTAGGAGAAAAAAAAATTTGTTTTGAGGAGTATTCAAAATACAAACCTTGAACGAGGGTTTTATGATTTATGTGCACGAATTTGCACAAGTTAATTTTCGATGCAAGAATTTCGGAATTTAGTTACCAACCCTTTTTTTTCATTATATTCGTTTAAGATTTAAAAAATATTAGTCATGATATTCATAACATTTCATAAGTAGAGCCTGAAAAGTAATATGCTCTTATTTGTTATCTATTTGCAAAGTACATACATATATTGTATATATAAGGCCGCGAAGTACTCACAACTGAGAAGCAAAGATCTCCATTATAAACAATGCCAATATAAAAAAAAATTATTACGAATTATAGATCTGAAGTATACCTGACAGCAAATAAATTACTATCAAAGAAATTTTTCTTATTAAAAGAATAAATAATAAGAATTGTTCATACTTTCATACAGACGTATTGATTTCATGATTTACTCTGGGGAAAAATATGAATTTCTTATTAAAATCAAGAATTAATGAGATTAACTTTTAGTTTTAAGTCGCTACGATTTTCTTAATGAAATAATAAGATTTTTTTATGAAGGAAGCATATTATTTGTATGATTAAAAAAGATTTCATGTAAAATGGTTCAATAAGAGATCTTATTGTTTTTATGAGGTACTATTTTTCTCTGTGCATATACAGATAACTTTTTTCTCAAGCTATTATGACGATTTTTAATAGTATTTTTTAAAAGTGCTGCATTGTGCTTCTCCGTCTATCGGGCATTAAATTGAGATTATTTCCTCTAGCATCTCGCTCTCTCGTATCGACTTATTGGCTGTTGTCGTCGCCTCGGTCGATTCAGTAACTCTTCGTCTTCCGCAATAATCGGTTGCACGGAATCGAACGTGGAAATAATATTCATTGACGACAAAAACTCAAAATATGAATTCGAAATTGTTATTATTAGTAATGATGGGTATTGTCTTTTGTGTGAACTACGTTATGGCTGACTGCGGTGACCAGCCTTCATCGGATGAGGGCGAAGTGAAGGCATGGTTGAAGAATTTGGGCTGTAGCATTAAGAAAGGTGCCGAAGACTTGGGCGATGCTTCGAAACCCATCGTTGAGAAAATAGGCACCGCCACTAAGCAACTAGGCACCAATATACAAAACAAGTACCAGGAATTAAAGAGCAAATTGAGCAGCGAGGAGGCTCACGTAGAGAAGGAGGCTGCTCACTTAGAGAACAGGGAGTATATACCGAATGTGCCGACTGAAAAGGTGCCGTTAGCAGCTCTGGCCGGCGAAGGTGAGAATACGGATGGGAAACCGCTAGTAACACCTGAGAGCATTGATCAACGTTTCCTTTTTCAGCTGGATGAATGCCCCAAAGGCCAGGCGCTTGATCACAGGCATAAATGCCGTCCGATCTAATCAGGGCTAACACAATGAGCAAATAAGTATATTATGATATATTGTATACAACCGCAATTAGAAAGATCATCACGCATTCCTCCTCGCAGCTCTAATTGAAAATAAAATTGTAAATTGTATGAGGACATGGCTTCAAACATGTAAAGAGCAAAAATAAAGTAATACTTTGGTAATAATTACATACGTATTAACTCAATTACAGAAGAAATCTTTCCATACTGATGACAAATCTTTACTGATTTTTTAGATGGCGATTGCTTTTGATACGAAGGTTTGTAGAATTTGAAATCCGTTCTGTGGAAAAAACAGGTTTAAAAGATAAAGCACCGCGATATAGTTATAGATATAGATATAGTTATAGATAGTTACCGCGGAAGAAATCGTCAGGCAAAGTTTTCAACCTCTACCTTTTATCTTTTTGGGACGATTTTTCGACTTCTCTCAAAATGTTTGTTTTGTGTGTAAACGGCTTTAGACGATGCTGCCTCCTCTGAGCGAAAAAAGACACTGAACCAGTTTCGTGACGTTGTCTGGTTTGTCCACAAACCAAGAAATATGAGGGCAAGACGGAAATTCGTGTTGTATATTTCTTAGTTCTCAGATAGTTACCTCATTCTTCTTCATTCTTTATACCATGTCTGTATTAAAAGTAATAAATTCTCTGTAATCAGTTTTAGTCCTAAGACGAAATCACCTTTTCTGTTGTTACGTAAACAAAGCTCGACTTAAACAGCAGCAGCAGCAGCAGCATTATCTGTATAATGGTGTTTTATAATAATAACACTATGAAAATATTCTGATAGTGATTTTGCTTTGTACTTCTAAAAAAAGCCCCCAAAAAAGCAAAAGGTTATCACAAGAGTTTTCTGCAAAATTCTGCCACAAGATTTTGTGGAAGAGCATTGACAAAAATGTCAGAATAAAATATGCTTGAGTACTTTTAGGCGAGACTTAAAATTGTTACAGAATCACTAAAAATTTGTTAAATATGTTACGGTATCGGTGATTATTCATAATTACTGGTTCTACCACCGCTCGGATTGGTAAATGTGATAAATATCTTGCCTATTTATCAAATTAAATGGTTATCTTATATAATTTCTAACTTGTAATGGCAAATGTGATAAATATCGGAAATAGAAGGCTGCACAAGATGTCTGGAAGGCTTGAAGCTGACAACAACATTTTTGCATTGAGTGCAGTACTTCCACTAGATTTCGAATCCAACCGTAACTGTCGGAGGTATACTCGTATGTGGTAATGTTTTCAGCAGCGCTTCCGCCAGACACTGCTTGATTTACAAATGGATTTGCAATTGGAATCCATGCAAATGGAAGCACTTCAGACAATCCCTGAAACTTTCAAGACGTCTTGAACAAGCCTTCAAGACGTCTCTGGCAGCCCTCTAATCGAAAATAACCAATTCAGACAGTGGTATACAGCGCAGTCTTCCTGCATGGCGGCTTTCGGGTTATAACTCCATCAACAAAACCCTTTCTGTAATGTAAAGTATTTTGCATTTCTCGGTAATGTAAAGCAGACAGGTTCTTCTTGCGTGACGGCCTTCGGCCGCGGCAAGCATTATAACTCTCAATCAACAAGATCCTCTCGGTAATGTAAAGTCTTTTTGCATTCGGGGTCTTCAAAGCACAGGGCTATTTGATAAACATGCAAGAATTTATCACATTCACCAAAGCGATAAAGACATACTCATACAAGGTCGTGAGTAAGAGGGAACAATTAAAAGAAGTCAAAGTGAAGTGTCACTTCAATTCCTGAATTTTTTTAAATTTTCTTGTCAAAGTACTCCAAAGATGTGGTATTTATAATGAATTAAACCACTAAATCACTAAATGTGTTAGCCCGTTGCGTATTGGTTTACATTGTACACAGTGACATACTTTGCCGATTTTCTCCGCTTTCTGTTTCATGGAGCTGGTCACTTTGGCAACTGAGCGGCTCATACGCACACGATCATAAGTGTGTGTATGTATTTTAACAATTTCAGAATTCGAAATAATAAAAACAAATTGTTGAACGGTGGGATTAATATGTATTTCATTCCCCCTCGATTTTGTTCTATATTTTCTTTTTCATACATACCTTTGGAGTTGCTTATTCTTCGTATGCTTGTGTGCATACTAGTATAAATTTTGCGCTTACCAACCTACCAATCGTTTCGTATTCCGCCTTTCTTCTGCTCTGCCCGTAATACTCATCCTTTTATCGAAATTCAATCCCTGCTCAATCAAATGCTAATGTTTTTCGACTCATTGCTGACATGGCTGTTTCTTTAAAACCAATGACTTTACCATCCCTTCATCGCTCATTGTGCAGGGCGAATGCGATTGCATGGAAAGTTGCTTCATTTCTGTGACAGAAAATTGTTTCAACATTTGTTGGTTGGTTTTTTCGGAATTGTAACCCATTCACTAGATTATACTAGAAAAAATTACAGAAACTAGAATAAGAACCAGTTTGAACAGTAGAAAGAAGAGATACGCGTATAAGGACATACAAGAAAAAACATACCAGGGAGGAACAGTGCTCCGAAGGAAATCAGTTCATTTTGCAAGAAACTGCCTTAAGCTCTGGCTTCACAGAGCCAGATCGAAAGCCCGCTGAGTATGTTCATACTCTTATACACACATGCACACAATAACTTATTCTTCAAATAGAGAAAACAAGAGACGGTAAAAGTCTTCTAAAGAAATATAGATGATAGAAGTGAAAGAGGACGGAGAGTTGGAAAGAGATAGAGATAAAGAGAGAGAGAGAGAGAGAGAGAGATGCGATTAGACAATAAGAAATAGAAAAATAGGATTAAGCCATATTCATACAATCTAACAAAGAATAACAATAAGGATTTGTTTACATTTCAGAAAAATAAACGCATTATTGACGATAATACTCGTACACTGGAACAAAATCTAATCTAATTACGAATAAAATTACTGTTATTTAAATTACGAATTAGCTAATCAAAATTCAATATATCCATAAAGGTCGTAGGCTTTGATAAGATCTTGTGGAAATAAGTGCCAAATCATTGTAGAAGTGAAAAAACTACTTTTAAATCAAATGAAAAGTCTACAGAAATCGTTGATATAATTCATTGTAAAGTCTTTCGAAAAATTTTTGTTAGAATTCCAATATTAAATAAAAAACATAGTAGTTTTAAAAGGTCCACAAGCGACGAATTAATTTGAATTTGAATTTAGAAACATTTTGAAGGAATTCGGGTTGGTAATAAGAAGCTTTGACTTCTTAGAATCTTCTCTGTAAGTTTCTAATTACTTTGAAATTACATACTCCGTTCATTTTTTCCAGTGTAGTTTGTCTCTCAAGTTTATTATTATGCGCAATTGAATAACTTTTTAAAAGAATAAGAGAGGACCTCCTATGGCATTTCCTCCTTAAGAGTTGACTACTTTTAGGACTGCTTGATATCCTGGGTTGAAATGTCAACAACATAGAAATGATTAAAGATGTCAAAAGAGCCCCATCGTGGAAAGAATTGATTGACCGCTAGTCATTCGGTTTCTGTAGCAATGTCTGTTTAGAAGGAATTGAAAATAATTTCCAAGCGAGTACATGTTTTACGTTATGCCACTAGTAGTGAAACATTAGTAGTACTTAGTAGTAAAACTCCATTGCGATTCTAAGATTTGCACTTTTAAACTTATTCATTTAAGATTTAAGTTTAAAATACATGAATTCATACGGTTTCTTGGAATTTTTAATAAGTTGGTAATTTTGCTGTGGTTCAAAAATCTTCGAAAGTTTTACGATATTCTTAGCAACCAAACACATTTATTTCAATAATTTTCTAAATTTTCATTTTCAGTGCCGTCATTCGAATCGGCACACAAACAGAAAGTTTTAACTTAACCCATTTGTGACTAACCGTTTAATACCCATTTGGTGGAATAGTAAAACTTTTACTTTTGGTTTTTAACCTTTCTTCAAATCGTTGTTCTTTGTAGTGTTTCTTTATTTCTATCCGCCTTTTAAATCACCCTCTTCTTCTTCTACTCCTTACTGCTTCTTATTTACGCATTTATGGCTTCAGCTTGTGCGGATCGGAGGCACATTTGTCATTAATGTCTTCCAATTTTTGCTTTTCCATTCTTCGAATCTAAAGCATAAAAAAATTAAATCTTCGATACTTGTTATTGTTGCTGCGGCTGTTGCTGTGTTTCATATCCTTTCTTTTTCTCCTCTTCGTAGTTGAGGAAAACTTTTTTGATGTCTTTCGGCTGCAGTAGTTCTTGTTGAAAAGTTAGCCATTTTCTTTGTTTGGTTGGACACTGAAGTGAACTTGGCATTAGTAGAAGTTTTTCACAGAGGCGTAGCAGAGGAAAGGGGGTTCGGTAACACGATTGCACCGTAAATACTTCGAATATATCGACTTCTGCTCCAGTCTTTCAACTACGCCATTGCGTAGTACTCATGGAATCTCTTGGGCTCAGCATGGGCTTGGCTATTTCTTCAATAAGGACCTGCTATTTCCCTGTTTTCTGGAGCTTAGACAAAAAAGCGATATTGTTTTGTCTTCGATACCGAGTGCAGACAACAATTCGACAGAGCAGAGAGCAGAGAACAAAAAAAACAAAAAGGAAAGGAACACGAGGAAAGGTCTTCTCGTCGTCTCTGTGGATTCTGAAATTATGACACTTCTAGCGATACGAAACAAAGAAGAATGCCAAAGTTTTGGCTTCATTCCGTTTCCACTGATGGTTTCCTTCATTTTCAATTCGATGGCATCCAAATATTCCGAAAAGAAACTTCCCGGCTTTTTTCTTCTTCTCTAGTCTTGTGATGATTTCTGTTTGCAATGTTTTTGGTTTGGGTTTGCATTCTCTTTTGCAGTTTAAAAGTTTATCAATAAAATTATGAAGGAAACTTTTTAATTTGATGCATTTTGGTCTGCGGGCTATTTCTGGTAGCAAGAGAGGGTGGGCGGTGGTAGGGGCGACATGAAGAAAAAGAAGGCGGCGATGAATACACCGGATGGATGCTCATTGAGCTCTAACACTAAAAGCATTTTTAAAGTAAAATGGATGAATACTTAACATTTAAACTTTCCGAATATGCGAGATACACGCTTCCAGTTTGCATAAAAGGCTAGAGCGAGAGAAAGAAAGACAGAGAAAGTGTTTTTGTAAAACAGCTGGGAACCATCCAAAAGTTTATGTTTGAAGGGAGTTTCTAATTTCTTTCAATACATTTTATATCTATTTTCGAAATAGCCGATAGTGGACGTCAATTAGACACGATTTCCATGCGATACAAAGGTTTTCGAGATATACGAGAATATGCTTCCAAACAGACAAACAGTCTTCTGAACTGCAATAGAAAATCTCTGTTTTTAAACTGAACATTTTTTAACTACAATCGGAAGAGGTGCAGACAGAAATTTATCTTTCGTAATTCACTGTTTTCTCGAAAAATCGACGGCAAAAAATTTCTCGAAAAATTTATAATATCTTGCAGCTTATAAAACATTCTCCCAACTCTGTTTTCGCAGTTATTTTTAGTTCAAAGATAACAAAGTAAAAGCAAATTATATTTTTTTATTAAATATCCCGAACTCCATACAAATATTATTCCCTTAAATTGTCTTCATTGATTTATAGACCATACGGAAAACTTAAAGTAAAAGTTTTAAAGGATAGAACCTGATCACAGCTAATTGTTTAAAACTACGTAGTTGGCAAAAATTTTCTGTTTCTCTCCCACAAAGCATTAGTCCTTTTCCTTTCCCAACAAAGAATTACATCCTTCCTTCCTAAATGACAATAAAAATTTAGCCATTATGGTCCCTTTTTAAAATTATTTTTCATATCCATCGCCAAACTATTTGCAAATTGCTTTCTGGCTTCCGTTTTGTATTCCTCAACATTGTATTTTGATTGCTAAAGATATATTGAAAAGAAATTAAAGAAATATAATTCGATGCATTCTTGTGTGTGAAGAAGATTCTTACGTTCAGCGCTCTCTCAAGTTCGTTGTTCGTCAAGCGTCGTAGGCCTCGATAGTTGCGACCTAAAAGTCGTCCAAATTCGTATCTCGAGATTTGATAATCTTCGGTAGTAGTGGCCTTCAGGTCTTCATTACCACTATCGGTCGAGCTCTTCTAGACAAAATATAAAGCAGACACTCGTAATTAAAAGAATAAACCGTTTTGGTCGCTTAAAATATATTAAACAAGTTTAAAGCATTGAAAATTCTATTTCCTTACCGTTGTTTCGGTTGTGGCTGGAAGAATGGTTGGTTTCGGTGGTTCGGGATCACTGAAGACCTCGTTCATTAGATTGTAAACCGTACTCAAAGTGTTCTTCGTGTCCACGTATTGCTATGTTCATTTCAAATAATTATTTTTTATTATTATACTCCTTTACCATTTTCTCTTTATCCTTACATCCACTATTAAGTTCTTTGTTGTTAGCACATTTTGTATGAAATTCCAAAATATACCACGTCTGGCGCGCACTTTTGGCTGGTCGGAGGAGAGTATTGAGGTAGCCGAGGGGTATTCAGCATTTCTGGGCGCTTTATTGGAACCGGAACCAGTACAAATGACCACCAACAAATGTAGCAGCAGGAACAATAAGAGTTGTCGACACATTTTCCTTTGAAATAATTAATTTCTTTATGTCTGTGTTGGTTAAAATATTAGAAATTTGGAAGCTGTCTTACGATAAGCCGCCTGTTTTCATTCATAAGCACACTTCTAGATCTAGCGTTGTTCAAGCCCTCTAGCCCTTCAATTGGTCTAGCCCCCTTTTGGCTTAGGAAAAGTGCTCTTTGCTAAAACACTCTCCCGCCTAAATGACGGGAAATACACTCCCTTCCCATACGATTCTACTCGCCTCGACCCAACCGACAAATCCTGACTTTTCAGCGCATCTTTAGCGATGTACTAGAGTGAGCGAATATGAAAACGATCATTGGATTTTGGTACATGCAGACAATTTACATGCAGTCACACATTATGACAATCACGCTCCAAAGTTCAATGACTTTTTGACAGGCGTTCGTGTAAGTAAACTCCATTACTTGTTACGACGTATTTGTTGCCAAGAGGTTCAGAGGTCAGCAATGACCGAAGCGGAAAGAGCTTCCATTTGGTATGTAACACAATTAAACAGTTTCGAATACAACTACGCACATCCACTCACACTTCAACGTATAAAGCCACACCATTTACATGTACCGACTACAACTTTTCATGCTTTCATGCCATCCCGCCAGCAGCCAGAGGGGCTTGCCACCTTGCAGTTGTCCGTTCCACTGTCACTCTCTGACAGTGATGCTTTTATATGATTTGTATGTAGAAGTAATACGATATTCCTATCCTGCTCGTTCTTCAGAACTCATCCACGAGGGTGCTGCAGTGTACCACCGCGAATCAACCACACCGACCGACCGACAGACCGACCGACAGACCGAGTGCATGAATTATGATCAGGTGGCAACGATCACGTCCGCTTAAACATTATGGAATAGTAATAATAATAATTT
This sequence comes from Conops quadrifasciatus, assembly GCA_949752815.1. Classification (NCBI taxonomy): domain Eukaryota; kingdom Metazoa; phylum Arthropoda; class Insecta; order Diptera; family Conopidae; genus Conops; species Conops quadrifasciatus. The sequence goes on along the minus strand of OX457081.1, from coordinate 33,316,996 downwards.
TAATGGTAATAACGGTGGTTGTGTGTGTGTGTGTGTGTGCGTGTAAGTGTGTAAATGCGTGAGGGAGTGAGGGTGGGTCTTTTGAGCTCACTTACAAACACACACCAGCATATTGAGTTACGACAAATACTGACACTGACGTTTGTGTGTCACTATGTGCAAGTGTGTGCATGTCTTATGTGGGAAAAACTATTGCCATTAATAGTGTATGTAAGCACAAAAATTCACACAAATTCAATACAAAGACATTAAACCCAAAATAGCCAGAGAAAAGATAAAATTAATTATACGAGTTCGGGCTTACTTAACTTTTTTGTACCTTTTAACAAATAATTGCTCTTTAAGTTTTACATAACAGACTGGTTCAAGGATAAAAGGACGGAAAGGAAGGAGAATGTTTATAATTAAATTAATGAAAATATAATTTTATGATTGAAATTTTCCTTACGCCTAATTAAATAATGTAGTTATTACATTATATAATTATACTACTTACATACAGTTACATTATATAATATATACTACTTAATATGTAGTTATTAATTTTATATGCGTGGTTATGAGTAATTATAACCACCCATGTTTTTCCTGCTCAGCGTAATTTAAGCAACAACGAATTGTGTTGAAATTAATTTTTGATAGATCGTTGGGATAAAATTTTTTAAATTAATTATGAAATTGATTTTTGGTAGATCGTTAAAATAAATTTTTGATTAATTTGGAAATGTTTCTAGACTCAATTTTGTGGCGATTGCACGAAAAGCGCCATGCAGCGCTTGAGTGACCTTTCTCGTGTTTCTGTCCCGGATAAAGCTGCTCATTTTTACACGTTAAATTCGTTAATGGCAGCGTGGGTTGTTGTTGCTGTTGTTTTAGTTTTACGAGTCAAAGTCACTGCTTAAATTGTTTCAGAAGGTACACTTTATTACAAAAAAGATCAGAAAACCTTTTAAAATCTCTGCGCTCTGTGAATTTATTTCATTCTTTCGTATTCGGAAAATTTAAATAATATATTTATATCTGCTTTGATTGTTTTCAATTTTCAAATAACATGAAAGTTACTCAGAAATTCTCATGACCCAGGATGAATTTAAATTTTCATCCTTAGACAAGAAAGAGAGAATGAATAGTATCATTTTGGAATTCATTGGACAGATTCTTAATTACCTCGGAGCAGTCAATCCGAAGAATATCACATGAAAAGGGCCGCAAAAATAGAGCAAAGGGAAACGAAGTGCAAGGATTCGTGAATGGACCTGTGAAGATATTCGATGCCAATCAATGGATAGCCGGAAGTTTGAAAACAGAGGAAACTAGCTCTGCCACAACGGAGACCATCGCCATCCACCGTCCATAACGCATGAGTTGCGCATCGAAGGTAATCAACGGCTTAAATGAAAACTTTTCCATTTTCTTACCGGAGAAAGAAGAATATTTTCAAAGAAAGTTAATAAGAGCAGAAACATCTACGTCAAGGAAGTTGAAAAAGAATGGAAGGACGAGGAAGGACTAAAAGGAAATTCAAACAACTGACTCATCGGACTCATGCGAACGAAAATGCTTGAAAAAACCGGCCGAAATGCATTGAAAAGATTGAGAAGAGAATAACCGGCTAAAATTAACTGAAGAACTTGAACACTGCAGAGCACTTGAAGTGTTCTTTGGAAGGGCAAAGTGCGAATAACTCTGAATACTTTGCAACGGCCACATCCTTCTGTTCTATCGTCTTCTTAAGTTCGAGCAAATAAACCGTTAGGTGAAGCTATTATGCGCCATTAGAGCATAATTAAAATGTTCGAGTAGTCGAAACGGAATGAAATGGCAGAAAACTGTCGAGAGGAGATTCTCTCGCGAACTGTCGAAGACAATGTTCAAGGAGGAAGAGATTGCAGTCAAGAGGGATCAGAGATCGGCCAAAGAAAAAGCACTTGAGCGGAGGTCGAGGGTCCAGGTAGAGCAAAAGTTCTTGGTGAGGTTTGAAGTTGAGCATTCCACAGTGGCGAATACCAGCCAATGACTGGAAAACATTTATTTTTGTGACTTTTATTTCGTGAAAGGTACACTCGTACACTGAATAAACGGACGGAGCACTTTCGCTTTGTCTTATTTTATTCTGAAGTAAGTAAGTAAAGTACCAGGACAAGGCTGCACGAGTCTAAGCCACATGTGGCCGGCTTAACTCTTCTGTCAGCGGGGAATTTTTACAGTTTCCTTCAGTAAAAATCGAACAAAGTGTTAGGCGAAATTTGCAAAAAAGAGTTTTCTTTTAGCTTAAAAGTTTGATATTATAAGATGTATTTTAGAATATGCCCTAAATTTGCTGAAAACTTTTTTTTAAAAATGATTTCATTTATTGCCGACATTTTTTACATAATTCTGGAATAGGATACTTAAGGACAACACATTTTGGAAAAAGGCAAATTACCACGCTTTTACCTTTCACCTTTTCCAACTCATATTTACACGCGCACTAATTCTTATAATACCAAATATCAATTAGAGGTGTATAAAACAAGTCTAACTCTCCGCTGACAGAAGGGTTAAGTGCGAAAGACGAGTCAACTTCCTCCATTCAATAGAATCAATAGAGTACACTCGTAAGTTGAAAACTTTTATTGTTTGTCGGAAAATTACCAAGAGCTCCTACTGAAAACTGCGCCTACTGAATTTTTATGGAACTGAACATTTTTCATTTCCTTCAAAGCAGGGAATATTTAGCCATTACCGTCACCACGCCTCACTTTTCCGAAAAACTATTCAGTGCTCACTCGTCGAGTATTGTTCAAGGATTATATTTTGTTAGAAGGCTCTCAAGAGGCAGATAGAGATGAGGCTTAGTGCGTACCACTCTTAAGAGACTCGTAACAACAAATCCAATGCTGGAGGATAGTAAGACCAACGATACTCTTTAAAGCTTCAGTTTATCAAAGTGAAAATGTGAACTTGTGAATCATTTTCACAAGTTACGAAATTGTTTGTACCTTCCGATTTGTGATTTGATTCCCAGCACGATTAAGAAACGGTATCCATGTTTGATGATACAAATGCCGTTATTTAGTTGGTTTTTTTGCATACGCTCTATTTAAATCAAGGATCTTTTTGTATTTCTTTAATTAATAGTGATTAAAAATCGCATTCAAAACGAATTTAAAATTATTCAATGGATTGAGTAGAGGCCAGGACCGCTAGTTCTACGAAACGGCACTCCTGCAAAGAGGATACGAACTTGTAATTAATATTGTCTGCATTTCGATTAGGACTCAACCCAAAATTAGTGCGCAAATAAAATTTCATTTTACTCGAATGCATTTTAAATACAAAAAATAAATGAATGACCAGATGTTGGCGCACGATTCGTGAATACGAAATAATCCAAAATGAGCGGAGAAAAGAGGCGCGGCCGCAGGGTAGAGGCAGCCAAATGCAAATTAGTATTAGTTATTTTCAAATTAATTTGTGCAAGGATGCGTTAATATTTCATGCAGATACGGATTGATGCCGCAAGGAATGGAGGGTAAAAAAAGAGAGGAAGAAGGAATTTGAAGATATCAGGGTCTCATATGGCCATATGTTAATACTGGTCCTCTTGTCATTATTGTTGTATCAAAACCTTGCCATGCTTAGTCGCAGACTAAATAATGTTAGTACAGACTTAACATTTAAAAGAAAAATTAAGCTTAACACGAACGACGAAAGAATGATAAAATTTAATAGTAAAACACTTTTAGTTAAATTCAACTAGAAATTAGTAGAAATTTACTTTAATAATTTGTTAAGCTGGAATATTGTTCATTAGTTTTTTTAAGTAGAATTAATAAGAGATTATAGAAATCATTCAAATCGGAGAAGCTTAAGAGATACTCAGCCCATATATACTTTGCGTCCATGTGAGATTGTCGCCAGTAAAAAAGTTTAAAAGTTTTCATTAAAAGTTTTTCAGAACATTGAAAGTTTTAAAAAACCACCACAGATTGTTTCTTTGAGGATTTTCAATGTGATAATATAGTGACGGATGAGTCAAGTTAAGAGTAAATTGAAGAGCACAGTATTGAACACGTTCGTATAACTAAAAGTGATGATGGTGATCATTATTGATTTTGATGCAAGGAGTGATGACAATGAATGCTGAGGATACTTAGTATGTACGTTGTGATTGATTATAATGTTAATAATTATGAATTTTTTCGTTATAGATTATTATTAGAAAGATACGACTACGATGGTAATATGATTGCCATGAAGTTTGGCCATGATATAAAGGTGATGATAGAATTTATAATTATCAGGACTTAAAATTACGAAAAAGGAATTTATGTAAAAGAGTCTTCAAGCATTCGGGGAGCCACAACCACCCACACCGAGCGGGCTATCGATTAAAGCCATAACCGATATTGTAGTTATGAAAATTAATGGAATTTTAATACGATAGTTTATTACGTTACGTCGCACAGTGGTTCAGAAAGAGGAAGGGTCGGCCTAAAATCTGTAACTTCTGATCGCGTAGATATTTTGAGGTGCTTTTTTTTTGTTTTTGACAGTTGACAACCCGATAACTGTCCGTCGCCTAAAGCGGTTGCATTTAATTCAATGGAACAATGAAAAATGGCGTCTGCTGTATGTAGACTCATCTGAACTGAAGCAAATGCCAAAATAATTTGTAACGTAATTGTTGCAAAAACAACAACCAGAGCAACAATCATACTAAATTTAAATATATCGCATGCAGTTAAAATATGTACTTTCATTTCACGAGCTTTAAAAACGTTATTGTTATTTTCAACTGCATTTTTTTAATGTCGTAATTGAAAATGACACTTGTTTACATCTTTTGGGATGAATAAATTTAAAATTAATGGGATAAAATCGATTTATCGTTGAATCGGCGAAAAAATAGAGTTGACGCCTAGATTTTTTAGATGGAATTTCTTGTGACGATTGTGACAATTTCTTTGAGAATTTCCTTTGCCGATTTGTTTGAGAAACGTAAAACAAAAAGTCAAGTCAAGGCGAGAATTTGATCGAAATTTAATAAATTGTGATCGTGATATTATCACAATTTACGTGATTTAAAATAATTTTTTCTGCTCTAAATGATTCAAATAGAGCAGAAAAAATTTAAATTTATTAGGAAAAGAAAACAAACAAAAAAATTCATGAAATAACATTAAGAATAAAATTAAAAAACTAAGGAAAGAGTTTGGACAATAATTAAAAATGCTCGAGGGATGCTCGGAAGAGCAGTGGATGAGAGTGGAATTATTTTATCCGCCGGCAACAACACAACAACAACAATAGAACCTCGTGTGCTGGCAAAGCATTGTGCATGTGCGCATTTTTGTGAATGTGTTTGAGGCGAGCTTCGTTCAAGACAAATCGGTCGTGAATCAGTAGCTAAAACTCATGCATGCGGCAGCTATGATTTCAGCTTGGCTCATTCTTCAGAGAGCTTCAATTTTCATTTTTCAGAGAGCAAAAGTTAAATTATTTAGTTTCGATGACACTCGCCGCAGCGGGTAGCCTTCAATCGTCGATAACAATTTGCTCATCGGCCTGTCTTTGACGGCAGTTCCCTCAAGGGTTTGTACTTGTGTCGGCGGGGGCAAATCTGGCATCGTCGACGGCTTTCGACGAATGGCAAGAAGATCCACAAATTCACGGACGATGATGACAAGTCTTGGGTGATTCGTCTATAACTGTTTCACGACTCGTCTGTAACTGTCTACAAGACTGCAAGGACTGCAGGGTGCCGTAGTTGCTGATAGTGGCGGTTTTTGTCCCTCCCGCGATTAAAAATGGCAACTGTTCGGGATTTCATCCTGCGGCCGTGGAACTCTTTCTTCATAATATATCAATTCTTATAGTTTGTGTTGTTGTTGTTCGCATTTTTGGCGTACTAGAGCACGTTGCAATGGTGCCATATTTGACCACCACCACCACCACTTCCCCCACACCTTCCCCCGCCAGAATCCGTTCCGCTATATAATACTTGGCAACATTGTGTTGGCAATGAGTCGTAGCGTTGTAGTACGAAATTCTCTTTCCGGCAGCCGCCGAACGAGCGAACCTCTTCGCGAAGGGCTACGAACAGCCTCCACAACTTGCTTTCGACGGCGGCAGCCCGATGATTATGAAATTTCCTTTTCGAATTTCCGCAGCAGCAGCAGCTGCAGCAGCGACGTCCAACAGAATTTCAGCGGAACCTCAGAAAATTTCTCTTCCGATCACCCTCCACTCTGTTACTCTCTTTCCGGCCAACACTCTTTTACGTTTTTTTATATCAAGTAGAAATTCGAACAAGAATTTATTTTCTCTCCGTCTGCTGCCCGCGCAGCCATTCTAAAATCTTGGGCCGTGTGCTGCGAGGCAAACGCGGCAGAACGGAAACGGAAATCGCCTTATGATGAGAGCAATGACGGCATAAAAAACGTTTATTCAAAATTCAATCTGTTTTGATTGCAACGAACACACGAACACGACTGAGTCACGAGAAAAGAGAGAGACCGCACGAGAAAAGTACGGGTGAAAAGAAGGATGGGAAGGAGGAAGCAAGGGAAGAAGGAAGAGTAACAAGATGGAGATGTGCACAGCAAGAAGATTTGCGAAAAATGTGACAAGTTTTCCTCCGTCTCTTCCCTTTTGCGCATCCTGCTTAATTTTATTCGACAATTTTTTTAAGCAAATCAAGAAAATTGAGCAAAAGTACCGCGGAATTTATTCTTCCTCCTTTCGTTGGTTCCATTTTGAAAAATTAATCTTCGCTTCTTGCCTGAAGCGAACTGTAAATGCTTGCTTTTTGCGGGATGATTCCTTTGTTAGTTCTCTTGAAATATTTTTAAAAACACTTTCTTACGAGATTCAAGTCTTCTTAGATAATATTTTGCGAAATTTGAGGGAGGATGCGAAAAGACAAACAACACTTGACAATATTATGTTCTCTAGTTTTAATTGTTTCAAAATAAAATATGTCCGAAATTGGGAGAAAACGATTATATTATTTAAAATTCAATTAAACTAAAATATCGGAAAAATTCTGTAGAATAAGAAAATAATTTTGAAAAATATGAATTAAAATAATAAGTTTATAAAATATTATATTTTATCAATACATATTTTGAATTAATCTTACTTGTATTTAAGTATGTTAATTACTTTTGCGTTCAATTCATCAAGAAATTGAAATAAAAAGTAAGTTATTATTTTTCTTAAAAATGCTTCTAAAAAACTACGGGCCTTTACAATTACGCATGCCATCCGGCATGTCGTTCAGTATGTCATGGCTGCGCACAAATAAATCAACAAAGCGCCGCTCGTAAAACCCCGAAAAACAATTTCATTAACTCACTGAAAGCAGTTGACCTTGACTTTCTCTGACGCCTCTGGAGACTTCGCTTCAACTCTTAAGACTGTTTCCAACGGCTCTTCGTATCAAATTCAATGAAACGAATGCAATGAAGGAATGCTAAACATTATTTCCTAATACGAAATTAATTCGAGACTTCGAAGAGTTTCTCGTCTTTGTGTTTCCGAACAAAAAACGTTTCAATAAAATGCAGTCAGAAACCGTCTGGCACTAGCTCCAAGAATGTACGTGGAAGTCTGCTTCTTTAGTATACCGCTTCTATACGTCACTAAAAGCTTTATATTTGTTGTTGTTATTGTTGTCGCACTTCACTTTTGAGTTGTTGTGAATTTATATGAGTCTCAAAAAGTCCGCCACGCGTTGGTTCGTCTTCTGTCGTAATAATCGTTCAGTCTCACGGTCGCGTACTGAGAAACTTTGTCAATCTGAAACAGAGAGAGCTGAAGGTCGCTCTCTAAAAGCGGGACATTGACAGGTGTTAAGCATTTTCGAGGTCTTTGATTAAAGCAAAGCTTCTCTCAAACGCTTGTTTTCTTTTAAGTTTGTTTCTTCGCGTGGTTTTTGTTTGCTTACGATTAGTTTGTGTGTATTGTTTCCTCATTATTTCTTTGTTTATATGCATCGCTTTACTTAACAAAATATGATATAAATATTCAATGTAGAATACCAGTGGGCGCAGCACGCCTACTTTTTACGCGATGACTTTCTCTTAAAGATACCCCGAAAGAGACCCTCCCTTCCCGGTTATTGTTCTTCTTCTTCCCTTCCACTCTTCATATAGATCCTTCCTTAGTGAAACTTTTCTTCCCTTCTTAACCTCCTTTATATCTCTTGGCGTGTACGTTTTTCTTCTTCTTCATAACCACAGTTAACATATTTTGCATCTTTTTCTCTTTTCATTCGTTTCATTCCTCCTCCTTCTTTTTCTAATTCAAATTTCTCACACAATCCTTCTTACCGGCTTCCGCTACCATTTTCCGACGGATCAGCGTCTGGTTTTCTTTTTCCATATCGCCATCTCTTTCATCATTTTCTTTTTGTTTTTTTTCTTTTTTGTTTCACTCCTTGTGATGTGAGTGAAAGAAAGTGAGGTAAAAAACGAATAAAAAAGGGAGAAAACGGCTGAGCGAACACTGAGATAACAAAAACAACAACTCAACACAACTCTTCGGCTTTTATGAGTTTTTCTTTCAGTTTTCAGTTGTGTTGCTAACTTGCTGGCAAAGTTAGCTAATTAGATAGCAACCCCCTCAACACCGCTTGCGGCTTCACCCTCCATCCACCGAGCCGCAAAGCAGCAACAACAAAAACAATAATCATCAGGTTTCAATAGTTGAACGTAATCGCCTTCTCTGCCACGCCTTAAGTTTTCAAAACAGCTGCATCGTCTGTTGCAGTTGTTGAGCTAAACTGGTGGCTGTGGTTGTTACTGCTGTCGTTGTTATTGTTGCGTTAGCACATTTTGCTGTGTAATCTCTGTGCCGCTCGAGTGCGTCCAGTATAGTGAAGGAGACGCTGCTGCTGCTGCTGCTGCCGTCGGTGAATGCTTGCAGTTTTCTTGTTTGCTGTAGAATTTCTATTATATCATGTTGCAACATCAACAAATTTGTTAGCAACAACTAATCAACTGCAACAAAATTGTTGCCTAACGAGGCGGTTTGTGTTTTAATCTCTTACTATCGTGTATCGGTCACGCAATTGCGAACTTCGGTTCGGTTAAAACTAAATCAAAATTAAAATTAAATTAAAATATTTTATACAATTACAATAAATTAAAGCTCTTAAGTATTTTGTGATCGTATGGAAATCCTTCGAGAGATAAAAGGTAAAATAATGAAAATGTTTTACCACAAAGACACGAGGGAGGTTGATAAGTCAGTGATTTTTTTAATAAAAGAATTTCTTTCGGCAAATAAGCGTTTTATTTCTTAACATAGTGCTCTTTTAGCTCGATACATTTAGTCCAGCGTTTTAAATTTTTTTTATTCCTTCCAAATAATAGGTTTTCTCAAGGCCCTCAAAATAGGCGTTTGTTTCAGTGATCCGACCCGAACCTCTTACCGCCCAGCCATTTCTTCAGGTTTGGAAGCAGTATATAGACGCAGGGGGCTAAATCTGGAGAATATGCGGGATGGGTAGCAGGTCGTGGCCCAATTTGTGAATTTTTGCCATGGTGACTACACACGGTGGAGCAGTTTTTTTCCAACACTTTTTCTTCGGCAAATGCGATCGTTTCTGGTTTAAATCAATATCGAATCTGTCGAAAAGCTCTGAATAAATTGCGGCGGTGATCGTTTTACCCTTTTCAAGGTTATCGATGTGAGTGACACCTGGTGCATCCCAAAAAACTGTGGCCATGACCCTGTTGGCCAACAGAATCAACCTGGCCTTCTGTGGTGCACGTTCACCCGGATAAATCCTCTTTCTTGATTGTTCTTTGGTCTCTGGTGTGGTGTGATGGATCCATGTTACGTCTACAGTAAAAAAATTCGTTAGGATTGCGGTCGAACATCGCCAAAAACTCGAGTGTTAGCAATCGCGGCAGTCCTCGCGCGGATAGCTTCTTCATTTCCATATATATGCCTATAGTCTCTGCCACCTCACGCACTTTTATTCTCCGAACGTCGAATATCATTCAATGAATTTTATCGACGGTTTCTGGCGTGACGACCTCTTTTGGGCGACCCGAACGTTCGGCGTCACTTGTACTGGTACGACCACCAAACCACTTCTTCACCATTGAGATCGATGGTGCATATAGTATTTATCAAGTCTTTCCTTGGTTTCGGTGATGGTTTTTAACGCAAGATATAATGCTTAATCATCACACAAAATTTACTTTTTCCGTTTTTGTTAAAATACACGGGGCTGTTTTCAATGGCTGTCAAACACAAACTAAATGGCGCAGCTTGCTCAAAATTACAGCAAATTTACAGCAGTCTATTAATAGATGAGAGTTGACGGGGGCAGTGTCGCATTTAAGGTCACTGCGCGCCAAATTCAAATAGTCACTGACTCGTCAAACTGCCCTCGTATAATAAAAATAAATTATAAAACAGAATATCGGAATTGGGTGAAACTTCACCGAGGGATTGCATTAGGGCTAAAATGGAAAATAAGAAAAGTACATAAAGGCAAGAGAAAAAGCGAGCGTAGCCCTTCACTGGCGCACAGACAAACAGCTGGAAAGGTTAGTTAATACACGTATATTATGTATATTAGCGTATTTTTTTGCTTAAGTATGCCTTAAACTAGTTTAAAAATTCAAGCGAAAATTGTGAATAAACGTCGTAGTAACGAATAAAAAGGCATAAAGAAAGAAATAACCTACATCAACTTCAACAAATACATTAACCGAACGACCTTGAAGAGCTCCATAGCAGCCTTAAGAGTATATATTTTTTTTAATAATTTCATCGACCAGAGTCCACCAAATCTACTGAATAATTAACCAAACAACAACAACAACAAAAAACAAGTTTTAGCGCAGGCTACACATAAACTGTCCGTCATGCATATCAGATACCAACAAGGCACATATGTTACAAATAGCTACAGGTACCACAACCACGCCAAAAACTCAATTCACGCTCTTAAGAACCAAAGTGATCTTTTAATCCGAAGAATAAAAAAATAACCCAATTATGGGTTAAAATTAATTAATTAATGTGTGAGGTCACGATCGCCATAGAATGCTGACGGCATCGGTTATAGTTATCTAACTTGCTAGTATCAATACAGCTATTACCAGGCTTAGTTACGACGGTCTATATTTGCAGCAAATTTAAAAAAGGCTGACGCTATTAATTTTACACTGTTTTGGGTAATGCCGTGATGATGAATTGCCTCAATCAGTGATCGTGAAGTGAAGCTACAATGATTATAATTGAATATTATTAGGCAAAAAATCACGCGTTCTATTGATTGATCAATGATCGTGAGTTGATCTACTTAAGTCTTGCTGAATCTTAGCAAGTATGTATCACATAAAAGTAAAGAACGATCTTCACGATCAGTGAGAAAAATAAATCTTTCCCATAAAAAATATTTCAAGAAATGTTTTGAGAAATAAAATTATTAAATAAATAATTTTATTGAGCTGTAGACTCTTAATTACTTGGTTTATTTAATAAGGTTAAGGGGGTTAACCAAATCTTGTGATAATAAATTCAGTGATTATAGGTATAACATTTCAGGAAAGACAGGAAGCACAACTTCTAACAAAATTAAAATATTTTGGTTAGAAAAAATTAAAAATATTCCGCGTATTTTATGATCGCAATGCATCATATAATTTTAAAAAAAATTTGTTTTTATTGTTTTAAATATAAAGAAAACTTCCGAACGACAATAATACTTGCAAAAGTTTCATGGCTTCTTATCGATTTACTCGTTTATAGAGTTTTTAATAAAATAAAATTTGGACATTTTTTAAAACTTTAAAAATTTAATACACTAAAAAAAAAAATTATATTAACAATTATATTAAAATATTAATTATTTTTATTGCTTTGATACATATGTTATATTAAATTTGATACATATATTATATAACTTCTCTAATTTTAAGTCGTATCTTTTCCATTGAATGGCAAAATATTTGCAAACATTGGATAATGGTTATAAAGCAACGTACTGGTATTACCGCACATTCGAAAATCAACAAAAATTTACGCACCTCCAGAGTGATTTTTTCCTTGAATCAAAACCAAACCGTAAAAACGCACGCGCACGGTCGTCTCCACCAGAAGACTTCAACTAACCCGTCTTTTGGAAAAGATTGCGTACAACAAACAAAGAGACAGAAAAAATTGCGCGACCAATAAACGACCCGGCAAAAACAAGTTAGTCTTAAAGTAAATAAGACTTTGCTCGAAAAAAGTAGGAACAGAATAGCCCCAGAAAGGCTGAGAGCTGAACAAAGCATGCGCCGATGGTGGCGCTAGACGTTGTCAGATCGCGACGGAGAGCGTGTATTGAGCACCATCCGCCGCCGCTCAATTAAAAAGCGAGTCAGAAGCGAAAAAAATAACCAGCTGGCAGCTAAATAGGCCACCATCGTTGAGAGAGCTGGACTATGACTTTGGACGATGGAATGCTCTCTCTTGGCTCATTTCAACACGAGTTCCTTCACACTGCCGTTCGTCGTGCTACGTTCCTTGTAGCAGGTCAGTTACAATGAAGTGGGTCGAGAGAGATTCCATCGGGCGAACCGATTTACCTCTAGTCGAGCCCGTCCATCGGCTGCCAAACAAGATTGATGGAACAGACAAGAATGTTTGTAAAGGCTGGAATGAAAATGTAGCAGAAAAAAATGTTTGATGAAAGAATTAAACAAAAAACATTTTGAACTGAAAATTTGGAAAAAAATTAAAAAATGTATTTAAAATCAAAATTTCGAAGAGATTAAATACTCGTATTAAAAAAATCTCAACATTTTAAATAACGATTGGTTTACAATAAATCATAAAATTAAAAATAATTAATAAATCATTTAAAACACTAAATTGGGAAAATACACAAATCCAATAATATGCGAAAATGTTTCTTCTCTATAATTTTTGCAGTTTTCTTTGGAAGCTAATGTGAATTTTTGCTAATTTTACATGAACACGTATTTATTTCTGTACTTTTTGTAAAACTGATTGCCAGCAAAGCGAATGTTTGTCATGCATACAGCGTTTGTGCATGCAGACGGTTTTCGTTTGGACAAAGGTGCACATAAAAAACTCCATTTAAATTATTTTCAATCAAAGTTAATTAAGCGGCTCGTTTTTCATTCTTTTTAGTTGTTGTTGTTTTGGTTTTTTTTTGTTTCTGTTTTTTGTGTGTGAATTTTCACAGCACAATTATTTTAAATGATAGTTTTTCTCTTTTAGTGTTTTTGTAGTGAGCAAGAAACAACAATAACAACAAAATTAACAATGATCTTATGATGCAGCGTTTGTGTAAAGCTTTTGGTTTTTTAGCAAATTTGTAAATATTGTATTCCTAAAAAAGACTTGACATATCCAAAAAATAAACATTGTACTTGCATTTGTATTTGTATCTCTTCTTCCGAAATAATTTTTTGCATATTTCAATTATTGTATTTAATTCTGAGATCTACTGCGTTGCCATAACATTTTTAAAATTCTAATTTGTAAATTTTCTGATTAAATTCAGAGCATTTACGAATGCTCCAAACGTGAAATTTCTTCACTTGCGTAATATTTTGGCGAAACACATTTTAAAGTTAGTTTGAGTGGAACCCCGGCCGGAAGTAAAATAAGTAGGAACACTACGTAAAGCGTCCACCTCAAGTGGGGACACCTGGGAAGTTACGTGGGATAAATTGATACGTGGGATGACGATATCCATTATGCACAATAAGCGGGGAAATATGGCAGGCTTAAAACAAATTGCTACCTGAAAATTATATAATAAACCTTTTTGCGCTGCTAATTTTGCTATGTTAACATTTTGCTGTTAAAATTACTAAAAAACATTTTCTTCGCGAGTATATACGAAAGTACGCGAGTATATACGAAAGTACACGAGTATATACCTTCGTATGAAGCTAACAAAATGAGTTAACACCTGTTACGTTCTTCATGAATAAGTTGATTTCCAAAACTTTCCAGTGAGAATCTACGATTTGGAATAAAATTGAATTCACCACTTGACACCTTTTCACCTTAAGCGCAGAATCGCTCGCGCTCTCAACATCTCTCTCTCCGTGGAAACAGCTGTCAGGGTCTCTTAAAGTGGTTTATATAAAGCTAACATCAAAAATTAGAAGTCAGTTAAGACAAATCGTCGACTCGGTTGATATGACATCAAGAGAAGAATAATACCAAGGAAGGAACTATGTATAAATGTTCAAGGAACAAAGACAGTGGAGTGGATAGATGCATCTATCCACCTTTATATCTTCTTTTCATTAACTTACGTTCAGGAAATTAAAATTAATTGCATTTACTCTCTGGACAAAATAAAACTGTTTAAACACAGTATTAAGAAATGTGATAAATTTTCAACTCTTATAATTTTCTTTAAATTTCAAATCGAAAATGTAACAAAAAGAATTTTTTTTTTCTTTTAGCAGAAACTTTTAACGTTTGCTAAATTTATTACAGGAAATTTTAAAAATATCAATTTTTTAATAGAAAAGAAGAAGTACTTCTGGATTTATTTTAAGCCTCCTTAAAGGTATAAGACCTTTTTCATATTATATGTACTTTTTCTTATAATGAATCAAGGATAATAAAAGAAAATAACCACAGCTACAAGGACCATAGCTAAAAATAGGAAAACTATGGCCTGCCAGATGAAAGGACTCTCGAAATCTATAGCTTTTCTGTGACATTTTGAAGGCTCTTGACTTTGTTTCAAGATCGTTGGAGGAAAGAAATTTCATTTCACGCTTCGAAGGGTGCGCCAATGCAAAGGATCCGTTCATTGCCTACGATGCTTTCCATTTTATTCTTACATCGAGAAACTATAATAATGCTCATATTTACAAAATGACGAAGCATACAACACACACAATACATTTACAATACCTTTAGTATAAAAAATTGTAGTCAAGAATAACTCACCGAAGAAAGTCAATGAAGCAAAGACATGCTCGAATGAGGCTGCGTCCCTCTCGAGCGGGAAGGGCAGTGTGTGGGTGTGCTTCAATATACTCAAAAATGCAAATGGACCTTAAAAAACATTCGTTTTCGTGAGTACAAAAAATTTTACTGCT
Source organism: Conops quadrifasciatus (assembly GCA_949752815.1). Taxonomy (NCBI): domain Eukaryota; kingdom Metazoa; phylum Arthropoda; class Insecta; order Diptera; family Conopidae; genus Conops; species Conops quadrifasciatus. The sequence continues at coordinate 33,301,904 of OX457081.1, read as the reverse complement.
TAAAGAGCAAACAGACATAAACTGAAGAAAGTAAAACTGTGTACATCACTTTCACTAACGAACGAATAGTAAAAACAAAGCACCGCAGTATCATAAGCCGGAAGCATACCGGAAAGAGAATCCGAACTGGAACCGGAACCGGAAGCGAAAACTAATGAATTTAAGCTCGATGCAGGACTCATAAAAGGTATCGCTGCTGAAGAAAGCATGAAATTGGACCGGGCGATGTTGAAGGGAATGTACGTGGAGTAGTTGCTGAACGAGACGCTTAGCCAAGATGCTGCTGTTGCTGTGCACGAATTTCATCACTCCAAGCCACAATCGACCCGGCAACATGCAGGCAGGCGTGAGTGTGAACCTGCTTGTATGAGCTTCTTTTCGGATTATAAACAATGAAATTTGTTGCCGGTCTTTACGAGCCGTCGCCATTTTTGCTGGCCAGAGTAATTTTCCACAAAATCTCGTATGTTCTACACTAAGGCTTATTTAAGGCAATGAGAAAGGGAAGAAGAAGAAGAAGAAGAAGAAACAGAAAAGATCCTTTCAAGGTTGGGGATGGAGTATGCGTTGACTGAGCGGCGTGTGCTTGGGCTTGGGTTTGTGTTTGTGTTCGCGTGCGAGTGCCGGTGTGTCCATTTGTGTGGAGAATATTTGCACCAACAACAAACAATAGACATGTTTTAAGAGAAGAAGAAACTATATAAGCTTTTCTTTTCTTTTCTTCCTCTTCTTCTTTATGGGAAACACATGCAGACATTACATCTCTTGTAATATTCTCTTTATTTTATCACTTTGGCCGGTGTCTTGCAACATGTTTCCAGCAGTAAAACGTAAAGAATATGTATTAAGTGCCTAAGTAAAATTTAATACGAATATTTGTTCTACTTATCCTCAGATTTTTGGTTTTTGTTGGCAAGGATGTCAACAGAATATACTATAGAGGATGATGCCAAAGGAGCGTAGCCACTACAATTTGATATACAATCGTTAGCTGGTGATTAATGGTACAAATTTCACTTCGAATTTTTCTCCTAGGGCCCATTAGAAGTAACGTTCTTTGCTTTGCTTCATATCACACATTTTGTTATATTTGTTGCTGGCGAAGGCCGAAGTTACCTCTGAAATTGTTGTTTTCAGGGTTATTTAGTTACAAATTTCGTTTTTAATGAGCGGGAAAGCTAATAAAAATTTTAATATCGTGATAATTCATTTTACAAAGCCACTCGAATCTTCCACAACAAAGGGATGTTCTAAGAACTTGAGACATATTTTAACATTTTCTTGTTCGTTTTTGATTTTTTAATACTCAACATTCCTTAAAGTTTCATTGTTTTCTAAAAAATGCTCAGTAAATTAGATTAACTGCTAAATTTTTCTCGGTTCGTCAATAATTTTAATTGTTAAGAAGTACGAAGAAATGCTGCGGCTGCCCAAAGGCTTTGCGGTAATGCCGTTTCCTTTATTCTGAAGCTATTCCGCAGTGGTTTTACGTTTAGATCATAAGTAATGCACCTTCTAGTGCTAAAATATTATCCAAAGTTAGTTTTAATTTAATTTTTAATTAAATTTTTTGCCAGGAATAAGAAATATGGCAACCGCGAAGTTCACAAGTTGCTGCCTCTAAAACGCCGTTGCTTGAGGTCGTCGCTGCAGTACGGTAGTGGTTGTTTCCGTGGTAGTATTAATAGTAGTAGTAGTAGCAGTAGTAGTAGTTGCTGTTGTTGTTCTTACCAGGCAGCCATTTCTACATACATCATCTTCTAGAGCATTTGAAAACTGTTCCGAACCCATTCCTTAAGCGATGCTTGGTACTTCCTGGAGATCGTTAGAAGATTGCTTTTCGCGTGCGAGTGGACCATGACGATGATGACGGCACAGCGGCGACGACGATGAATACTACAGCCACCGAAAACAAAAAATGAAAGAACAGAATCCATCCCTAAAGGGGGATGGGAATCAGGACTAGGGCAAGAAGGAAAGAAGATAAAGGAACATCAACGACTTTGTGTTAACGCGGAACGGCGTTGGCGCTTAAAATTTCATCGCCGGTGCACTTACCCGAGAGAAAAAAAATTGCTGTCCATGAAACACGAAGGGTAAAAGGGTGAGGCAAGGTATTGGCTGGGTGCAGTGGTTTCACCTTCAGAAATGCAAATACGTTCCCGTAAAACACTAAAAACTAGAAGAAGAAGAAGAAGGAGAAGAGGATGACGAAGAAAATAACAAGAAAATGGAAGACCGACGGCGGCAGCAGCCATCCCTAAAGTAAACCTCGGCGGTATGTTTGTTGTTGTCGTTTGTTTCTGCTTTTAACATTTTTTTATACCAAGCTCACACACAAAGCCACACGCACACACACACCTACCGACAACGGCCGAGTGCAGTTTTTTCTGCAGTTTTGATTTCTTCCTTTTCTTTTTTAACCCTGCGGCGAATTATTTACATCCACTGACTCTATCGTCGTTGCACCACGCCATTCCGCCTTCTCCTCACCCCAAAGAGGTACGAACCGGAAGCTGGGCTTGGTGGGATTGCAAGCGCTGAAATGTTTCCGTTATTTAAAAATGTATTAGAGTGAGGACTGTGAGAGGCGGGTTCGTGTGGCCGATCCTCGGTCTCTTCAATACTGCGGATGGTACTACGACTTTTCGCTTAAGCCGCGACGTTCAGACGAGATGGCGGCGATACCTTCTAAGATGGATGACGGCAAAAGAGGGGGCAGGGGAAGCACGAGAGGATGGCAAGTGGTTAAGGTGTGTTGAGTGGCTGAGAGTGGTATGCAGGATTAAGTGGTTCCTGTGGAAGTGCTTCGTTAACACTTCCTAAGTGTTGCGTTCTAATTTACTATAGTGGTGCAGTGGCTTAGAGTGGTCGGAGCCAGGGCCAAGATGCTGCAAGAAATGGTGAGAGGTCTACAGAGCAAAAATTGAAATTAACCCATTGAGCACAGCTGGTTCAGTTATTAACGGTAAAGTTTTAGAAAATTATTCAAAATTCGTATCTAACTTTGGCGCTTAGTGTGGGCCTCTTTGCCACTTGATACCGCTGATTTTTAACGGTGGTTGTTGTGGCTGACTCATATTCGGAGCATTCACAATTTTCCGCCTTGTCTAAAAAAACTAATTTTCATTGGATTGGATCCTACATTGGATCCTACAATTCATCTGTGAATTTCTTCGAAAAATACCACAAACTTAACTTAAATTAAATTTAAGTTAACTTAAAGTTAAGGTTACTTAAATTATCATGGCTCAGTAAAATTTGGCGTAACAAAAATTTTATGTTATGATATCATTACAAATTGCTTACAATTACAAATCGCTTTAAAAGCGGCGTTTAATGGGTTAAGTGTAAAAAACATGGGCACATTTGCAAATATTTATTGCCTGGTTTTAGGAGCAAAACTTTTACCCTATAAATAAAAACATTTTACAATGCATCCAGAAAGTATGCACTATGCACTAATTCAAGAACACAACGATCTTAACCGAAAATATAGATTTCCAATAAGAACTCACATTTTCAGTACAATTTGTGAAGAACGCTACACTCTTGACAAACACTTTGTAAGAAATGGTTTGAAATATCCTCGAAACTCGGGAAAATGTAACACAGTTTGGCAGCAGCGTACCTTCAACTTCATAAATTTAAACATTCATAATTTTTATAGACTTGATTTGCATAAGTCAAGTGCTGAACGCGAGCGAACCCTCTTCTGACGAAAGGTTGGCCCAAGAACAATAACTTTTCAATTTTGCCAACAGCTAAAAAGCTTACAGCGTTGCCAGTCGACGGCCACGGAAAAGGGGCATACCCACGGGACGCCGCTACTGCAGCGCCCGGCGGACCATGTCCGGTGCACGTTGTTGTGCAAAACCGACAAGTAATCAACAAATTTAACACGTGATTCCGAACATAAAACAGGAAAAATGCAAGAGCTGTAAAGGAAACTTTAACAGCAGCAACGAACAACACGAAAACAACAAAACTATACAATGCACAAAAATAATAACAACAAAACGGCAAAAACAATATCATAACTCATGCAACACACTCCAGACAACGTAATAAATTTTTGAAATAACGGTAGCGCCAGAGTCGTAGAGACTGTTGTGGCAAGTAGCTACAAAAACGATACAAAACAAAACAACAAGAACAACAGAAAATTATGTTTTACAATGGTAAAAATTGAATTTGCTCTACGAGTATGATATTGCAAGCAGCAACAGAAACAAAAAAGCACTCGAGGAAAGTACAGTAACGATAACAAAAGAAACAAAAACAAATAACAAGAAAACCAAAAACAAAAAGGATGGTTTTCAGAGTTGGTGCGTGCACCAACGAATCGAATTATTTTAAGGCTGAAATAATCTGTTGGTGAAGAGTCAACGAACGAAAGGACGAAACACCGGCCGTCCGAAGGAATGAATGACTTTTCTATGAACTGCTGTTGATTTGCTGTATGTCAGCAGCAACAGGCGCAACAAAAACGTTGGAAACACGGACCTTCCCCTTCGGCCTCCGGAAGAGCTCACAATCCCGAAAAAATGCAATGAAGCGAAGAAGGAGGAGGAAGGAGGAGTAGGAGAAAGGCACTAAGACAACCATGGAGAAAATTCCAGCTAATGTTACAGGAAGGACAACGTAATAAAAACAGCAGCAACAACAACAACAACAACTTATAGCATTAACTAAAAGGTAGTGGGCGTGTCGTGGTTTCATTATTACGAAATAGTGCATCCTATCTTTATTACTATCATCCTTCTCTTTTGTTGTAAAAGATAAAAACATTTAGCACAAGAACAAAAACAGCAACAAGAACTCGATAAACAGTAAGAAGCTCTGAATTAAAATGAACAAAAAGCTTTTAAGAGTGATTTAAAGGAAAATAAATGTAAGGACTAGAACAATTTGAATAAGGACAAAGAAATAAGAAAGAAAAGATATAACAAGCACTGATTGCAGCAATAACACCGCAAATAAAACGCAACTAAATGAGGACTTTCGTCCTCTTTAAACACTCACGAACACTCGCGAACACTCACAAGCATCTCGTGAGCATCTGAAAGTTACCATTTTCGCTTATTATTACGTATTATTATTATTACTAGTATTGCAGTTATTTTGTTGCTGTAATTCTTATTTGTACTCTTATTGTTTTTAGATCCTTTTGGTACAGCTGGTGAGAAAAAACTAAGAAAACGTTGGCTTTTTGCGGTCCGCTTCTTTGGCTCATTTTAATTTTTTCAGCTTCTACGAGTTGAGCGTTTACGAGTTGCTTCGAGGCAACCAACAAGTTGCTGCATCTGACAAAACAAAAGGAAAACGGAAACTAACATTTTTTATTTAATTCAAAAACAAACTATTATATGTAAATAAAAACGGTGACAGACAAAAATAGAAAAAATTTTCTTTATTAGCAGACATGTATACTTTAGACGGCAAGTATAATTTTTCTTTTGGAAACTGCCTTTTTAGCTACTCGTGGGTTCTTTGACTCCTGCCCTCTAAACATCGCTGTGTCTTTCCACCCTTCCCCAATGGCTATGTTTAAAATAAACGTCGTTATCCATTTAACAAGCACTGTTTATTGAAAACCACAAAAGCCATCGGTATCCAAAACTTATGACACGACCAACTAGCTCCAACAGCTCCACCAGGAAGCAGTTCGCCGCCACTGGTTCAACGACTCTAGACGAGGACGGACATACGGGGCAGTTGCTTCAGTGCGGAAATAGAAATTGCCTCTGCTGGTCCGTTTCGAGTGAATACCAAAGCGTCCATAATGATTCTGTGCGCACAAGCCCAGCTTATAGCTGTGATGATCGCTGCAGTCCTGGCCCACGAATGGGTACGCCGGATCCATTGATTGTTTGAAGAAAACGGGCGCCGATGCGTGACTGCAAGCGATGGGGTCTTCGGGATAGAAGGAACGCTAAAAGCCCATCTTTTCACCGACTTTGCTTTTACCGACTCTTTACTTACTTGTATTCTCCATATCCGGAAGGCCCATGAACATTCTGCAGTTGGTTTGTGGTGCTTTGCCACCGTTGGGATAGAAATCGGCATGCCCGCTCTTGGTAAGAGTACCCAGTGTCCCGCCCGACGTGTGTAGTACCTGAACGAATTGGGCGTCCGTTTCGTCCAAGCGATACTTCGGCGACACCACTGAAGGTAGGGTGAACAATGGCCCGGCCGGATCTAGTCCAATGATCTGCTCTACTTCACCATTCAGAAGGGCACCGGCATGGCCGGCAGCATGTGCACCCAAACTGTAACCGGCGATAGTTACATTGCGACGACTAAATTTTCTGGGTTGTAACTCTTCGAGAGTTAGGACAATGCCCGCCACCGTGAGGCCCACATCGAAGATTGACATCGAGGCGGTTTTGTAATCAAGCTGCGACAGATGACCCCAGTCGACAACACAGACACTGCAGTTCGGATCGTGGTAGGTCCAAGCTGAAAAGAAGAAGAATTGTAATAAGAAGATAAGAAGGGCGTGGAGGACTCATCTATCGTCCATTTAGTTCAAATTGAGCCATTGTGAATAGAGTAGGTATAAAGAGGTTCAGAAAGGCGTAATAAAGAAAGAGATGAACCCACTCACCTTTCAACATGTCGTGTATCCATTTCTTGCTCCCTTCATCATTCCATCCATGCAAGAACAGAGCCAGCTTGCGGCTGGAATCCAAATGTTTGAAGCCGGTTAAGTTTCCGAATTGCAGCGTGAAATGGACTTCGTCATCAATCCGCATATCAGAACTATATAAAGGTTCAGTAAAAGAATAAGAAAATAATAATAAATGTTAAAACTAAGTTCAACCGAAAACCAGCTTGGAGCTGAGAAAACAACCGATAGATTCCGAAATATGCCCTTTACACACGATGGGTTTTGAAACGATCTTGCGTCATTCCTTGTCCGGTTTGGTTTGGAGACAAAACGTCTCCACTGTCTCTAAACCAAATAGATGCCGCCAATTCGTTCCAAAACCCATCATTGTTCAACCCTGAAACACCCCTTACATATACAAAAGGGGTGATTTTGATAATGATTTTGAATCATTAGAAGATGAGGATAGAGAGTGGATTGTTGAGCGGGTATACCATCATAAAGCGATCGAAGATACGAAGAGGAATATAGACATTTTCGCAATATTATATGCTCGGAGTCCTACATATTCCAACATCATAACAGTCGACTTCAAACTTACGTTGTACGACACTTGAAGACAATGCCGTAGTTTAGTTGAGCCCTATCCATACTGAAGCGCAGCATCGTTTCTTGTAATCCCTGAAAAATGCCCGGCATGAGTGATGACACCATTGTTCCGGGCTCAAAATTGGGCGCCAATAGTAAAAAAGTCCACGCATGGATAACACCAAGGCGTACAACGGTGAACATGGACGGTAAAGGACCCATAAATTAATATATGTAACTCAGAAGCCAATACAGTGCAGCACCGTTAAAAATTCTTCAGTTTAAATCGATTTAGGACACTATAGACAGCACATTGCCAAGAGACACTATCACGGGCACCGTTAAAATGTTATTCTTCTGAAGTAATCTTGTACAACTTTTCAGCTTCGGACTGATGAAGCGTTAGAGCCGAGCGTGATCGTAAACTGATGGTAGCTATAGCCACCGCAACAGCTCTTTCTGGTCTATCGAATCTTAACCGGCAGGTAGCTCTCTTGGATGCCCAACTAATTTCATTTTCTCTTCTTCCCTTTTCCGCTCTTTCCCAAAGAACCCGGTCGCTTTTGTATTTGCGCAAGTGAAAGTGTACTATACAGACCTCTTCCGTATTGATCTTGACACACTGCAGTAGCGATAACAATAGAGCTGCCCTATTGTGGCTCAAGTCTCACATTTCGGCTAGAAGAAAACCGGACGAAGCAAGAAGCCAAAAAGCGAAGAAATTGTGAGAAGAAAAAAATTAGAAGAAATTAAAAAGACGTGAAAACGAAGATAGAAACGAAAGAAAGTCAAGAATTAGAAGAGAGCTGTTTATTGCTCAAGCTATTTTTCAATGGTGCCGAAAGTCTGTGGTTTCACAGTCGAAACGTAGATCAACATTGTGACGGCTTAGCTGAGGAGCGGTCAAGGAAGGAAAATTAGCATAGAAATTTCTTCAGTAGTCCATTTTTTTGATCTGTTATTTAAATTACAAGATCTTTGAGACTCTTTTAGGGTCAGCGAATTCTTTAAATGGGGCTTATGAGCTATTGCAAACGTCCAAAGTAGTTTCTCGTTGTATGTGTCACGTGTTGTTGTCATACTTCCATATTCGCATATTCTTTGAAATGAATTTTTATCAGTTTCTTGTAGTAATGCGCTATGATGAATGTATTTTGTGATTTTTATGGAATGTACATATTTGTTATATGCACTCGTATGTATGTATGTACAATAGATTAAGTGCATCTAATTTTGAGATAGAGAACATTATTTTAGTCATTTTGAAACGTTCGTTAGCATTTGTTTTTTAAAAACAAGCGCTTAGTTTTCTAGAATTTGTCAGCAAGTGCACACAGTAGTCTAAAGAAACCCCCGACAGTGCTCCTGAGCACCCCATACACCAAACGCATTAAGTCATGAGACCATCTTTGACTCTTATCGTAATGCTATGGACACCTTGGATAATCTCGTTAGTAAGTGATAAATTTCATGTTACAAGAAGCAGACAGAATGATGTCTTGAGAGAAACCATCAAAACGCCATGAAAAGTGTTTTTTTCTTTTCTATCGTGCCCAACTTCTTTATGTCTCGATTCCTTCCTTTCTTTCTTTTTCTCACTTTCCAACTTTAGAGACATGAACGAGACATGGTACATAAAAGAGACTCATGCGGTAGCGTTACTTGTTCAAAGTCCTAAACAAGACCCTCTCTCTCCCTCTCACTCGCCATGCAGATTTGGTGTCCTGATTTGACCAATTTGAAAAAAATTCAACGAATGATTTACTCGCTGAAAAACTCAACGGCGCGGCCAGTGACACTGACACCAGTTAAAGTCAACGAGCCTCCCGAGCGGCCTTTTGCGGCCAGATGTTGTCCGACCGCATTTACGGTGGCAACGTAACGCGGCTTCCATGGACGGCTTTGTTGGACTACGAAACACGTTAGTATTTACGCCCTGCTGCGTTTGCAGCGTGCGGTGGAGATCACATGGTTCGTCAAGCCCATCTGGCTGCCGGTGAAGATGGCCAACACCGATTCTAGGTTCGTGGGTACTACGGCGGAGGTCTGTGGTTGGGGGCGGACCCAGGACGGTGACAGACACAATCTACAGCAACGTTACACTCAAGGCCCAGCCGACAGTTTGGAAGACGGAGGATTGTAATGACCTCTGATTGTAATGAGTACCGCAGGTATAAATTTCGTTGGTGGCTGAGCAAATGTGTGCCGGCAGTGTTGTCGGCGTGGATGCGTGCCAGGGCGACTCCGGCGGTCCATTGCTTTTGGAATCACTTTTGGCTGATGGAAGGTAGACGGCCCATTACCAGATTGGGATGGTGTCGTTGGGGAAGGTGAGAGGCGGCAAAGGTTCCACCCCAGCCGTCCGTACGCGCGTCACGGCCAAATAAATTGGATTGCTTCCACAATCTCGAAAGTTCATAAACCTTAATTCGAAGAAATTATTGTAGCGTTTCAGGAAATAGCCCTTGTAATTTATACTCTTCATTCATAAGGAGACCCCTCAAGAGTTCCGATTTTTGCCATTTAAATACCTTAAATTATTCAACAGTTTTAAAGCAATAAAAAGGTTTTCTTCCGAAAAGAGGAAAAGAAAACCGCAAAGAATTTAGCTTTTTTGTCCTGTTCCTGCTTCGTTTACTTGAAATCCACTGCAGTTTATTTTACTTTACTTCCTGCTTATTGCAAGAAATTTCATCACTGGTTGCTTTCAAGACACGGCACACCGCCCCGCCCCGCCCGGTCCGCCCTAATGCACACTGCTCGCATTTATAAAAGGCATCCATGGCATTTGATCTATTCTGACCTTTTTTACATTTATTGTATTTGTTTTTATTGCTGTCTGCTCGTCTTGTTGTTGTTGTTTCTGTTTTGGCATTGCCCCCTCTTGATCATTGTTGTCGATGGTGTTTCTATCGTCGTCTTGCTTTGTTGACTCTTCAACAATTTTACCATTCAATTGATTTTCAAATTTATTTGCGCACGTTTCCCGCGTATTTAGACATATATGCGAGTATACATGCGTGTGTGTGTGTGTGTGTGTGTGTGTGCATGTGCCTTATCGTCCTTCCAATTTCTCTGATATTCGTCATTATTTAGCTAACTTCTTCCAGGCATCGTCATTATCATCATCATCATAATCATTGAGACATCATTTGAGACGATGGTGACGGTCGCATGATCGTCTTCGTATTTAGAGACATTACGGAGACCCATTCGTTCTCTTCAATGAAGTCAAATGGATGACAACCCTTTGAATTATTGTCGTTGTCGTTGTCGTTGTCGTTTGTTTCTTCACTCCTAACTCTTTGTTACTGCTTCTGTCATTCGTTTGTTCAATGTACATTACGTTGACAGTTTATATCGATCGGTGGCAATCTGCTGGTTAGCAGTAAGCACTCTTTGCAGCATACTGCAAACGGTTACAATCTTAAATACCCAGCACAGTCCCTAAAGCGTCCTGGCATGTACCCCGTCCACCGTGGTCCATTGCCGAAAATTATGAAGGAGAAGGCGAAATTGTATTAATGGATGAAAATTGATGCAAATGGAAAATAGAAGCTTAATTTTTTCGACATAATTAGATGTGTTTGAAGTTTCTCCATTATTGACACAGTGTTGCGAATTCGCAGCTGTTGTACGATCACGGTTACTTATGTCACTGTACTTTGCGATCTAGTCGGTCTTCGACTAGTAGACTGTACTTGCGATCTAGTCTTCGGTCTAATCCTAATTTTGAGTAATATTTGTCTCTTTGAAACTGAAACTCAGACTGCCTTTCTACGCCTCCGTCAGTTACGCCCTTAAAACAACTGCCAACAATTCTGTCTAACCTTCTTTGCTTCCTCGCCAAAATCTTTTTGTTGGCTGGATTTGGCTGAATTTAAAAATATGTATACTATACAACAGATAACAATTATTAGTATTGACGAAAATTCAAAAAAATTCTCGAAGAAGGGCAATGTATGTACATATGTATGTCCAAACTTTGTTTGAAATTTTCTCCAAATGAAAAGAAAACTGCATTCAGAAGAGCTTATTGATTTCATGGTAGAAGAGAAAGCTCTACGCATTTTGCCAAATACTCCGCACTTCCGTCTTCATTGATAGCATTACCTTTCCTTAAATTATTAACCCTTCTATCCCTTTCTGGAAAGGAGTACTATGAATCCTTGTAAATAGACCTTTATTCTGGGTGGTGTCTGTACCTGGCGATTGTATGGCTTCTGTAAGAGCGACTGCATACGAGTATTTGTATTTTGTCCATCTCTTTCTAAAAACCTGCAAGACTTTAAAGTTAATAAATCTACAGGCCAGTGAGATGGACCATATGGGGCCTGCGACGTGTGTGATTACCAAATTGAATTGAAAAGAAGGTAAAACAAGGATGAAACAAGGCGAAAGAGACACACGGAAAAATACAAGTAATTGTATGTGAAGGATGAAAAAAGTCGGTTGAGTAAGCTTTGAGGAAAAGAAGAAGCGGGAAGAGGGGAAGGGAGTAGAACACCATAAAGGAACTAACATAAAAAATTGAAATGCAATTTTACGAGTGTGTTCGCCCGCTCACGTAGAGATCATAAGTCATGTTTGGTTCTGTGCGGTTCCTGAATCTTGTCAGGGAATGCCTCCTATCCAGGGGCGGACGTTTTAGTGGTGGCGGAGTGGGGCCGGCCCGCAGTACTCACCTGCGTTGGTGTGTCGGCTCCAGCTCTCCGGCGGCTACACGAGACAACTTCATGGGTAAACATTGACCGAACATGACTTCCGAACTGTGCGATTAATGAACTTTTGATGAAGCATCACGAGAAGACATTCGATAGCATTATAAATCAGTACTGAACTGAAAGAGTCGGAGTCGGAGTTCTTTCTTCTCCCTTTCTGACGGTTTACACGAATCCGTTTGTTGTCCTTTTTCTCTCTGTGTTTCCTGATGGTCTTGTACTCAGCACCGCCCACCAAATTCATTTGTTTAGTTTATCTTCTGTAGGCTGTATTTATTGAGAGGGCCTGACCTTTCAGTACGCGGTTCATCCTTTTTGCAGTAGCGCTGTAGGCGTGCCCTGCTTCTTTTATGAACAAGTGATTGCTCGGTTCCTTGTTTTTTCGTCAAAATTCATTTTTGGTTTGTTTTCTGTTCTTTGCTTGGCCTTGCTCTCAGGATTTTCTTATTTCGTTTTGTATTTCACTTTCAGTCAGTCATTTGTATCCATCAGGCCTGCCCCGCAGTTTAAGTAAACCCGTTAATCCACGCATCTCCTTCTCTCTCTCTCTCTCTCTTTCTTTCCTCTGCTTACTTTCCTTTTATGACGACTTTAGTACGTCTTTTACTGTCCTTTTTGTAGCTTCTTTTTATACAAAATGTTTAATTAAAATTAAGATTAGGCCTATTTTTCTTGTTGTTTTTGTCAGACGAATAGATTTGTGAGTTAGTATTTCCATTTTGCCTTAAATATCGAAAAAAGGTTATCAGTGCATTTTGGTCCTTCCAGAAGTCGATGTAATATCGAAAGCAAAATTAATAACTTCCAGGCTTAATTTTGCCTTTGGTAATTCCACCTTTCTATCTCTTCCTCACTCTCCTTTCGTCTCTATAGAATAGACGTGACCAATAATAAATAGACTTGACCAAGTAAGGTTCAACCCAAGACGCTTGTAAACTATATGGTGCACCAAGCAGGTGGATGGTCGATTTTTCCTGTACTTCTTGGACCAAGCTGTTCCCAATGCAGCCATCATGGATATCCGCCAGGTTTTCACTTCTCCACTCCAGTTTTGAGTATGACGTATATACTCTCTTGACTCATCTCTTCATATGAGTACCATCGTATTATGTGTATGTGTTTGGGCGTATTTCTTTATTTGTTTGTTCATGCTTGTATTGTTTCTTCCTTTTCTAAGTTTTCTTGTTCACTCTGGTTCAGAAAATGCTGCTCTTGGCCTCGCACCGAATCAAATGATTTTTCAATGCAATTGCGCAAGTTGTTTCTGTAGAAGGACTCTGCCATTTTGCCTGAGTATTTTGCTTTTACTTTAGTTTCTATAAACATATTTGTCTGTTTGCATGTGCCGCCAAAGCTTGAATTCGTTTCGTTCGTGTGTGTTTGTGTGTTCGTACGTGTGTGAATTCACCTGCGTCAGTGTGTCCTGCGTCGTCTGTGTTAGTACAAATACCGTTCTCTAGAGCGCATTCCCCAAGCGATGATAAGTAATGGCATAGTGAGCTCCGTTCCGCTTCCAGCGTTTGCCACTTGCTGCTTTTACTCTTCGGCAATTTCATCGAACCTGGCTGTTGCCGTGGTCCTCTGCTGCTTTTGTTTAGTGGCATTACGAGTAGGAAAAAGACTTCAATGGATGTTGGAGAAAAATGCTCTCCTTTCGTAAATGTTAGTAGTATTTTATTTCCGCAGAAGAAAAGCGGCGTTTGGGGACTTATTTTGGAGGAAATTATGCTGAAGTACGCATTCCTTTAGTGCACACTGGGCAACTATTTGAACCTGCGGCAAGACCTGCTCCTGGTGCACCAATTACTCGAATGACGATGGCGTCCTTTGCAAGCCAGTTCACGTTGCTCGTGTGTTTACGAAAATGTTTTACGTGTGCCTGTGATACATTTAGACCAATTGTTGCTTGTTCGCTTCGTGCATTATCGCCGCATACATTTGCAGGCTATTTCTGGTTGCCTCAATGCTTTTCATGAGTTCGTTTCTTTTACATTTTGAGGAAGAAAACATACGGAACCTTTTTGAAGTGCTGACTAATCCAGTGCTCTGCGAAGCAAAGGTTGGAAAACTGTCTAAACAGATCATTTGCAACCAAAAAGAGCGAAAAATGTAGAAGCTCAACAAAATTTGTAAAGCATTATGTTTTCTTCAGGACGAAAAAGAATATTATTTTACCTGAAAAACAATAAACAGTAGTAATTTTATCACATCCAATGCGGCAGTAGCCAACCAAGCAACAGTAAATACATATACACACTAACACAATTACCTACGCCTTCTCACTCTTCAGATGGCAAAGGTAAAATTTAAAAAAAGCGAAACACTTTCTGTTTGTCTGCCCGCGATACACTTTTAACACAATTAAAAACACATGGAAAATAAATAAGCCGGGAAACAAGAGGGCAGAACAAGAAGAATAACGGAAGGTGTAAATATTGTGCAATATACTCGAACTTCGTGAAACCGTCTCGCTCGATGGCATCGCAAAAGTTTGCCTTCGGCATTTCGTAGCTCAAACACAGCTTACGCACACACACACAGTTTGTGAAGGCAGAGGTCTAGTGGCGTCCCCGCTTCAGCTTCCCCCTTCCCGTTCAGAACGCCAATTTGCCAGGACGCATGAACGCTTCGTTGCGCTTCGATCTGTGCGCCTTGCCGGAAGTGCTGCAAAATTGAGTTGAGAACTGGACTTGAGCGCTGAGTTGAGTTGAACCAAGTTGGCGGTTCTGTAGTTGTCCGGTCTCCGGAATCTGAACTGCAAAATCTGGACGGTCTTTGGTCGTGCATTTACGTGCCCGTGAAGTTTAAATGCATCGATTGAGCTGAATGCAATTCAGTTGTCGTGGGAGGAGGAGAGGGAAAGGGTACAGTGGTTGGAGTATAGTGGTTGGAGTAACCATAGAAGACCATGGGCCAGATGGTAGGTAAAGCAAAAGGCCGCGGATTATGCAGCTCACAAATAGAACATGAACACACAAGAGAATATTTGAAAACTAATTCTTTCTTCTACTTTCATAATTTATAAGGCCTCGAAAACCGCAAAGAGCAAAGATCGTATATCGTATCGTATAAAATTCTGTTTAAAAACAGCCAGAGGAACGCAAGAAAAATTTCAGGCTAAACCTTTTCCGGTTTCCGGATTGAAATGTTTTGTATCGAAAGTTGTTTTAATTATTTTAAACGATTTTGAATTCGCAAAAAGAAAAGGCAGAAGGAAGAGTGGAACATGTCAAAAAAGAAAGAATAAATTGCAATAAATTGAGAAATAAGGAAACAAAAATAAATGACTCTTATGTATGTATAAATTGATATGAAAAAATATTATATCAAGACAAACAGTTAAAAAAAGGATTCTTTTAAAAGCCTTTCCGACAGAAAAAGCGACTTAAAACTGTGCCCACGTAATTCGAAGCTCGTCCAAATAAAAGCCTCCACCGATCATCTTAAAATGTTTGATGTAGTCGTTTTTAATTAGGAAAGAAAGGGAACAATCACAATTTTAAATTTAAACATTTTTTCAAGTAGTCATAAAATAAAAATTCTAATTTAGTCAAAAAGAAGAAAATTATCTAGAGCGTCATTATAAAAAATGGGAGCTAAACGAGACAAAATACATACAAGATTTCATTCAAAGATGAAATGATAAAATGATAATTGAGGCGCTCAGTGTTAAAAGGGCCTAGGCCACAAATTTTATAAAAAAAACTCCCAACATAAAAAATCGCATTTCAAAATTTATTAACTTTATAAACGACAAAAAATGGCCTAAGTTTTAATATGAGCTCTTAAGTTATGTTGTAAAGTTTCTTTTACACTTACAAAAAAAAACGACCCACACCTTTTTTATTTAAACTGGGCGTCACCAACCCACTTTTTATCTTCACTTTCGCATTTACATAAAAAAGAAACATTTTTTAAATTTCTTGTTTTTTCAAACGTAATTATCTGTATTTAATAAATTTAGGCTTGGGCCGCTTTAGCGCTGAGCGCCTCAACTACATGGTTAAAAAAAATAAAAAAATACTCCCGAAATTATTATTGACCCAAAGAAAACCGATTAGAAAAAATATAAGGAAGAAAGACCGTAAAACGTAAAAAAGACAGGAAGACAGGAAGACGACACAGAGAGCTAAAGCTAAGCGTTCTTTCCTGAATGATCGTAAATTTGATATCCCTAAATTTATTTATTAAATTTTATTCGTTTATTATTTTGGAAAATTGAATAAACACTTGAAGAACTTAAATATCTTTTAAAATATGTTTGATTTCTTCTTCATCTCTTCGCTTTTTCAGAAAGCGCAGCTTTAATACTTTTCCTCGAATTGGCAACACTTAATTAATCGCGTAGTAAAATAAAAACACGCTTCATTGAGATTGACTTAAGACTATTCGCATTATTGCCGAAGCACATTGGACCATTGGCAGCTGGCAGCTAGAGGCGAGTCAGCTGCTGAACTCAGCTTCCAGACTTCTTCTAATACAGTCTTCCAATGGGTTTCTAGAGAGATGTTTGCTGCCGTCTGCGGCTTGAGGTTTTAAGTTTCACATAAAGTTATATAAAAAATAGAGACGCCGTCGAAGGGCAAAGAGCTTAAACAATTACTCGTCGTTTTTTGCTCTGATTCGATTCAATTAAAGAGATCGGCCCGTTTCGTTGATGACATCAGAATCAAGATACAACAAAAATGACAAGAAACACGACAAGAAAACAACGACGAGGAAAGTGAAGCTTTGAGAAACATTGAAAATAACTTAAAATTGCGATCACATACTATATACTTGTTGTTGTTGTTGTCGTCATTTCCATTTCGTTCGTTCGTCGCGAGTTTACTTGCGATCGTGTCTGAACATCGATTAGCAGTAAAGTTTTTACTTTCGTTGCCGTCGAACGTCCCGTCTTCAGCAGCTAAAGAGCAATATTTTTCCAAAAGTTCACTAAGAATTAGTTTTCGTCCATCGTTATGAAGGGCTTGGTCTTATTGACCCTTGCGCTGGGCGTTGTGGCCATCAATCAGACGACGGCCAACACGGGAAATACACACTTAGTGTGCTATTATGACGGACACAGCTTCGTGCGGGAAGGTAAGTGGTGCCGGGGTCGATGGCAAGGACGTAGGTAGATACTGTAAGGGCTGAGGAAAAATGTTGTGGAAAACAAAAGGCACTTCTTTGAAACGGTCAAGAAATATTTGGCGGAGGAACGGATAAAATCATTAAACAGTGAAATTAAGTAAAAGCAGCTTCAAAAAGAATGACCTAAAGCTTTTTAAGGTTCTCAGTTTAAGTGCACAAATAATTAGTATTAAATAGTTTATGAACTAAATAAACTAATTTTAAAATAAATAAGCAAAAATAATTATTATTAGTAATTAAATGTTAATCTAATTATTTAAACATTTATTTACAATAAATATTTTTAGGAATAGATTCTAAACAAAAATTTTAATGACAATATTTTCAATCGGGCGAGCTCTTTAAAATAAAAATACTATAAAATTCATTTAATTAAAGTAACAACATTTCAGGGAAGATATAATACAGAAATTACAAATCAATAATTTTTGTATTAGCCCTAATTAATCAAGAAAGATATTTTCTTCGTAGAATCTGGGTTACTATGATAACCTTTACGTTAAGGTTCTTATAATTCTCAATCAATTGTTTTTTAATCTCTTTTCAAGTATTCTAGAAAAATGCTTCTAAATATTTAATGAAAAATATCGTGTGTGTCCACAAAACTGTCACTTTTCTTGGAAGTCTTCTTGCGTTTATTGCGTCTATGACTTTGTCTCTCTTACATTGAGGCCGATTTTACATTAGACCCGCGGCGCTAAGCTTAAACGACGCTAATATAAACGGAACATTAACAACAGCGTCAGCATTATCTATCAGTCTCATTTAACACATTATATTTAGGAATGTTGTTGGTTTGTGGTCGGTCAAAAGTTATCATTTCAAAAATATTTTTACTGGTTCTTGGTTCCGTTCTTCTTTCGATCCTACCATTCATCGAAAAAAAAATTTAACTTTGAAATAAATTGAATACGTATGTACATATTTTAATTTAGTTTATTTTAAATGTATTTTATTTTCAAAATTCTTTTTCGAACGGGCCTAACGGCAATTAAGCTGGAGCTTTAAATTTGTATTTGTTTTTTTGGCATGAATGTAAGTAAGTGTAACCTAGAGCCCAAAGTTCTCTCAAGAGTCATAATCGTTTGTTGCTCGCCATAATTGACGAAAAATTGACCTCGACGCTAAGAGTTTTTATTATATATACTATACAATGGAAGAATAGAAAAGAAGAACACAGAGAAAATAACAAATAAAATGTACCTACTCTTGAATTCAGTAAAGAAGCAATATTTAATTTAATTCCGCAACCTTGTATTAAAAAAATTTCTGAATATTAATTTAGCGGTAGCTTTACACGAAGTGCAAAAAATATTATTGATTTCAATGCGGTTTATTCAACCCGAATTAGTCAGTAATTCACAAAATTCATTTCCTCGCCCCGAAATGAATTATTTAACTGGGAATAATGTTGTTGTATTTGCCGTGCATTTCAGTTAATTTTGTGTGATTTATTCTTAATATTTCGTGAAGTGTTCGCAACAAGCAAAAATTGTAAACGTAGCTAATTAAAAAGTTTCCTAAAAATGAAATGATTTTGAATTAAGCTCTGCATTACAATATGTACAATATGTACCGTGAATGCTGTTAATAAAATAAAATTATATCCGACGATTTCACGACCAAGTTTTATGACTTCAATCAATTCATAATTCATTTTGCTTTACAGCATTTTTCTCCACAAAACACAAAACACAATTTTGTTACCACAAAAATACACAATAACTTCGTTTAACACATTTAAAAATGGTTGCAATAAAGTAATTTTTGTGGTATTTATTTTTACTTTTCTTTAAATAAAATTAATTTCGTGAGTCACCGCCACAATCCCCATAATTTCATTTGTTTCATTACAACAAACCAGCAAAAAAACAACAAAAATTTGCACAAACTAACGAGACCTTCATAATTGCTTACTTTTTTTCTCAATAAAAAATAAAAAAACATAAAACAGCAAATTTTTTACAACAATTTCGTAGAAAACTGGTTTCGAATATTTGATTAAGCACTGATCACACTTCTAGCAAATAAATTAGATATTTTCATTGAGATTATAAGGAAATAATTTGAATAGATTGAAAGGGAACAACAATAACAACAACAACAACAACAATAACAACTAACATTGATATGAAACAATTGAAATTCGTTTTACGAACGTAGTAGAGCAAAATCACGAGATCGTATGATGGCTGCTGATTTCCTCTGCTGCCAGTATTAAAAACCTTCGTTAAAATTAACCCATTCGTGTTCGCAGCCACTCGATATATGTAAGTACAAGCATATAGAACACGGTATATAGCCACAAGTATGGCACATCGCCGAAGCCGTTTGGTCCCCAAACCAAACTTGACAAGAGATGACGGAAATCGTTCCTGAACCCATCACCATCCAACCCCGTCGGAAAACTTAACGAACATAAAAAAACACTATACGATATGTACAAGTTCATTCGCTTTAGAGGTACGAATATACGCACAATTATATGGACACATCCGGTGCAATGTACCCGAAACCTGTCGAAATTTTCCCGCACCCAGAGTTGACCAAAAAGGAAAAGAATGTGACTTGTTCATATTTTGGTGAATGTACGTCTAAATATAATTTCAACAGTATGAAATCGCTCTTTTCTAAAGGATATTAAATACGGTTCCAAGAAGGTGTACTCACTTTGGTACAGCGGGCCATAACGGGTTAATTAAGCTAAGAAGCAAATTCAGCTTAACCGGTTTCTAAACAACAAAGCTTTCCAGTTTCAATTCTTGACGATCTCGAACGATCGTCTTTAATTTGCCGTGAGATGATCTCTCTCCAGATGATCGTGTCTACGTGCTAATTATTCTCGCTAAATTGCGATGCCTGAGATACATTTTTATTGCTAATTTCTTTAATTTGCGATTCGTGATCGTCATCACTTAAGCGGTGGTCGGTGGTAAAACATCTTATGATTTTTTAAGAAACGAATTTAATTAATTCCAGGAACGTGAATCGATATCGAATCGGTATTTTTAAGCTACATATAACCTCCAAGCTAGAGATCAGAGGTCGGCAACCTCCTTTTGCTCTGAGCCTAAATTAATCAAAATATGACTTTATAAGACGTTTCGGGTCACTAGACACAAAAATGGAGAATTATTCAAGATTTAAGTGCGAAAACCTGTGGCCAATAGGTTGCCGACCACTGATGCAGATCATGCCCTGCTCGCGCGATTGTCCAGCAATCTGAATTTATTATTGACAGGATGACAGTGATTTCAAAACGATGAGTTTTTCTAGTTTTTCTAGTATAGAAATATAACGATTTCTCTGAGAATACATAATCTCTAAACGTATTCATCTAAAATAAATTTCCAACGATTTACTGACTCTTAATGATGTAACAACTTTTCGATTCTAGGCTGATTCATCGCAAGCAATTCATCGTGAGCAATTCGTCGCAAGACAAATTCATCACACAGCAATTCATCTCGCAGCAATTCATCGCAAAAAAATTTAAAAAATTTTCAAAATCGCGCGTTTTTCTAAATAAATTTTTCTGCTGCGGCGATAAATTTTTTTGCGATGAAATGCTGTTGCGATGAATAACGTTCCGGATGGCAATCACACAAAACTTTATTGTTAAATCGGATCCAACATCCAATTGTTGCAATTATATCCCAAATAATGTGAGAAAATTGTCCAAGAAACTGAAAAAATAATTTTTTTATATTTTTAAAATTTGTGGCTAACTTGATAATTTCATCATTTTCGGTGGTGAATTATCAAACATTTTTCAAAATTTCCTTGTTAGTTAATACGATAAATTGCTGTTGCGATGCATTGCTGAGCGATGAATTGTTTGCGATGAATTGCTCGCGACGAATTGCTTGCGATGAATCAACCGGGTACCCAATTTTTCGGCTTCTCTTTAGCCGCAGATCTTAATTTCTACTATTAATTCGTATTAGATCGAAGATCGATATTTTGATTGTCTCTCTTATAGGCCTTTCCAAACTGATCGTTAGTGATCTGGAGCCGGCACTTCAGTTCTGTACTCAC
Organism: Conops quadrifasciatus; assembly: GCA_949752815.1. Classification (NCBI taxonomy): domain Eukaryota; kingdom Metazoa; phylum Arthropoda; class Insecta; order Diptera; family Conopidae; genus Conops; species Conops quadrifasciatus. Next base: position 33,280,811 of record OX457081.1, on the reverse strand, counting down.
CTCGTTTACGGCTACGCTGGCATCAACCCTTCATCCAACAAACTGGTCAGCACCAACGAAAAGGTGGACTTGGACGTTGGCACCGGCTTATATCGTACCATTACCAATCTCAAGAAAAAGTACCCACACTTGAAGGTGCTGCTCAGCGTAGGTGGCGATCACGATGAAGTCGATCCCGAAAGCAACAAGTATCTGACCCTTCTGGAAAGCAGCAATGCACGTATTCCGTTCATCAACAGCGCTCACTCCTTGGTCAAAACCTACGGCTTCGATGGTCTGGACCTGGCCTGGCAGTTCCCCAAGAACAAACCGAAGAAGGTGCACGGAAGCGTGGGTAAGTTCTGGAAGGGTTTCAAAAAGCTTTTCACCGGCGATCATGTGGTCGACGAGAAGGCCGAGGAACACAAGGAGGAATTCACTGCTCTCTTGCGTGAGCTGAAGAATGCTTTCCGGCCAGACGGTTATCTTCTGGGATTGACAGTGCTGCCAAATGTAAACTCGTCTCGTAAGTCGTCAATTACTCTCAGTTTCGGAAAGGAACATTGTGATAATTACTGGCTATGCCATAGTATTCTACGACGTTCCGGCTATCATCAACTACTTGGACTTTGTCAACCTGCAGGCCTTCGATTTCTATACGCCCGAACGCAATCCTGAGGTGGCCGACTTCCCCGCCCCAATCTACGAACTCAACGAACGCAATCCCGAGTCCAATGTCAACTACCAGGTACAGTATTGGCTCAACAATCATTGCCCCGCCACGAAGATCAACGTTGGCATTGCCGCGTATGGACGCGCCTGGAAGATGACCAAGGATTCCGGCCTTACCGGCCTGCCGCCAGTCTCCGACACCGACGGCCCAGGCCCCGCCGGCCTGCAGACGCAGACTGCCGGTCTGCTGAGCTGGCCGGAAGTGTGCACGAAGCTGCCGAATCCAGTCAACCAGCACCTCAAGGGCGCAGATGGCCCGCTGCGCAAGGTTGGCGATCCTACCAAACGCTTCGGCAGCTATGCGTACCGCTCCGCCGACGATAACGGCGAAAACGGGTTATGGATGGGCTACGATGATCCTGACACCGCCGCCAACAAAGCCGCTTTCGTTAAGTCTAAGGGCTTGGGAGGAGTCGCCTTAGTCGATTTGTCCTATGACGACTTCCGCGGTTCTTGCACCGGTGACAAGTACCCGATATTGCGCGCCATCAAATACAAATTGTAAGCGTTTTCTCGAGCGAGTTGTAGGATTCTTTTGTATTGGAAAAAGCCAGGAAAGAATTGTTCTCCAATTTTAGTTCAGAAGCATTTCCTTTAATAAAAAGAATATCTATAAAAGCAATTGGACTTGAAGAGTAACAATTGGACTGCCAAGCAGTCGATTTGAGAAGAAGAAGTAGAACGTCAGGGCATCATTGCGGATGCATGTAAATGGTTTAAAATTCAGTGGTTTCTGTTCCCGAGATTGTAAGATCTTTGAATCTTTGTTGCTCGAATCAAAGGTCTCTTTTCCTCTTTCAGATCCTCCCGATTATCACATCATCGTAACCGTCCTCTTACAATAAAGACCTTGATGTTAGACAACTCCACAATCCTCTCAATTCCTCCGCAGATACTTCGAACCAAGTTCCTTTAAATAAAGTTGCACAGCAACAACCATAAATCGTCTCTGCAGTGCACCGAAGTCTTTCCATGATTGTAATAAATCAATTGATTCTTGTTGCCTCTACGGTGCCTCTGACGGTGCTCTTACTTCATTTTCCGCTGCTGCTAGAGCCGTCCTCAAAAGGATTGCTGTTACTAAAACCGGATGGAAGTGCTGCGTTGCTACGACTGCGTGGTCAGAGGAACAATTGCTTTCGCTACGGTTGGCTTTGCATCGTATCACGATTCAATTCATTCCTCCTCTGGTGGCAGCCTGCGTTCAATCGAACATTCATGCAGCTCAAAATGAGTTTCAATGAGTTGCGAGCTTTTGCTGTTGTGTGTGGTGCCAGCTCCACAAGTGCTAATGTGGACTGGAACATTATCATCAACACTGCATAGTGATGCCATCCGAACAAACTAATATGCAAAAGGCACCTTTTAATTTTTGTTGATTGTAAGAAAAAGATTTTAAGACCACAACGATATCGATGGAATAAAATATAAAATGATGATGACGAGTACCTTCTCATGCAAGTAAGACCGAAAACATTCCAAGCCGATCTTTACTCACTGTGGCAACCTCTGGAGTGTCATTTCCATATACCGCATCGCAACCGACTGCTGTGAGAGCACTTCCCCGAGCTCTTGATGGCGGAAGAGTTGCTGATGATGAGTCTTTAGTTGATGAGAATCATGATGTTTATGGCTAATATTAAACCATGACGTGAGTAACGGAGTCCAGACGTTAAGAAGAGCAGCCAGCGTTTATGTGATGCCCTTTTAAATCGTCACCAACTCTTTTGTCTGTTTGTCTGTGTTTCGGTTCTACTTTTGTACTTTTATGCAATAGGAGACCTCCTTAATTACCACCAACACCATTCTGAACATATACCGCTCTGGCCGTTAATGGTCATATACCCATGTAGAACTTTTCAAGCGTACCGTGACTTAGTAACTGTCAGTTTTGAGTACGGTCGACCGGATGGATTGCTGCTACTGCGGACACGATTGGACCAGCATTATGCAACTCGGTGCTGTTCTTTGTTGTTAACGGTATTCCAAACTGATGATCATTGGTAACGTTAAATCAGTCGTTCTTTCATTCCGTTTGATGGTGGTAGTTCGTTCGAAAACCTGTAATAAATTCTCCACGAGCTCTTGGTCAAAGCGCGACTTAACTCGTAGAAATGCGATGGAATGACATTAATCCATTTGATGGCAACACATTTGCTCTATTAAGCTTTAGATAGTTTTTTTAGGGCGAAGTCAATTGCTAACCCTAAATAATGAAGTATGCGTTTTGGAGAGCATTTAAGTCAGTTCTCGATTCGATTTCGACGATGTGCTTTTGAGAAAGTGTGAGCAAATTGTGAACGACGCCTTACTTTGGCGAGTTTTTTGCAGTATAAAACACTTTTGGATCATTCGAGGAGCGAAAGATTCTAAACGGACTTAAACCATTTTTCATAATTGCTGCAAAATGTCTTTATGTGGGGCATATTCGGCTTAACCAACTGCATTCTATTCCAAGTACAAAAATTGCTTAATTTTAAAAAAATCCTTTAACAATATGCAGCCTTAAAAGCTTTGATTACCGACAAAATTAACAATACCACAAAGACCATTTTGAGCAAAGTCTCTCTTGTTCCAATTCCGACCTGAGCTTCAATGGAAAAGGCCACGACTTACTGAAAGGGTTTTGAGGCAACATTCAATCTTAAACTTCGAAAAGAGCAGCAGTATGCCTAGAATCCAACGCCTGCTCTCTGAAAATTGTTGTGTGAAGACGATAACCTCGGTCCCATCACTACGACTCACCACCAGCGTGCAAAAGACATCGCGAAGGAATTCAAATACTTCAGCTTCTTAGCGCTCCGGGGCTTCTTGGCTGATTGTCTCTTCTCCTGCGATGCTTGAGTGCTTCACTACTTGACTACTTGGCTGCTTGGCTGCGTGGCTGCTTGACTGCCTGAATGCTTGGCTCCTTGCCAGGATTATTACAATTAATTAAAGATGCGATTACAGCGAGCCACTAGATTGAAGCACGAATAATTATGATGGAGAATAGAGTGAAGAGGCAAATTGGCTGGCGCTACTTAAGACAAAATATTGCTGTTGCTGTTCTTCAATTACTGCTGCTGTCGTTGTTGTAGTCTCCTCTCGCTCAATACCTTCTCTCATCTTTACTGTCATCTTTCATTACCATAAAAACAGTCTAGTTAAAAGGAGGGAAAGGGTATTTTTGTATTTCTTTTATCATCAAAACCAAAAGAGCAACGAAAAGAAATTTTAAAAAGATTATAATGGTCTGCTTTTTGAATTGCAAATAGAAAATGTTTTCTGACTGAGTTTATATAGTTTGAAAATAATTCACAGAATGATCTGGAACATTTTTTTAAATGTTACTTCTAAAAAAATTTATAAACTCTAATTAGTTAAGGTTAAAAATTGGCCAAAAGTAAAGGGAAAGGTACTCCTAAAAGGATCCGTGCATACTTCTTCGCGACATTTTTTCACCTCTCTTCTTCTTCAACGGTTTAAGACTGCTTTCAACAAAATGTATTTACAAGATGTTGTTTAAGTCTTTTGCTTTTGATGAAGATTCTTCAAATAAACAAGAAATATTTCTCCCTATTTCTTCCTCTGTCTCTCTCGCTCTCTGTCTGCCATTATCTCCAAAAAGAAAAATACCTTTGCTTACCTTGGCAGCCGTGAGCAACCAAACTATAAAATAATTTTCATTAAAACCTTTCAAGAAACTGAAATATTAAAATTCATTCATCCAGTCCGCCCTTACTTTTGCAAACCCCTTTCACCAACGCCACCCCTTGCCATTTATTGCTTTATGTAAAAACATAAGAAATTTATCGCTCCAACAGATTCAACATTGCAAATTGCTGTGACCGTTGCGATTTGTAAGGAACGACCTGGGAGAGTCACTATCGGCCACCAGACAAAATGACCGAAAAGGCAAAGCGAGGCTGGAAAGATACCTTGAGGAGTGTGGCAAAAAGTCGAAAAAGAGACCGAGTCGAGAAAGATGATGAATAAACAATTCGTAAAGCTATCAGCCTCCGTGATTGTGGGCAAGATGTTGCCGCAACTGAAAGTGGTCTGTTGAAAGGGTAATCCTCCATCTGGTCCTCCATCTGGTGGTCACATTTAAACCGAAAAGAGTACTTCTTTCAAAAGGATTTCATAGTCTTTCTTGCTTTCGAAAACCATGAAAACGGCCTAAATTATAAGCCAACAACATATTTATAATGACTCGGCGGTTGAAAGAAATACAGTTTCTCAAAAGGCGAGTGTTTTAACTTCTAAGAGCTATATTTTCAGCGAATTCATGTTTCTAATTAAATCATTCAAGAGAGTGTTGTGTTTTTTCCATAGAACAACATGGTTTCTGGGTAAGATTATACACAAAATATATAGAAAAAGTGAGCTACAAAAGAGAAAATTGGGTGCAGAGATTGGCTCCCAATCATTTTTATGCCAAATTTTACTTCCAAGTTTTATCAATACGCAAAGCTTTGGCGAAGATTTCCCTTGAGATACTAGGAAAAAATACAATATGAAGAAAAAATATGAGGAAAGAAAAAGAAATGGAAAATCGGAATTCAAAGAGGACTGAACTATGAGTAATGTGTAACCTTTTCCAGGAGTTTTCCTAACAAACTTTCACCAAGAGGTGAAAACAATGTTTTTTATCATTGATAAAATTACTCGTTTAAGGATGTTCCCGTAGAACTGATATATCAGCAATATTTACTGAAATATTGCTGTATCACAACTTTTTTCTCACAACTTTTTTAATATACTCATGGTTAGATACTCGTACGTTCACCGAATCATTACAGAAATTTTTCAGATTGTTACTTGATGTATTTTTCGTTCAACATTTGCAACATTTTGGAACGAAGAAAATAACAAAAGCCAACCAAAAAATTTGTATTGCGGTGGTTTACCACGCAATTAAAAGCAAACTTTTTTCATACTTTCGCCTGCGCGGCGGTTTTTTTTTTTTATTTTAACTGCAATTTTTTTAGGATAACGTATTTCTGTTTTTCCGAGTCGACTCTATTTAATACGAATGGAGAGGGAAAACGTACAATCCTTTTTTACTATATTGCAATAGTTTTCAATTTTGTTATTCTGTCATTTTCTTGCTTCTGCATTTTTAACAGAATTATGTGATGGTTTCTACGGAAGGACTTTAAAGCCATAAAAAACTAAAGAAAGTTTAATGAATATATTTTTAAGGTTTATTTTACATAATCAGTGGTCGCTCTCGGATTGCACGCCCCAACCGCTTTCTATCCACCCGCTTCCTACGACCTTCCCCCCACACCCTTTTCGTGTTTTCATCCAGGGATCCTTCCTCTGTGTTTGTTACTTAATTGCAACTTTTACCGTAATAAAGTGCTGCTTTGGAGCGCAGACAACTAAGCAATAACAGCCGAAAGCAACAATAACAACAACAACAATAAATAGAACATAACCTCAACAAAATAACCATCTCCAGAAAAGGAAGAACGAGTCAAAAAGCCTGCATTGAGCGAAAGAACGGGCACTTCCAAAACCGACAGAGGCAAAGTTTTGAGACCTTGCATAGAGTAAGTATGCACTGTGTGTGTGTGTGTGTGTGTGTGTGTGTGTGTGCCTTACAGCTTTTTCAACCATTTAACTGAACCGGAAGCGGAAACTTAAATTGAAAATATGAACCATTTCGACCATTCGAAAAAACTGGCAGTACAACACTCTACAAGAGGAAGGAGAGAAAAGACGCGCCGAAGGGTGTGATGATTGCAGCGATGGCGTTATAACCACGAAGCAGCAGCAACGGGTAAAAAATCATCAGTTATGGTCAAGAAAGAGGTACTGAAATGCAATGAAACGTCAGAAACAGTAAAGACATGCCACAAAAAAGGCTAAACAAAAACGACGGAATAACGGATGGAAAAGCCTCGCACAACTGTTCAACTAAGCCCACAAACCAACCAAGCAACCAAACGGCCAACTGGTCGCACACACCATGACCACACACGAGTGCACGCAATTAAAATCACACACACACCAGCCTCCCTCCGTTGTTTTAGACTAGTCATATCCTTTGCAGGACCGCAGGCAGAAGCACATCGCCAGTTCATAAGCTGCAGTTCGCGTTCTGACAAATGACTTTCCTGCGTTTTTTTCAAATGATTCCTATTTTACAATTTTGGTAAAGAAGATATGGACTTCTTTTTTGCTGAGATGCACAGATTTTCGTGTGCCCTTTTGTGGAGTCGTATTCATGACGAATCGTTGATGAATCAGTGACGTTCATTATCTATTATCTAGATTCGACGCTCCGTTGCATGGACACGCCCTTCATTCCAAACCTATCCGCGATTCTTTGACGACTGTCATTATGTCGTCGACCTGCCTGTCATCGCCGATTCGTACGGGCAAGTGCCGTGCAAGATTCAGGCACGATGGTGAAATGTCGTACGTGATTCGTTCTTGTTCTCCTAAAGACAATGGCTTCAATTTGAAAGTGTTCGATTCGATTTGTTTTAATTTCCTTTTCCAGTTTTATGAGTTCTGGATAAAATCTACTCCAGGGGAAAATAGTTCGTCAGTGTTGCCAACGGTGCCGGTAGTAATAGTATGTAATTGTTGGCGTAGACAAGATTTTAACGCTTTAGAAAAAGCGGCGATCTCTATCGGCTCAATTGGATTTCTAAAAAACCGAAAAGAGAAGGAAAAAAGCACTTTCACAACACATCAATTGTCTTTTGGAACTTTTTTATCAAAAGGCGTTTTTAATTGTAGTGAACATGGAAATTCTGTGGCCAAAAGCATTAATACTGAAAGTTTTAAAAATATTAGTAATATGTACATAGTAGAACATGCTTAAGTCAATCGTGGCAATAACTCAATTTTCTCCAAACTCGAGTTAGGCCGTTATTGCTTGGGGCCACAGAATTCTATTTGTTTCTTTGTAAATTTACTTAGAATCTTCTTAACTGAATTTCTTGTTCTAACAACATCTTGTTGTGATTGTTTGTGAGTCTTTCAAGATTAACACATTTGTCACCCGATTTTGTTTCTTGTCACCCGATTTTTGCCGTCACTGACGCTCTGCAGTGTTGCCAACTCGTTCCATTTACGTTGGGACATGCATAGGTTTTGCTACGATCCTTCTTTCATATTACTTTTGCATGGGACTAAAGCTCTATCCAGGTTTCTCTGCCTGTCTGTCGCGATGGTCTGTCGCTACGTCTGTCGGCTCGTCTGCCGTTATCTATAATACATACAAACAAACAAACGACTACTACGGGAGTATGTTTGTTGATGGCAGCAACTGTAGTCAAACGCGTGTATTCCTACAAAAAATATACAGGGTGTGTATACGTATATTCCCCTTTTCTTTGTTGTTATTGTTGTTGTTGTTGCATAGTTCGTATTTTTAATTATGAATAAAAACCGCAAAACATGGAAAGGATTAGTTTGTGTGGTTTTTCGATTAGTTTTTCATGGAGGAATGAATGGTGGACTGCCCTGGGCGTGGCGTGCGGGTCTATGCAGGAGGGGCGCGGAGGAAGAAGGTGCAAAGGAATGTATAAAGCAAATCGGTCACAAGACCGTAACTTTTAATCAAGAGGATTGCATTTTTTGTTCGGTTTTTGTACAGCCCTTTTTGTAGATTTTATTTCATATTCTTTTTATTCTTCTTGTGGTTTTTATAAATCGGCTTAACTGATTATCCGAAATTATCCAATATTGCTTTTATGAAATAATGGCCTTCAAATAATTAAAAACTTTTATTGAACGTAAAATAATTATAAAAAATATGTACCATATTTGCAGAATTTTCCACATCACTTGGATTAACATAATTCCTATATACCCACGAGTGCGTGCAGTTTCGATTTATCGCACTGGCATAATCTCACGGCAATAGATTCTTTTGGTATTTCCGTGTTTTCAATGAAATCATCAGCGAAATTCAATTTGCACACTGAGTCCTTTCAGGCCGCTTTGAGCCATTTAGGTGTGTTGTGCGAGCGTGGTTGCGGAATGAATCACGGGTGCTGACGGGATATATCCCTGCTTTGGGGAATCATCTGCGGCTGCCGGCGTAATCGATATTATTTTAAACAATGCTATTTAAATATTGTTGCAACAACCACTTGAAGAGCATTCGATTGGTCCAACCAATCTTGTTTTCGCTGTGGGACAATCTGGTAGCCATGAAGCAGTCACACACACACACACACACCCACCCACACTCCTTCCAACATGCTCCACTTTACGACCTTTCATACCGTTCACGTCAGAATGACTAAAAGGACTTTTAACATAATTTCGCAATAAAAATTCATTGATTGTCCTCCATTGCTGATGGCGTAAAACGAGGAAAATAGACAATAACCGAAAACAAAATGCCGCAGTCAACAACAACGTCTTCATCAGTTGGACGATACGAGTATCATCGTCGCCACCACGTTCATCTCTTGCATAATTTCTATCCATAACTTCGCGCCATAACCTTCGGCATTGAATCCTAATCTCATGCTAGTCCGTCAATATCATATCGTCATATCATATTATCATTTTGATCAGCATTCGAAGAAAACCAGCATCGCAAATATTGTATATTTCCAAATGCATCTACGCACCAGAATACATTCTACTGAGACGACGCTGTGTGTGCCCACCTCCTTTTGTCTCGGCATTGGCAGAATATGCCCAGCAGGAAAGTGAGCATTGCATTTCGAAAGCAGTAGGAAGAATCTTTATAAAATAAACGGCTTTCGAAGGAAGAAAGAAATGGAAGTATGTAAGTTTGAATGGCTGAAATTTGATTTAATACATGAAAGTCGTACATTATTGAGATTACTGTGCGGACGTCTGTTGGCGGTTTGGTAGGCGAAGCCTGTCACTCTGTTCATTTGACTGCTTCATGGTTAGTGGCAGGCCCCTCTTCCTTCCTTCTTCCCTTTGCTCCCTCTTCTCCTTTGTTTTTTGTAAATTCCGCGTATTTATTGATCAAATCAAAATCGGAGTGGTTTTCTTAATTTAAAGCTATAAACCAAACAGATATCTTGACCCTTCAACAGATCATTGAACAATTCCATCCTTAATACCATCGACTTCAATAACCCGTAACCCTTTAAACCCTACAACAACAATACACTTCCTTCCTCAATCTCCATGATTTATGAAAAATAACAAAAAGGCACCTTGAGAGGGCTGCGTATGAAAATCTGCTTCCAAGAAATTGACAGAGGCTTCGGAATGACAAATTTCTGCTATAGTCTGATAAATGATGGGCACCGCCGTCACTGTCGCCGTCACCACCATGTCATCGTCGCCATTGTCATTGCTCCAGGCGGTACAATGGCTGCGGCCGCCACGACACATTGAAGATATTTTTCTTTTCGATTAAATTGTGCACCTGAAACAGAGCGGAACAAGGTAAACGGTAAACGCCGGTTAATATTAATGGCAACCCCGGTGTCAGATGTACCATCTCCCTCCACACAGTCACCGCAACAACACACCATGCGACTTAACCGACAGTTACCGGCAAGTAATGTTAAGCAATTTGATACCGTATCGCGGCTGCCATCCATCCGTGGAGGATCCGCAGTTATTCAGCATATGCCCGCGTGCGCCTGTGTAGAAGCAGAACCGGAGCAGAGCAAGAGCAGCAGCAGCAGCACAAGTCTTGAGGATTCTGGAACAACAAAAAACCGACATATTTTCAACATGAGAATTGAAAAACTTAGCATTTTGCGTTTTCGCCCTTCCGCCTGACTTGAAATACTCGTCAAGCTCTACCCGCACGAGTGGGGCAACTGGTAGTGCCCCACCAGTGTCGGCCAAGAGACAAGTCGCCAGAAAGGATGTCTTTCTTCCCGTTCGCTTCTTCCTTTCCTCTTTCCTTCCTTCTTTCTGACTGAAACGCTGGAGCGCTTGCCAAGTGCAATTTCCAGATTTAAATAAAAGCGTACGTTGCGCTCAACTGACGCAGGATGGCGTACTGCCATTCGTCTCGCTAAGTGCGTTCGGGTTGGGTGGGACTGACTGGGAGGTTTGGTCGAGATGGTCGGCGCTATCGGAACGGTGCTACAGCATCTGGTGAAGCATCTATCAATCTTCAGTCAAGTATGGTTTTTCCTGACAACCACCGGAAACGTAATTCCTCCACGAATCTTACTTTTATTGTTGCATTAAAGGATCTGTCGGTGGTGACTAGTCGCCGTCGAAGCCGGCTCCCGGAGAGCGAGTGGAATAGCAACTGTCTGTTTTGCATACGATTTTGTTATAAAAATCTATTGGTTGTAAAGAGTCATATTATTTTTTTGGCATTAGAAAGAACTTCTAATAAAACTTGTATAAATTGTGAAACTTGTATATTGAAAGCACAATCAGATGCTTCATAGTTTTTCTGCTCAATCTTCTTCTTCTCTCTCTTCGCTTGCTTTGGTTTTTTGTTTTTCTTGATTATACGATTTGTCATCTCGCAGGCTATGACCATCGCGAAAGGACATTCTAGCATGAAAAGCCTGCACTCAAGACATTTCCATGGGCCGATACTTCTTGCTTTCTCTACATGCAATGTTTTTGCTGATTTAAAGACTCAAAAAAGAAAAATAAGGAAATGAAAGAAGAAAAACAAGAAGAAGAAGAAGAAGAAGAAGGAAAAGAGTAAGAGCAAAGCAATCGAAAGTAATCAAAGCTGAAACAAACTTTTGAAATATCTCCCGTCTGAGGTTGGTAAATCTTCCCCGCTCGGTGGCAACTCAAAGGTACACCGCAATGATCGATTACACTGATTCCTTAAGTCGCCGTATGAGTCTTCTTCTTCCGCAACGATGTGATTTTTTGCGGACGTACGCCACGGGTGGATGACGAACGACAGTGGCGCATTGACATAGAGCGGTCAGGGCTCCCCTGACCAAACGTAGTGGGCGTCCCGTATGAGAACTCCATTATTTGCTGAATAGATGATGGTGACTTGTGAAATCTGGTCGAAGAGTCGAAACTCAGTCAGTGACCGTGATAAATGTTTGCAATGAACTTGAAATGAAATATGATCCAACCAAAATGAGGAAGAAGAAGAAAAATATGAAAGGAAACGGAAGAAGAACGACTGAGATAGCGATAGTATGAATGTTTGGGTGATGTTAATGATAATAGCGGCAATGACAGTTATGAGAGTCCTATTGACTTTGATGGTAATGGTTAAAATCAATGGCATGGACAATAATTAGTATCTGTGGTCGATCCACAACATACTCGTACCTTAAGGATGCCGGTTACTGTAATGACCCGTCACGATGAGCTGGGGAGAGAGGGTGAGATATCCGGATGACTACTAACTGATACTCAAAAGAGAAATCGACCCCAAAACATGAAAAACACAAGCTCATAATTGTGAATAACGTACACACGATAAATAATTTATTATGCTAAGAATATAAAAAGTTAATGGTTATACATAAAAAAGTCGTTTAATGGTTATACATAAAAAAGTCGTTCTATTAAAATATTGTTCCTACCGTCATCGCCGTATTGCAATACAATTTTTTTAAATATTCGTGTCTAAGATTTTTCTGAGGCAATGAAATCAATCAAGATTTCTAACAAATTGTGTAAATTATTTGCAATAAACCCTTTTCCTTTCTGCTTGCTGTGATAACGACGAAGACGGTGGTGCTTGTTGCATTTTTCCATCCGAGTAGATCAGAACTTGGCCGATAAGCTATCCTCGTTCCTGCACAATGAAACAGCTAACTTTGAAATAATCACTAGCCCACAAACAAACGCAAAGAACTTTTCAGACTACTCGCAGTGCCACAGCAAAGCAAATTCTGAAATTCTGAAGTGGCGAAGAGGCGCATATTGGCAGAGGCAGCCAATCAGCCAACCGGTAGATATCGTCTGCCTCCAGGGACTTCATACGATTCGTTGTGGGTACGAGCTCGGAAGTTGCGAGCCCAAACCGCAGGCTTCCGAGCACTCTCGAAGACCGAAGTTTTTGGGAGAAAGTTCAATTGAGTTTTCAGCTGATGTGGCACAACAACAAGAGAGATCTGTATCAGGAAAACCCTTCACGTAGTAGCGTATCGCTATACCACACTTTCCTTTGTGCCGTCGCCTCACCGCCACCGCCACCGCCACCAACGTCATCACTTGCACTGCAGCTGACGCAAGAATCCACCAAAGAACACCAAATCCACCGAAAGCGAACCGCAACCACAAAACCAGACACCGTGAAATCGGAACTGGAACCACTGTGGAGACGGATCAGCCGGAGATAGTGGCAGGAAGAATTCTAGAAGTTCATGCTGGCCCCACCACGCAACGACTTCGTTACGCAACGCAAGACCAAGTTCGGTTTGTGCACATTAACACAGAGACCGACCGACCAGCAAACAGACAATTTAACCCTAGCAAGATAAAAAGAGACAAAGAATGGGTTCAGGCTGTACCGACCTACATAATCTTTCAAGGGTTAGGCAGACCCTTTACATAGGCCTAATACAATTCTACAATTCTATTCTATGGAATGTTTCTAACTTTCCTAACTTCTTGTGATGCCATCGCCTGCATTCAATGAGCTGGTGGTGAATCGTCTAAAACCAATTAATAAATGATACACAACAACATTTTCTGCCGTTGGATTCACTCCGGCGCACACAGCAAACCACACTTTTTTCGATAAACGCACTACTTCCTTGCTTCTTCTTCTTCTTCTTTTAGTTTTATGTGCGATGTTGGTGTTGATGGAGCGGTTGGTTGCGGCAAGGAATAAAAAACTATCTTTGATGCAGGGTTTCGTGTTTAGACGATATAACGACAGCACATCAAAATAAGTCTGGACTGTTCAAAGGGTGTAACGAACTTCTGAGCAGAACGAAATTTATTTGTGTTTAGCAACAAATTTTACTCAAGGATCAGTCTACAGTCTGCTAAGAGGATTACCGGGCCGACGAAGTCTTACACCGGAAACCCAAATATACTTTGCAGTCGGTTTAGATGCCAGAATTTCCGAGTCCGTACTAATGTCTCCTCTTCGGAGGGTTTTGAGATGTCCTGCTCTAAATTTCGAAAGCCTCTTCGTTTTGCTTTGTGTGAGACTATTTGATATCACGAGGTAATCCTGCTCCACAAATCTCATTGGAGCAGATAAAGCAGGATCCTTTCAAAACATTCGATTGAAGAAATTTTAAAGATTCAGATTCGAATTCGAATTCGGGGCGTCAAAAAGCGTCGGAAGTGTAGAGTGGCCGGAATTATTAAAGCTCTTAAAAAAGGAACTGCCTACGCTTCTTCTACCTTATCTTTTGTCTATAACTTTATACATGACTGCGGTAGAACGTTTCTATTTATCGAGTGTGATGGACGGCGTAAAAGTACTGAGACCCATTTTCACAGGACGCACTTAATTTAAGGGCGCCAAGGGTTGTCCCACGAGTTTGAGCACTTCGATTTTCCTTGCAATTCAAAAAGGCCGTAGCTAAAGTTCCTCTTAAATTTCGAGAACTGACCGTCATTAAAACTAACAAACTAAGCAAACGTAAAATGTGGAATGCGGTTAGTTTGATAATATTGAAAAGGAGCAAATACTCGTACAACTGGCATACTTATGCTTGCTAATACATGCGTGCGGACATGGCCGTTGTGTCTACTCTTGTATTTTGTGTTTCATAATAATCGATGGGCCTGTCGGTCGGTCAGCCTAATGGTGTCATGACTTGCGCTTTCGACAAATGTTTGTTAAAACACCCGCAAGATTTAACACATTCCAACCCTTGCCGTCTGGCTGCTCAGCCTTCGCCACCACCACAAAAGGATTACTGATGAGACCGGCATACGCGTAAAATATCTGTTTTTGTTGTTACTGCTGGTCGTTGTGTTTGTAGTTGTCGATGACCGGTTAAGCAGATTACGAAACAAAAGCGGCATCATCTGATAAAAGGCTTATCCGGGCGGATAACATTTTAAAATAACATTCAGCCGCAGCAGCTAGCAATAACGAGAGGAACAACAATAAAATCTGATATAACGGCAGACACATCAATACAGTATAGTATCGTTGCAGGTGCTGTGTGCACACACGTAGCACGTGTGCATGGGCCCGTGCCCGGGGCGGGGTGTGGGACAGACAATATCACTGACATTCCTTGGATTCGGTGAGTCCACAAAATTGACAAAAAGCCACCTGATGTCTGTTGGCACCGTCGGCCGGTCTTCTTCCTCTCATCCTTGCTTCACCCCTTCGTCCCCTTCACCCGACGAAATAAGTAAACAGTTCAAATGACGAGGAGAGAGGGAGGTGCTTGATTATGAGATGAAGTGATACTGTTGATGTTGTTGTTGTGGGCTGCTGCTATTGCCGATCATGGCGACTGTGAATTTTAGAATGGAAAATATATCCAAACTCTACACATATAATATACATATATTCAAATAAAATGAAAAAAATTAATAATCTTTGAACGATCAACGCTTGTAATGTAAGAAATAGTATATATTGTAACTGGTTTGTTTTTTTTTTTTGATTTCTGTAACTTCTAAAAATATTTCAAATTTTTTAACAAAAGAGAAAACAAAAACAAAAACAAAAAAGCATCATAGTCTGCAACATCGTGAAAAAAGCGCCTGACATGACAGTCGAATCCTGAAAATTAGTCACTATACATACAAAAAACACAAAACAAAACCTGCCTGCAACGCTTTTGTGGATTTCGAGGGAAGAGTGGGGGATGACCAAATGTAAAAAATGTAGACACTGGCAGCTGTCACGATGCATCATGTACCACACAAATATTGTTTAAAGTAAACAGAAGCCGTCATAAAAATTAAACTAATATAATATTTTCTAAAAATTTAATTTTAAAATTTCAAATCTATCGTATTATAATTTATTTAAAACTAATTAAAACTAAAAGTAATACTAAGTTATTATTATGCTTTAATTTGAATTTATTTTCAGTTTTTCACAATAGTTTAAGTCTTTTAATAAAGGTAACTTAATAATAATTGATTAACTTAGTTTTTTTATAACAAAATCACTTTTGAGAAGACCTTGAGCACTTCTCTTCTTCATCCTCTTTCTCGCACTAATACTAACACGTTTATTTGAGATATTTTTTTATTTTATTGCATATTATTTAAAATACTTTAATTAATTTTTAGTATTTTTAATTTAATAATTTTTAGTGTTGTCGTTCGTTGGTTTCTTTCCAAAAGTAACGAAAAATATTTTAAAAATTTGCGTAAAATATTTTGAGCACGGTTTTTATTGTCGACACTGTGAACCAGCAGTGGCTCAGTGTTACTAAAAAATTTATTAAAAACATGGCATATCTCGTTTGTAATTTAAAAGTGATGTGACAAATATTCGCTTTACATTTACGTTTGAAAAATGGATTTTTTACCATACGTTTTCTAGTTGTTTGGTTGGTGGCTACATTTATCGAGACAGACAAAAATGTCGCACATGTCGTTGCTTACATCGGTCGCATGAATATAAGTAATATTTTAATAAAAGCATTAAAGCTGAAAATTATTCCATATTTTATATTTTAAATTTGGTCACTTTAAATCTGATTAGTTTGGTTCGTAGAACGCTTGCGAATAAACTGCATTATTTAAAGTAGAGATGCCACGAGTATTCGGCTACTATTCGGTATTCGGCTTCTTCAGCTCATACTGCGTAGTGCGGCCGACTATTAAGTCATGAAAAAAACGCACATATTACTCAAAAATATATTTATTTCAATCACAAAGTATTATTTTATTTAATACATACTTAAAATCTATCAAGTTGTGTTGAATCAAAACAATTTTTCCAGCAATTTGATGGTACCAAATGATTGAGCTTTTATCTCATAAATAATAAATACTTCCGAAAATAACCTTTCACTATATACACTGTTGCCAGTAGACGATTGGTAAATCTTAGCCGATAAATAGACGAATTTTTATTAAATGGTGCCATGTTGCGGAAACATGGTCTACTCGGAAATAAAACGCGCGAAATGCTCAGATGTTTTGCGGTGTCGAAAGCGTCGCCGAATATTCGGTATTCGGCCAAGTTACTATTCGCGGCATCTCTAATTTGAAGGTGATTATTCCTTTTGCAATAATTCATATGGCTCTCCCATTGTTCCTTACTTTCCTCTTCTACATTCCTCTCCTCTCTTCACAAACCATTATTCACGGCATGACAACTTTTAGGCACAAAAAAGATGTTTGCCATCTCTTTTTTGGCAGAGACAACAAAAGAGTACCTTAGCCGTCACTGAGGTAGTGTTAATGACATCTTCTGTTCTCCTTCTTCACCTCCTCTAATTCAGCAGAAGGCAGCAGAAGCAACGCTTTTGCTTGGCCCATTTAAAAAACAGTTGGCTGGACGATAAATTTCCATAATATTTATTGTGGGTGACATTTCGAGAGTGAAACAAAAAAAAAGAAGACGAATAATTTGTAAGGATGCAGTTTCAAGACTCAAGTTCTATACTTTAAGTTTATTGCCCCACAAAATATTTTTTCTGAACAGACAAATTCGAAGGCGCCTTTCTTTTTTCCTATTTTGATTTGTTGCATTGTCTCTTCCAGCAAAAAACTAATATGCTTGAAAAGTGTGGCCATGGCTGTCCATCTCTCTCTCCCTCTCTCCCCCTGCTATGTTCTTATTCTTCGTAACTTCCGAAGAAGCCTTTTATTCAGTTTATTCAGTTTATTCAAAAATGTTGACTGTACAATAAGAATTAAATTCTTTTTAGTACACTCAAAATATATATACTTCAAATTAAATCAATAAATATATACTTAAATTAATAATTATTACTTCCCCGTTAGTGAAGAATCCTTTTAATTTGTTCTATAACGGCTTGCCGGGAAACGAAAGCACTACTTGTTCTCCACAATATTGAAAGGACACGTTCTTCGGAACTTAAAGAGTAATCATTGGATGTTCGTTCCATGTTCTATAACCAGAGCAGATTTTGGTTGATCTTGGACTGACTGGATTAACTAAAACTGAGTACTTTTATAGAAGGCTGATATTGTTGTTGAAACGAGAAACTATTACTGCATAAAAAGCAATGCATGATTTCTAAATTAGACAAATATGTATGCATGGTACTAGATTCGTAGATACGATACTATTGCTATGTTAAGTTACTTGTTAACTTTTCTAGTCTAAACCATTTCTTTCTACTGACAAACTGAAAGCATCACATCATCATCAAAGAACACATCATCATTGTTTTTTGTAGCTTTGATAACTTTTAGCTTTTAATATTATATTCGTACTTAGTTTCTCTGAACCAGTATTGAGCACACAATCTTTAAGGACTAATTCCAACATCATTGCTCACTGTACGACCAATTCTGTCCCCGTTAAAGACGCAATAAACAATGAACAATTCCAAAATAATCTCCAAAGATTTGGATAGTGTTAATTCTGTGTTTAAAAAATGTGTCTTAAGCGTTTGCGAGTATTTGTTATCCAATTTCAGCGACACCGTGAGCCGCCGTCGGAAACCAAAAGCGGCTTTTCGTTCCTCTTGTTGCCGTACAAATAAAGGCAGCAGCAGCAACAAGGAAAGACGTCCACATTATATTCACATCATTTATTTTAATGAGTTTGCGAGCGCAAAAGCCTGCATTCTGAGAGGAAGAATACGGCAAGATGGCGGCAAGTTGATAAGGAGATGCGACGGACGAGGAGAGGCATTCCTTGTGGCACTTACTTTGTTTGTTTGCAGCTAATAACACCATCCCGCTCACCCTCAACCTCACCCTCACCCTCACCCTCTTCCTCATTCCCACCGACGACCACATCATTAATTTGCTACATTTTATTGAAGTCGCTGCCGCTAAAGTATTTGCAGAAAGACAAATTTGAATTAAGAGAGAAGGAATGACTGTGTAGAGGAGAGGGAAGGAGAAGAACGGTAGCCTGCATAGCGGGGGGGTGGGGGTTCTTGGTTGGTGACTCTGATGAGGTTAATTTACCCATTTTGTGTCACAATTAACGAAGCACTCTTTTCTTCTTCTTCGCAGAAAGTCTTCCAACGACGATTTTCTCGTAATAAAGAGCAACAAAATTCTAAGGATATTGTGTTCAAATTAAATTCTCATTTAATTAGAGAAGCGAAGGAGAAAAAGAAAAGTTATAAAAGACACACGCCCTTGAAGAATTGGAGGCCTAAAATAAAGCGAATTGCGTGTGGCTTTTTTCAGGTCCGTGAGAGAACGGTTCAATGCAGGTAACGGCCATAAAGCGCTTTTGTTTTCTCTGAGGACGAAATTGTTATTTTCAAAAGTCCAACAAAATCCCTGACATTCTTAACCTTGGCTCTAGTTCTTCGATTTTATTTCGATTTCGTATCGTAACGTCAGAAATCAGAAGCAAACGACTGTAGCCTCGACAAACATTAGGTCCGTTAAAATGATACCCACGTCTTTGTCATCTTCTCCTCTCTCTTCTTTTTCTACGTTATGGTTCAGATTAGGGGCTCCCAACCCGTGTTCCTCGAAGCTCCGGCATTCAGAAAGCAGTTCGTAAGCGCTCTGAAGCTTCTTCTACTAAACTTTATCCTGTACTGCTTTTAACCTTTAACTATGATACAAATGGCACGAAATATAAGCAATCTATTCCATTCATCCGATTTCTTCACAGAGTAAAAAACACGCACCTTACCGGCTTCCGTAAAAGCTGACAGGTCCCTTTGATGAGATGTCTGCATCGCCTAAAATAGAGATTTCAATTTGAAGGCGTCTTATTTTAGTAAGCTGAAGAACTTATTTTTTTATTTTTATTTAGTAGTTCCGCCAAGTAATTTGTGCGCAACAGTGTTCATCTTTCGAAAGAGATTGGGAACCACTGCGTTTGAATGTGGTAAGATTTTGTTGGCAACCTTCTTTCCTGTGCCGTAGACTCGCTCGTCCTTACATTATTGAGTTCTTGGCGAAAGTTTTTCCATAAAACAACTGCTGCTGCGAAAACTTCTGTTGCTCTTCCCCGCTCTCGCTTTCACCCAACTCTCACCCTCTTTTTCTCTCCTTTTCGCCGCTTTTATGAATGAAGTTTTTTTTATTGCGGCTTAACACGATAGCAATATGTTTTTGTATCCATTCCGAATTCGTGGAACGGGCTTAACTTAACCTCATCGTCAGCTCTGTCATTCTTAATTAGAAATGTTTTACTTATTGCGGCTTAACCTTTTGATCCTTTATTGAGACAGATCATTGTCGTTGGCGCCATCGGTTTATATCGTTTTGTTTTATTAAAGAAAGGAACGCTCTTATTAATTAAATAACAAAAAAATAATTTTATTCCAGTAATCGGTATCAGCAGAAGGCATATTATTTTTAATTCCTTTTTTCTATATAAACCTTTTTCACATTTTTTAAGAAGTTTTCTTTCTAATATTTCTAAAGTTAAAGTTTTCATAGACTTTTAAAATAATACTAAAATCAAAGGATTATCAAAATATCGAAAAAAAAATGAAGTTAATATTAATTAATAATAATTATTCCTAATTAATATTAATTATTCCTTAAAAATTATCAAAATACGAGTATCATAATTATCAAAAGAAAATTTGTAAATAATTTATTAAAAGCAATATATCCTCCTTCTTAATCCAAATTGATTTTAATTAATTAAATTTACTGAATTTGATTTAATATTTCGTTCTCAAAATATTCATTAAACTTTGCTTATTAAGTACACTAAATTCTTAAAAAAACAAATACATTTGAATAAATATGAACAAATAAAGTAATTAAACTAAGCTGATATAAAAACCCCGAGAAAATGTTGCAAAAAAAAGAATCACTTTCATCGTTATCGATTAAAGCGCGAGCAAACAAACCGGACAGAAACGTTGTGGAAAGCGCCAGCAGAAGAGGCTTAGTGTGAGTGCGGTTGTGTGTGCGAGCCGCACACTACCTCAAATACAATAGACATGCTCACATACTGGACGGTTGTTGCAAGGAAACCACTGGCCCTTCGTCACACGCACGAACACGTCACCAAACCAACAAACAAACACAAACAACCGGACGAATGAATCCAACCATGAAAGAGACCAACAAATTCGCCAACCAAACTGACCGACCAACTGACCATCTAACATCCCGCAAGCAAAAGCAGCTGCTGCTGTGGCTGTTGTTGTGCTGGTGCATTGCCCGCCGCACCGCAACGACAAGATGAAGCGTTTGTTCCGCCAGGTTTGTTCAGAAGAGCCCTGCAGCATTAAGCTAGGAGCAAGTGAGGAGGCCCGACCAAAGGAAGATTGCCGGGAGGGGGTGGAATACGGTTGGGGATGGGGAGCAAACAAGACGCAAGCGACTGGCCAACATTGAAACCTTGCAC
Organism: Conops quadrifasciatus; assembly: GCA_949752815.1. NCBI lineage: Eukaryota > Metazoa > Arthropoda > Insecta > Diptera > Conopidae > Conops > Conops quadrifasciatus. The sequence goes on along the minus strand of OX457081.1, from coordinate 33,259,783 downwards.
ATTATCCTCAGAATCAAATTAAAATACTAAAAAGGCCAAACAAAATTAATAAAGCAGAAGAAGAAGTTGCAAACGAGATAGTGGCAGATGGAGGAGTTGGGAAAGAGTGCGAGAGATAAATAACAAAGAAATAAGAAAAATGTAAAAAAAACATTAATAAATTTTAAGATCTTTTACAATTTAAGCTCAGCTCAGTTCAGTTCAGCTGAACTCAATGCAGCTCAACCCACTCAACCGGCTTCACTTTTCTGTACAGCTCACAGCGACTCATTCTTGCAAGGATCACCTTTCGGTCCGGACCCGGTTTAAAGCAGCAGCACTTAAAATTAACAAAAAACCTCACCGAAAACAACAAAAAGATTAAAACTCATTAAGGCTCCTTTCAGATTGCAACAATTTAACTCAATGAATTTTAGTACATCCACTGACCATTCTTGTTTTTGTTATTGTTGTTGTTCTCCCTCTTGTTCTTCGTTCTCTTTTCTTATTGAAACTCTTTCAAATGCTTCCAAAGTCGACGAATACGAATAAAAACATGATGGAAAACACGGCCAAGGAAGTCTAGTGCTCAGGAACGGGCGACGGAGACTCACTAGGTTCGACTTAGGAGCGATAAAACGAACCGAAGTGACTGATGGCTGGCCTACCCTAAATTTAATTATAATGTATTTGCAATTTCGTAAGAGTGCATGCAATCGAAATTTATACTATACGGAAGGAATAACAACAACGATGCTATCTCTAGTAATATCATTCCAATTCGAGGAAGAAATGAGGAACAAATAAGAAAAGAATTACAAAAATTTAGATTTACTTCATTTCAAGTTTTTGCATTTCACTTCTATAAATGCTTCATCCTCCTTGAGCTTGACCAAAAAATGTTCGTAATTATCATTTCTGCACATCTGGGTAAAAATATTTGCTGATTTGAGAATTTATCAGCACTTAATTATCACTTCCGCAACGCACTTTGGATGGTTTTCAGTTTCTACAGCGGTTCTGTTTTCATCAACTCGATTATGGCAACACATCATCAAAATATACCGCGATGTGTTAGGAATTTGCTAGTAGCATTCTCTACGCTTTTCCAGAGTCACTTGTCGGCAACATAATTTCATCGGTGACATCATATTGGATGATTCAATGGCCCCCGGAGGAGTATTTCCCTTTATTCTCCAACGCAACTTGTTTCCAAACCATTTGGAAACCCATTTAACACGTCCTTCATCATCCTCCTTCTGCCACTCTCTAAAGGTGGCGACTTTTACCTTAAGCTCATTCACGGTCTTTCGGTCAGCCTGTTTTTTTCGTTTACTGACCGGTGAAAAAAAATTGAAACTTGTTTTAAATTTTAAAATCAACACTACAGAAACAATGTTGGATGAAAATAGAGGCAAAATGAAAAATAGAACAAAAACCAAATGAGCCGAAGAAGACACAGATTTTGCAAAAACGACAGTAACTACAAGAACTATAGCCAACAACAACAATAACAGCACTGCAAACCAAGCCACAGCAGTATCATCAGTCGGCACAAAATCCAAGTAAAAAATTTGTAAATGACAAATTGAAAGGATGATCCTTTGGAGATTCCTTTGTTGACACTCGTGAGGTTTGATTGTCAATCGTCTAGTGAAGCTTATCGTGCTTCTCGTCCTTGTTGTTGTCGATGTTGGTGTTTATGTTGCCGTCGCCGTCGGTCTTGGGTTTGTTATTTTTATTGAGGATAACCTTCTGACTTCGGTTACTCTTATTGTCATTTGATATTGGTGTTGCTGATGTTGATGACTGTGTGTGTGTGTTTGTTGTTATTGTTATTGTTATTGTTATTGTTATTTCTATTCCTCCTTTGCATCCTTTCTGCGTTAGCTTTAATGTTGTAAATGGTTTAGAAAATGAAAACGTTATCGATGATTGTTCAAATCGAGCTCAAGCAAAAAATTTATTGACTGAGCGTCCCTCGGGCGCTTTAACTTCTGGTTTATCAATTCCCAATTGGTCGTCTCTCTTTCCCGCTATCTATCTCTTTCAATTACTTTCTCTATCGCTTCTTTACTTGATGATTCTCACTTGATTGGGTAGATTTATCAGGCGTTATTTCTGATTGAGAAGACGTTCGTACATCTTCCCCCTCCCTTCCGAAACTACCTTTGGGACACCGCAATCGAACTGTGGCTTTCAAATAAGAAAATATGATTAATGAACAGAATTTTGTGCTCATGACGATCAATGTTTTCTCTGCTGCGAGCAGACTCAAATGGATAAAACAATATCTGGAAATGATTAGAGTTTTCTCTATAAGAACCAAGAATGTAATAAATAGTTCTCGTATATATTATATATTCTTTGCTTTCACGGAGAAGATGTCTTTGCTGAAAGATTAAAAGGAAATGATAAGTGCCACAATTACTTATTTGTTTTGCATGACAATAACAATTTTATTTATTAATATGTTATTAATTTTTTATTATAAATATCGCATCTATTTTTACAGAGTTCTGTAGATTCAGACAAATTTCATATTTACGGACCGTTAACTGTTAACATGCCGCCAATGAAATGATTTCGAAATTCTTTATATTCCAAAAAAGTTGCACTTAAAATATCCGTACCTTGATTTGCCCTAGTGACCCACACGGGACGATATCCGAGAACAATATCGTTGAAATTTCAGAAAACCTGTCTCTTGCGGAGCATTATTCCTATGCGTTAGTCACGATATCAGCTGGCACCCACGTCCATCAACCTGCATAGAAACTTTTCCCAAAAATATTTGATATAATAATTGACATTTAATGACAATCATGGCGACAGGATCTGTCAACACTGAACTCACTCACTGAACGGTGACTTGTTCGCTTGACTTTCGACATCGACCACTCACAATAAATTGAACAAGGGCTCAAATGAACAAGGACGCTACTCGTATTGACAGTTAATACTAACATTTACTGACCTTTGTATAGAAGCAAGAAGAGCAAGAAGGAGACGAGGAAAAAGAGCAGACAGAGCAACTGAGTGGGTCAAAGGTGAAGGAAAAGTTAGGGTAGTCGCTTCTCTCTCTTTGTAAACATATTCTTTTGCTAAAGGCGAGACAAGTTTTATGTCCGTTGTTTTTGTTCAGTGTTAAAAAATGAACTTTCACTCAAGACGAAAAACTCGAATAAATATTATCTGATATGCTGCTTCCTCTTCACTTTCTTTTTCTTCTGCTTCTTCTACTGCCCCTCCTGTTTTTCCCTCCTTCAGACCAAAGTCAATCAATGATACGAAGTCGCATAAGTTTCAAATAAGTTTTGTATATGCACAATGTTCAGGCCATGTTTTTGCGTTTTCTCTCCCTCCTTCCGGTTTCCGCCCTCACCCGTACCACCCACAAATACGCAGTCTTTTGTTCAATAACTAATAAATTATTTGAAGTCCTAGGTTCGAGGAGAAAAGTGTCTGTGTTTCATTTGACATTTTGTTTGATAAATGTCGTTTTAATTTAAGTTGCATTTAGTGGCCAATTTCCTGAGTGTTCACATTTCTCAATAAAGACAACAGGAACAACCATATTCTTAACGAGAGTTCCAAGTGTTTGTTTTGCTAACAATTTTTTGCTGTAATTGTTGTTGGTTTTCGTCAAAAACTCCCCAGAGAATTATCTTCTTGTATGCAGTTTCTTTACTTTAACACTAAAATCATCTCTTTTTTAATGCAGTTAATTTTTTCGGTCATCAATACTATAGTATAAATGTTTAACTTAAACTATTGACGTTGCGTAAGTAATATGAAAAGAAATATGAACTTCAACTTTTTGGGTTCAAAAAGAAATTAGTGTACATACGATAATAGACTGAAAGAACTTCAAAACCTGACGGAAATTCGTTCCAGAACTTATCAAATTGTTCTGGATCAAAAGTTAACAAAGTCTTAAAATATTTTAATACGCAATAGTTATTTAATATAGCCAAGATTTTATTAAATTAATGTATCATTAAATTCTGTTTCTATTTCTCTTTTGTTGTAAGTTTTTCATTTAAACCAAACCAAAGAGATATTTAAGCAATTTTCATATTTTTTGCGAAACTGCTTTTCTTTTGTGCTTAAAATAATCTGTTCAGAAATAATTTTACAAAAAGAAATATAGAAAAGAAAAATTAAGAATTTATAAAACCGTGTTTTTTCTCTTTGCGTGACTCACCCAATCATTAGCGAGTAATGGAAAGACAAACTGTAACTGTAACACATGTGGCTGGTAAATGTATCGCATGCAACACATTTCAAGAGAGCAATAAAATTATTTAACCTCATAATTCATATCGTCGGAGAAAGCCACGTCGTCACGGTTACACGCAACGAAATTTAATGCCTGACTAAGAGACGTTTAACACCTCGAGGAAGAAAGGTTTCGCAAGAAGAGAACAAAACGTAAGCATTTCCTCCAGAGAAATCCTCCATGACGGATGGAAGCCTGCCATGTGATAGCTACAGGCGTAGACACAGTATTTGTGGTTGCAAGTTCGTTTTTAAACCGATACCTGCATAATTTCTCATTAGATATTAATAATCAAGAAAAGTATTCGTCGCTGGTGTAAGATAAATTTTAGAAAGGCTTAACAAGCGAAGAGATCGTGACTTGCAAATTCTAAGAATAATTATTTCATTATTGTCTGAATTAAAATATCCTCAATAACTTTGAGAAAATTGACTTAATTTGCGGACGAATCAGACGAAGTTCGCACCCTTTAACGACCCCCAAAAACGCTACAGTGCCGTCGGATTGACATTTTTCATTATGTTGCAACAATTCAAAAGGGGTTTTCTTCTTCTTCTTTCTCGTTCAATTCTGCCATTTTGTTGTTGGGCACTTCTTTGCTTGTTGCGTGTTGCGCCTTCGCACCGGAATGACTGTTAGCAAGCTTTCATTGTGTAACGATATTTAACCTTCTATAACGATATTTCCTTGCAGTGATTGTCGAATGTTGTTGTAGAATGTAGAGATGGTGAATAATTGCTTTAGGCATGACACGTTACGGTAATCGTATACCAAAATGTTTTGTTCTTGTTGTTGTTCAGCTGAATTCTATTAGTACAGCATTCAAACCGGCTGTAGACTTAAAAAACAGTGAGAGAGACATTTTTTCACAACTTAACAAATAATTATTACCAATCTGAAAAAATATTTTGGGGGAAAATAATCCTTTAAATTAAAGAATTCTCTCGGGGTGTTTGTGTAATATATACACAAATAAATACATTTTTATACCCTACACCCGAAGGGATGAAGGTATATATTTACTTTGTTCTTCCGTTTGTAACGCATTAAAGGAGGCGTGGCAGGTATAGAAAAGTATATATATTCTGGCTTAGAATCACCTCCTGAGTCGATTGAGCCATGTCCACCCGTCTGTCTGTCTGTCTGTCTGTCTGTAGAAATCACGATTACGGGAGAACGAATAGAGCTAATGCCATAAAATTCGGTACGAATATTCTTTGTCACCATAGGCTGTTTGGTATTGAAAATGGATATTGAAATGGATGGAAAATCGGTCCAGTGCCACGCCTACTTTTTATAGAAAATATGAATTTTCCCTTGCTTTTAGCTCAATTTCTCAGCTTGTAGAGCGAGTTTAAAGCTAAAATTTAATTCCCGAGTCCATGGTGTCAAACTTAAATACACTCCCAAAAATGGGCGTGACACGCCCACCGGTATACCATACCATATAATGAGGTGTTTGTTGAGAAAAACGGTGCTGTAAAAATGAGTTACTATATCAAAATTTACTATATGTAAATTAAATGAAAGTGGGCGTCACCCGCCTACTTTTTATCGTCACTTCGACAGATACGGGTGTAGGGTATATGAGGTTCGGCCAGGCCGAAGTTATCGCTCTTACTTGTTTAATTTAATTTGTTTCAAATTCGTAACGCATTTGGCTTAGTAACGCCAAATTTAATGGAAAAGAATTAACTCCGGTCTATTCAAAATGTTTTCCATCATTGCATTACAACAACAAGAACAATGAAAGGCCAAACAAATAAAAAGGAACAAATCAAATAAACAAACTGTGAAAGTTTGTTGTGAAAGCAGCAAGAACAAAAACAACAAGGAGTAACAAAAACGAAAATAGGAACGAAGTGGGTGAAGAGGAAGAAACAAAACCTATCGATGTAGCGCGATGTGAAGGCTACGGCTTATGCTTTTGTATTTTTGTTGTTCGCACTGTTGCCGTTGATATTGCTGTTGTTGTCCTTGTTGGCTTTGTGTTTTTGCTCTATTTATTTTGTTTGCCTTTGTTTTAACCTCGATAATGTTGTAGTTGTTGTTATTGTTACAATGTGGCGCAGCACCAGCAGTCACGAAACTGAAACGACCGTCAACGAAGCGCACTCTTACGAAAGGATCGCAACAGAACGCAGCAACACCAACGCCCTTAACAATATCAACACTAACTCTCTTGTAATATTATCCGCTTACGCTTAAATAACGAGCGAATAAAAACACAAAAATTAAAGGTTTCATTTTATTCACTCTCTGTTCTCCTCCACTCAGTTCGATACAACTCGATACCCTTCGCTTCGATATAACCGACGACGACGACGACGACGACGACGACATCGACATCGTCCTCGACGACGGCGACGGCGACAACATCTTCAGTTATTACGATTTCTATTTACAGACTTCCGGAAGGCGCTTAAGGACCGTGGTATTTTATTTTATTTTTCTTTTCTTTCGGTTTGACAACCAATAACAAATTTTGACACTTAAGATTGTTTCAACGTAATATAAGCTCGCCCTTAGAGTTCCGGTTTAAGCTAAAGTATTCGTTATTGAGCGGCCCTCTATAAAGGAAATATAACAAAAATTTGTTGTTTTACTGTTTTAGAATTATTTTCTTTTTTATATATGTACATAGTTCAAAAAAACTACCTAAAAAATACCTGAAGGCTACACTCTTCTAAAGCATTTTGATGGCTGAATCCGAACTCTACTTCATAACTTTACCACGCCTCTGGTTTCAATATATCATACTCTTAATGGGATTAAAATTGCTATTTCCTGCATTGTTTGGGATCAGTATGAGGTAATAACGGGGCTCTCCACGGAACTCGTTTCATGATCAACAATTTAGACATAAATATTAAAGTTATAAAATGCTATTTCAAAAAGCAACAGCCTAGCCTTAAATGCAGTTATTACAATATTCAGAATATTGTAAATGAGAGAGCAAATAAGAGAGCAAAACGAAAAAGTGGAATTTGCAATGCTCGCTTAGTTTTTACAATCTTATGACGTCGATACTATTTCATAAATTTTTAAATTTATTATTGTTGTTTTTCAGAATCAACGATGCTTAAATATTGTTGCGAGTTCGAGAGACAATCCTTCTAGGACGATTCAATATCTTCGCCTTATTATTATCGTGATAATAATGATCTCGCTAGTGATGATGATAGTGATGATGATGATGATGATAAAAGCATTATTTGTTCTATAAATCCTTTTTCATGTTCTTCTTAATTTCAGCAAAGCATTCTTTTATAATTATTGTGTAATTGTTCTGTTGTCAATAGCTTTGTTATACAACAACAACAACAACAATATCGACAACAGCAGCAAACAAACAGAGGCCCGGAAGTAAAGTACTAAAGGAAAGGTATTTGTTTTGGAAGCGTGCCATCGGGCCATCGGGCCATCGGGCCATCGTGCCATCGAGTGACTGTGTGCGTATGTGTGCCTGTGGTGCCTTTAACCACATCCAGCAATTGCACAGTTCACCCTGCGAACTTGCCAGCATCATCAGCAACAGAGCTCGTTGTCGCTGTGGTTGCTGTTGTACAACTGCAAGTCATATAATCCTTCTGGCTGCAAAATGTTTTAGTGGCGAAGGAAGAAATACTTCTCGAACGTGATGAGAATTCATTGCTGGCAAGAGAAAAAAGCAGCAACAAACATTATTGGCAACAAGCAATGACAGCAAGAACAGCAGTTGTTGCGGCATTAGTTTACAATGATCACAACAAGGATGCAGGACGTACGAAGAGAGTAAGGATCAATAGAAAAACTATCAATGTTTGAGTTTCTTTTATTTGACATTCATTTTGCATCCATTTTTATTCGGACTTCTCGAAGCATGAAGTTGAAAACATTTGCATTAAGAATTGCAAAAATTAGAGAATATTCTCTAAAAGGAGGTTTGTCTCTTATTTATTCCGTCTGTCGAAAGACCGCTTTCAAAATTTTGACTTTGTTTTTCTTTTCTTGTGTTTCCTTCCAAATTCACTTTCTCGCTCTTTCCCTCGGAAATTCCTTAACAATCGGGATTTAATTAAGACGAAGTACGAAGTGAATGGCGAAGAAAATTGCAAACTATTTATTTCCTTCAAAGAATTCTCTCTACGCAAAGCATTTGACGGATTTTTGGTGTACTGCCTGGAGCCGACGCCGTTCTTGAGCTGCCGCCAGTGCGGCCACTCCATCATTATTAAAATTCGTTGCTATTGCTGTTTTGTCGCTGTTGTTGGTGTCACTGGATCCCTTTGTTGGTAACACTTCTGCGACAAACCCATTCATATTCATTACAGCAACAAATGAAGCATTGCAATGAAGACGAGGCGAGAACGGAGTACAATGGCGATAATGGCGATGGCAATGAACGCGCTCATGATGACGATTCCTTACAGCAACAAGTTCAGAAATGAGAATGGGGACGAGAAGGGAATACCTAACGATGGCCCTGACGATGGGGATAATGGTTTCGTAACGGAAGTTTCGATCAAAACGATGAAGGACGAAGAAGGGCTTTTCTCTCGAGGAAGTGGGATAGTCGCTGATAATGATGATGAAGTGCGAACAATTATAATGGTAATGCTAATGAGAGGAGAACAATAATAACGACGAAATATTTTAGAAGAACAAGAATGAAGATGCGAGTATTTTTAATTGTTCATTTTGATTTACTTTTGAAGCATTGCACTCAATTATGGTAAAAGTTAAAAAGCGTTCAACATAAATAGAATCTTATTCTATGAGTTCTAAAATAAATAATAAATGGAACCAGCTTTTACATTTAAGACTCTCCCGATTTAAAATTCAATCATAAATTCGTCTCAATCGAATCCTAATCTCGTCAGTCTAAAAAACCGAAGAAACGTTTGATAAAATGAAAATTCTAGTAATAAGGGCGGAAAGGAAGAATAGCACTATATCCGAATCACAACCTCGCCCCCCACTTCAAAACCGTCAGCGCCCTTTTCCCTTCCGAATGCTTCGATTGCTATCAGCCATAGAACCATTGAAGTCGGTCTCTATAATGAGATCTTTTTGAATATCGTATTAAGAGCTCGTTCATGTTCAGACAGGCAAAAACTGAGCATCAAGTGAGTGTGTTGCCAACGTATGGAGCCTCTCCCACTTCATTATCCTGCCTTCGTCCTGCCACTCGTGCCATAGTCCCAAGCGGTCGTTATTCTGAACGGAAGCTTGACAACTGCTGGCGCGGCTGGTGGTGCTGATGTTAGTGTTGTCCACATCATGCTCGTGTATTTCCACTGCCGTCGTATGGCATTTTCGTGTGCCGCGCTGTGTTGCTGTTTTTTGTGCAGCACTCGTAGTTGTTCCGATGCGACGAGGTTAAAAACAGCAGCAGCATGAAATATAAGCGGTCCTAAGAATGTGCTTTCACGTTCTGTATTGAGCTGCTGCTGATGCTCACACCTCTCCCCACCGAACTCCTCGGCATCTGGCGCCAAGCTAACTGTCCGTACTGCCGAAGCCGCGCTTTTCACGTTTGCAACATTTTCGTCGGCTGGCAAAAGAGTGAGCGGCAAACAGCTGCAAATGCTGATGGCATTACTAGAACAACAACAACTGCCAGTGCTACTGCAACACCACGACTCGGTTGGCAGTTATCCCGAAGGCTTTTCCATAACCAGGGCAGATAATTTAATAGTGCCGGGAGACCTACAGTATTGCTGTCTCTGCTGCTGTCCTTGTTGCTATTTTTGCCGCTGTTGTTGCTGCTGACAGTATTGCTGATGGCTTTACCAGTTACTGTTTGTTCCTGTGTGCTTTTATGTTCTTCAAATAAATATTTTTTGTGTATTTTTTAATGTTTTCTCAAGTTCTTTAAGTATGTAGCTCTTTACGAATATAAAAATATTTCAATCGGTCTACTCGAAGTTTGTGCACACTCTACACTTGTTGACGCTGTACAAAAGCCTCGAAGTGGAAGACAAGTTTGCTTTTTAAAACTTTACTTTTAATTCTGTAATTTGAAAGCACTCATTTGTAAAGTTTTAATTTTAGTCATTTGAAATTCGGTCAGAGTGCTTTGAAGAAGAATAATTTCGTAGGAAACACCGAAGTATTCACTTTGGTTATTTTAGCAGGGAGTCCGGAATGATTAATACTATACACGTTGGTACAATAGTCCTTAAAGGAGCTGACTTTGTGTACAGTTTTGATAAAGTTTATCAACAACTGAGTTGAGTTTTTGAACATTATGGTTAAAGACATCAGTCTATTCCGAGATGGAGCTACAAAAACTTCATAACTTCAGAGATATGTAACAACGTTATTATCTCATATTATTAAACTTCATTCTAAAAGTAAAATCATAACAAATTACACAACAATAATATTTTCAGTGGATTGCATTCGCACTCTGCGAAATCCTAAGAGTGACCAATAGACTAGAACTTTTTTTTTGTTGTTTTGGCGAAACTCCCCGAAAATGGTTTTTGCATTTCTTTCTTTCATTGTTGTTGTTGTTGTTAGCCAAACTCTAGCTTCAAAAGGGGTAAAAATACTTTATGACCACAACAGCACGGATCGGTGCAGCAAAGCCAAATAAAAGCTAACAAAAACAATAACAGAAGCAGTAAGAATGATTAGTTTTAATTTACATTTTGTTTTTGTAATTTTGTTGTCGGGGGATATATTCGTATATCATTCACCGTAAGAAACCTGATTTTGTCCTAAAATAAGAATTAAAACTATATTAATTAAACGCGATATTTTTACACGAATCCTTTTTATGCAATTTATTATATTGAAAAACGAAGAGTTCGGAAGTGCGCAATTCAAAAGTGATAACAGAAGATACACTTTTTCTCGGTGTCTTCCGCCGAGCAGTCGTCCCACGAAGCAGCCCCGACTCGTAATTAAAAGTCGAGAGAGGTGGTCGTGGCTAGTGGCTACTGGTTGCGAGGTTTGGGCTCCAGGACGGTGTTCCGAGCAGACCCCGGCCCCGACGGACGTCTGCCGCCTTCCGCCGTTCAGATTAACTTTTCTATCAATAAACGACATAAACGCGCGGCAAATGCTCGCACTCGTACGTTCGACAACGATGGAGGTATTTTTGTAGTTTTCTGCTTCATTTCGGTCTTTTTCATTAATTAAAAGATAAATTTGAATTCACTCTTTTTGTGAAGTTCATTTTTACACGGGTTGATGAGTTCGCTTGTTATTGCTTTTTGTGTTGTTTTGTTGTGTTTTTCCTCCCCGGAAGCCGTCATTTTTAATTATGGCTTAAGTGAGGCTTCTGCTGCTGCTGCTTTCGACACTTTTTGCGAAGAGTAGAATTAAAATTAATTGATGTGAAGATTTATTAAAATGTTATTACGATTGTCCTACAAAACTCATAAGCAGTAGTCATGTCCATATTCTGTCTTTTATTAACCTCATTTTGTTTTAAATACAATGCAGTGAAAAAATATACAGGGTGCTGCGCGTAACGTGCGACTAAATGCTGCTTCGAACTTAGAAAAGGATGGGGCGGGGCGGTTTTTTTTATTTCAAATGGCAAGAGCCTTTAATAAGACACCTGCCACGCCTACAAGAAGGCTTTCTTTCGACGATATTTTTCCATTATAACTTACTATTGTATTGTTTAATAAACAATTACAGGTCCCAAGCTTATAAAACAATTCTTTTCATTGCGATTCAAGCAATCAGCGATAGTGAAAGGTTGCACCAACAACAAGAAATGGAAAGGAAATGAAACTAAAATCACCGTCGTCATAAATCGTCGTGTTGAACTCGTTATCATTACATGCTTTCTTCTTTCTTTCGAAGCTCGAAAATTGTTTTTAGATTTTGAGCCGTGTTATCGTAAGTGCATCATACGTCATTATGTTGCTCCATTCGAGTATGCATTTACACGTATACATATGTATGTACACATATACGTATATAAATGATTTCTGGTAAAGCATTTTGTCCCATTCCAGGAAGCCTGCAGTATAGAACGGCTCTAGGGCAACACTCGCTCGCTACTGAGTTAAAAAACACGACGACAACGACAATAACAAGAACAGCAACAGCAACAACAGCAAAACACAAACCAAAGTAACACTTTTAGCGCTGTACATTTTTTACTACAAAAAACATGTTCATAGAAGTCCATGATGGTTACACTTTTACTATATCATTTTACTATATATATATACTTGTATATATGTATATATACAGCAACTGTTGAAATGAAAGACATCAATGGCGTGTGTGTGTTTGTGTGGGTATCTACAGCTCTCTCCATGCCTGTAATTGTTCAGTGTGCGCCAATTCTTCTGGAGAACCGTTGTTTAACGTGCGTTTTCGCACCTCAAACATCAAGCGCGTTCAACACTGCCCGCCGCACCGCACCACTCGCCCCGCTCTTGCTCTCCTTCTGCTCTCCATACCCACACCATCTTCCCGCGGGCTCCGCTGCTAAAGGATCTGTGCAGCATTGCATGAACACTCCACGCGCAACGTTTCTAAAACCCGGGCCCTTGTTGTTGCAGGCTGCAGTTCTACGAAGCCCGAGGCCTCAAACCGGAATGACAAGCATGAGCGATGCCGTTTGTTGGCTGGTGATGTTGCTACCGCACTGTTGCTGCTGCTGCTAGCTGCTGCTGCGGCCGCTAGCTAGCACGGGCGATAGTGACGCTTCCGTGCGTAATTCTTTTAATGTTTCCGACTACACTTCTTTCATTTGTATTTCAGAATTTTACATTTGTAGTTCAGATTTTTTCAATAGCACATAATTTATGTAGAAAAATGTAAATTGCATGAATATATGACAGAGGTATACACAGTAGACCATTTATTTTCATATAATTAAATAACAATAACAAGAACAAGAACAGGAACCAGAACAAGCTCACTCCCTAACGACCATGTCTTCCATGGAAAGCGCTGTCGCATGCTGCGTCATTGTTAATGGTATTTGTTAAAGATAAGTTAAGATAAGGATAAATAATACTATTAAGATACTTGGAAACTCTGTACATATACATTTTTTTTATATTTATTAATGCAATTCATATTTTTCTGAACTTACAAAGTAAAATTTCTGAACTACATAATGAACTGAATCATGCCCGACAGAAGCGAAGCTACGAGTACTTTCTTCATTTGATATTAGAAAAGGAATAAGAGAATAAGGTGACATAATGGATCGTTTTTGTAACCTTCTGGTTTGAACAGTTCCCTCAGCGACGCGACCCGTGCCTCTATAGACTCCAGAACTTAGCTCATAGCCAAGGATTAAAGCCACGCTCATATGTACATTGTACAAGCCAACACACGCACACAGACCATGCTCACCCATAGAAACACATACACTGACGAAGTTTTAAATTTTATTTAAACCAAAACACGGTTGGGCACATTCGGAGGCACATACACACACACACACACACACCGGAAATTGAATGCTCAGTTCTACTACAGACTACTGAAAACGCACACCGATACACAAACATTACTCCTTTCGTCTGGCGCATACGCCGCCATTGTTAAATTTCATCGACAGCAGAAACAAAGAAAGGAAAATCTATAAACAATAAAACAAGCGAAAGTGTGCTCTTTTTAAGATTAACCAGAACAACAACAACAACAACAAAGATGGCTGCGTGTATGTACATATATTTTTTTCTTGCTTTTTTGGTTGAGCTCGTTCATTCATTTTGTTTTCATTGCATAATTTTTCATTGCAACATACAGCGGCACTGACACCGGAAATGAAAACATTTTCCGGTACACTCTTTTTCTCTGCAGTCGACTCTGTGGTCGTCTAAAGTCAACATAAAAATCAACAATAAAAACAAAACATAACAACAACTATAACAATTCCAAAATATTTGCAATACGAATAAAAACAGGACCATTTGATCATCGGTAGAACCAACGCACGAATAGTTAATGAATGCATGAATGGATGGATGAATGATTGAGTGAACTTGCTGATGGATTGCTTGCTATTGAGTGCTTTTGCATGAGGACGTTCGTGGCGTTGAGAGTCCATTTTCAAAACTAATTACATTTTTTCTTATTTCACTAACGGCGGCCGGCGCGCCGGGATCAATTCTTAAGGACAATGAAGTCCGAACTTTCATTTAACTTTATTTGAATTAATGAGAGGCTGAAAATTAAGAGTAATTTTCATAGTTTTCAAAAATTAATCATAGTTTTTTTTTTTTAATTTTTTGTAAATTTTTTTAAATATGCTGTTAGACCTATCTCTATTGATTTCGAAAATCTTTCGCTGGTTTTTAGTTTTATGCGGTCTCAATTAACCGCACAAAAGCCACTTTGAGTGTATGTAACGATCTTAATAATTGAACTGTGTCTTATTTTAGTCTTTGCATTTCTTATTTATTGTACTTAATTCTTTATTAAAACGAAACAGTAATATTTTGGTCATTTCAAAATTTCCAACCACTTTTACGAACAAAATAATGTGGTATATAATTTCTCAGTCCTTGAAGTGCATTTAATTAATTTTTCCACACCAAAAAATTTCATTACATTAACATTCTTGAGGCCGTCATCTTTTAAAAAAAAAAAAAACGCTAAAACGGAAGGAATCCACGAAACTGGGTTAAGAAAACAGGGACCAAGTTGCACCGGCACTCTTTTTCGTTCTCTTTCTCTCTCTCTCTCTCTCTCTCTCTCTCCCTCTCTCTTTATCTGTCTCTTTATCTGTCTCACAAACACTCTCTGCCTCTCATTACATTTTATTGTCAATTGCTTCGCAAAAAAACCATGGAAGCCATTTTTAATTTTATTTTAATTTCGTTGAGAGCGTCGCTTGTTTTGCGTTTTGTTTGTTTCTTGACCAAAGATGAGCTCCTGCCACGTCCTTGAGCTTTTCTGGTTGCTGGAGACAGCAATTCGATGTTGCTCGTGCATTGCTGTTGTTGTTTTTCGTCAACCTCGCAGTCGGTGAGCGGCTGTGTGTTTTCGCGATGAATGTAAACTGAGATGCCAGCAGTATTTGTTATTGTTGTTGTTGTCGTTCTTGCCTTCCCGCATCGTTGCTCGACCCGGTGCTCCTTTTTCCCAGCACACGACAACCCTCGTTAAAAAAAGAGCAAGCAAACCTCTTTTTTTATCATAACAACGGCGTTTTAGCCTACAAGAAGGCTCTTAATCTTAATCTTAACAAGCTAAAAGTTTTTCACCCACGCATGCCTTCTTTGAGGCGTACTTTGCTCGGTGCTTCTTCGCCTGGAGCTCTTCAGCTGGTGGCTTTGTTCGTGCAACTGCATAAAAGTTGCATTTAACACGCCGTGACAAAACACGGCAAGAACACGATCCCGTTGTTGCTGTTGTTGCTGTTGTTGCTGCTGAGTTCTTTTAAATCCTTAAATCAAATTTGTAAGGTTTTGAATCAGTTGAACGCTGCAGGAAAGTGCATGAGAGTGGTCGAGCGGGTTGCTCGGATGCAGAGGATTGTCGTACTGAAGCGTCGGAAGGTCATGCGTTCGTTGATGTAGGCATTCGTGCACCGAGTATATCATCCTCTGCTTGTTTGCGAATGCTTTCTTCCGAACGAGCTGCAAAGAAAGACGCAGCCTTTTGGCTATAAAGAAATCTCGAGGCTGTAAAGTTATGAACACAAACAAAAAGCAAAATTTTAAAACCGAGAAAAAGAGAAAAAATTAAAAAACCAGTAACGCCTTTGGCCTTTTTTTACAACGAACAATGAAAATCTCATTAACACTTTGACGCAACAGCAGACCGATTTTCAGTTCTGTTTTTCATGCATTCGAACAGAATTACTTTGCTCGAGGACAAATTAAAAAATGCTTCTCATAAAAGAGTACACACATTCACATTTTTGATGAAAAAACGCCACTGAGGCATCGTCCAAACATAAAATTGTAGACGAATGATGGACATGATTTCTCTAAAACAAAAACCCAAAAAAGTCATTAAAACTTTTGTTGGAAAACCAGTCAACACACCCTTGAGCCCTTATTCGCCATATCATTCCATCATTACATCCAGTCTACGCATTCATCATTTGTCACTATTTTTCACCTCTTCTCCTCGTAATTAATCAATAGTCAGTCGCTAATCAATCGTAATTTATGCGCTGTTCAGTCGCGATTCACGCCCTAATATATCGCTATTCTATTCCGATTCAATCACGATTCAGTGACGATTCGGTCACGATTCAGTCACGATTCAATAAAGATTCACTCTACACTTTGTGAATCACTGTTAAGAAGCGATCGAAGTCCACCGAAGAAAGGGACTGGACTAATGACGGTCCCCCACGATGACGCTGTTCGATTTTTAAATGCTTCCTTGATAATCATCCTTCTAGTTCAACAGCGACCAATCGCAGGAGTCACAGTTTTTGCAGCGACTGAAAAGAAATTATGAGTTATGAGAAATTATGAGCAAATCAGCGAATCAGTTGCAGCGACAGCAGCAACAGCAGCAACAGCATGAAGAAAAATTGCATCGACAGCAAAGGAAAAAAGCAATGGAGAAGCATAAATTTGACATCTGCAAAGCGTTGGCGAAGCAGGCGTAGGATGTGCGGGGAGAGTGAAGCAGGCAGTCACGATAGTTAGCGCCATCCGGTGACAGCTGTCATCTACAGTTCGAAAACGCGAATGAGGACATGAAAGCTATCGAAACAACAACAAATCGAAGAAAAATGACAGGCAGCGCCTGAGCAATCACTACAAACGACAGCAATAAATTAACAAGCAAGCAACCAACAAGCAAGCAACCAACAACCAGCCAATGGCCAAGAGTCAGAGAGTCAGTCGATCTGTCAGTTGGCAGGACAGAAGAAACGCAAGCGGCGCAAGGAGCTGTCAAAACTAAAATGAGTTTGAGTGAAGGGAAATGGATTGAAATGAATTGCTTTGCATTGTGTTCGAATTTGAAATAAATCATTGCCTGTTTTCAGCTGCTGCTTCTGATGTTTTCGTTTGTTCTTGCATCACAGAGGTTTCATACTAGACACGCGATTGACTCCAGGACTAATAATAACAACAACAACCACACGCAAACGCACACACACTCCGCCTCACACTCGGTAAACTGAAATAGTATTTTGTTGTTGTTCGCAATTTTCTGTTCTTTAATTTGCTGCAAAAATTTGTAATATTTTTCTGTGCTGAAATTTGAAACTTCGCGTCGAACCATGGTCTTATTTGTGTCCTTGCATCCTTCAACTGATTGCGATAACGAGTATGGACAGCAACAGCAACGACGTCAGTAACGATGAAGGCAGAGTAAAATGTGGTGAGTGTCGAGTGATATCATCAAATAATTGGAAGATTTCAATATAAAACGTTGAAATATGAAACGTAGAAATTCATACAAATTTTTAGTGTCTTTGAAATTTCTCAAACTAAACAGAAAGTTTGAGTATATGTATATGTACGTAAACAGAGACGAAGAATAAGGGCTATCTTTTCTGTAAAGTGTATCTTTTTGATCAACTTTGATAACAGCAAATTGACTGTTTGTTGCCTTTCCAGGCAACATTTATAGATTGGTTGGTCTTTTCTATTTTAATTTATGTTTATTTTTATTCTCTCTTTCTTTTTTATTCTCTCAGAAATAAATACGAGCTATCGTATTCTCCTTAAGCTTGAAGCGGTGCGAAAGAGACAAGTACCGCCCCATCTTTTGTGCCCGACACGACACGACACGACACGATTAACACGATTCCCATCTTAAACGTGACGATAATTTAAATCAACCGCAGCAGCAACAACTTTCAAAAATCCTTCGGAACGAAGACCAACAGGCAGGACCTCCAGTCTCTTAGTAATTCGACACATAGGCCACCAACTGGCCCTGTCCGTTTGTTGTCACGCCGGTCTTAAGACTTTCGAGCAGCACCGGCCAACATCATTTCAGCAGGATTAACTAATGGCAGCAGAACGACGAGCACGGCAGGAGCGACGGAAGTTTTGATTTATGGAGCCTGAGCCGATTCAGATTTTCTTTGTGGTCTTTAGTGATGCTGGTGAGGAAATCGAATGGATACGCTTCGAGTACATTACGGAAAGCAACAACGACAACAGCTAGACCGTTAGCAACAGCAGCAGCAGCAGCAACAACTCGATATCGTTATTGATGTGAAATGGCGCGACGTGCTTAAAATCGAAATTCAATTGATTTGAGTTGATTCCACTTTGGTTCTTTTTCCTCTTTTGTGTGAATGTGAGTTTTATTGACGCCACATTAAGAACAGCCGGGCGAGCAACAACAACGAGAGCAGTAGCCAGAGGAAGCAAGAGCAGTAGCCAGTGACGGATCTTGTCAAGTGGACGGCCGTTAGCGTTCAAACTTTCTTAGACCTCAGACCAAGTTGGAAAGGGTGCATACTGAATTTTTTCTATCAGCTCGAGCTTTCGAGATATCAGGTAAGATTACTAAGGCACTAATTACCACCAATAAAACATCTTCCAATGACAAAAATACAATTTTTTAAATTTGCTTGCAGATTTCTTTAGTTATAGTTTTTGCTCAGGTGTATTCTTAATAACTTTCGAAATATGCGCTCTCTATGAAACCTGTGTACATCTCTTCCTTTTTAGATTTTGTTAGAATGCTTTAAGGGTTCTTTGAAGAACTCCGATACACATGAGCCTTTTTTGGTGGAAATTAAAACTGCTTTTAAAAATTATTTTCTGACTTGCTTCGAATTCCGATGAAAAGGCACTTTGGTTTCTCAGCATCCTTTAGTAACCCGGGCCCTCCGTGACCACTTAATCCGCAGAACGCTTAATGCGACACTGGCAGTGGCTCCATTCGAGAAAGAAGCGTCTGCTGCTGTTAGAAAAACGCTATAAGAGTTTATTTTAATTTAATCATTTAAGCGTTCTTCAGAATGAAAGTGCAAAAAAACTAATATTAAATAAATAACACGCGTGTTAGGAATTCAAAGAATATTAAAAAGCAAGAGAGTAAACAATTTCAGAAAATAATCCTTACAAATATATCCCAATTTTTGCGATTTTTAAACGGGGCCTGAATCGTTGTAAAAAGAAATTCAGTTAAGTTCGATTTATGGAAAATAGATAATACTGAATAAAGGTTTTTCTTTTTGCGGCTTACATTGATAATGTTCCTAATTATATTATTTTAATGACGAGAAACTATTATATTGTATGTATGTACTTAAGTACCAAAAATATTGTAATTTTTTTTTCTTAATTTATTTCTATTTATTTCGTCTATGCGTTTTAGTTTAAGCGTGTGCTTTTCTTTTTTCTGCATCTTTTCAAACTTGAGTTTTAATATCTTTAAGACTTTCGTACTCTTCTAATTTTTGGGTTTTTGTTGTTGTTTTTTTTTGAAAATTATTAATTAAAATCAAATATTGTAAATTCCTTCAGAAACAGAAGCTGAAGCTGAAGCAGATGCACCAACAATAACTTTGCTAAAATCGCAACCACAATATAAGCAAAAATCTGATTCTGTAAAGAGAAAGTTTACGAAACTTGCTCTTGATGATGCTGATGATGAATATTAGACGATGCCATTCTTAAGAGAGGAAATGCATGAAATCGTATACGCCACGTTGAGGTAAAGAGATGTTGAAGATATCCTGAAGATTCCTGGCAAATAATTTATTTATCATCACTGTCAACAACAGCAGCTGCGAGGGCGGACACGGTGGCGGTAGCAACAAACTACAAATGAAATGCACAAAAGTTGCTGTCGGCAGAAGCAGCTGCGGGGAAATAAGAAGACGAAAAAGAAGCAGGGACTTATTTTATCCGAGCTCTCAAGTAAAAACTAATAATAAATCAATAAATAATTAAAAACGCTTCTGGTATCTGCTTTCATGCGTATGGAATATGAGTATACTCGTATTATATGTTAGTGTGTGGGTGTGTGTCTTTATTGGCTTACATACATCTGCTCAATGTGTTTCTTTGATTTAGTTCAATTAAAACTATCAAAGTACCTGCTCTTTTGGCACACGCCGGATGCTGTGTGCCCGCTACCTTCATATTCACCTCTTCCAACATGCATGTGTGCGTATGTGTGGGTGTAGAACTTCAATCCTTGTTGTAAAGTTTAAATTCGTTGGAGCTTGTCAAACATTTAAACAACCGAATATTGCTTTTAAATTGGTAGAAGGACGAAGAAGAGGCACAAGAAATAAACAAAAGTTTTAGAACAAATAAAAAACGGCCACTGTCCAAATAGCTCAAGCCGCGCCACGGTAACCCTCAAAAGCAACAAAACTTTGTAACATTTTCTGTCGTCAGTTGCATCAAAAACGATGTGCCGCAGCTGCTTATAATCTTTGTCTCTTCTTCCTCTGTTTATTTATTTGCATTTATCCGTTTATTTATTTTAAGTGGTAATAATAAGAAACAAAAAACTGAAACAAGCATAAAATAAAACGGGTCTTTGTGTCTTTTACTAACCAAAAACATTTTGTGTTGATTCTTGTTAGAATGTCAACACTTCTTCGTTTCTTCAGTGAGTAAAGGCCTATATTATATTTTTACATTTATTTAAAATACATATATTTTTTAAATCTCCAAAATTTGCTTTTGATATTGTTTTGATACTTAATATTTTTTCATGATTTTAACAAAATTAATAATATTAATACACAGTAATAATGAGAGCTATTATTGATAGTTAGAATGTCTTGGTTTTCTATTCTACTATTATAGTATTACTATTAACATTAAAGGAAACTATATCCTATCGAATAATATATGAGGTCGATGGAAGGTCTTATAAAACAGCATACATACGAGTATAAGAGTTAAGTGGAAGTAGCTACCTATGCAATGTTTCAAACCTTTGAAATTATTTATGTTCTTAATTTGAGAATGTGATTCCCAAATTATTTTCAAATTGAAAACAGAGTATATTTGAAATGTTTGAATCTCATTTGAGACTGAATTATGATTTGACATACATACAAGAAATTCACATCTCTAGAAATAGTGGCTAGTGGCATTGAAAAGTGAAGTGCAGTAAGATGAGAAGTGATGTGTATTCTAAAACATAAAGCGATTGAACAAATTATATTTATTATATTTTTCATAATAATCAAAATAGTAATTTACCAAATAGACTAAAACGAAACCAAAAGGATTAACTAACTGGCATGCAAGGACGGACAGGAAATAGTGGTGAAATGGTGGAAAATGGTATATTATATAGTGTTTACATAAGACTTAACGTAAGGCACTATATCAATAGCATTTATCAATATTTCACCACAAATTAGCTATTTTTGCGAGAATAAACTTTGAAAAAACGGTTTTAAAATAGGAAAATTATTCTTCGTTGGCGAACGTTCAGCAGCAGTACGTTTAGATGGCGCTTGAGACAACTTTAAACAAAAAGTGTAATCTACGGGCTGTCGCAGTCGCGCCACCTAGTTGTAAAATATTGTTCGACTAAAGAAGTGGTGTGGTGAATTACTCAAATACTTTAACCAACTTTTTAAACCCTTTTGTTGTTGGTTGGATTTTTTCGATTTTTGCGCAGAGTCGAACAATTCGGACAAAAAACCGACAAAATTTGCAAAAATTAGTCGCCGAAAACGAAATGCTCGCAGCCCCAGCAAACATTCAATAATTTCCAAGCGGGCTGTGTTCGAAAACA
The DNA here is from genome assembly GCA_949752815.1 of Conops quadrifasciatus. Taxonomy (NCBI): domain Eukaryota; kingdom Metazoa; phylum Arthropoda; class Insecta; order Diptera; family Conopidae; genus Conops; species Conops quadrifasciatus. The sequence continues at coordinate 33,237,903 of OX457081.1, read as the reverse complement.
GGGCGCACTAAAAATATAATTTTGAATAGCAAACGCACAGCACACACTTTTAACATTCACCACAATAAAAGCGAGTTGTTTTCTATTCACCACAAAATAGTTTTCAAAACGCTGTGACAGAGGCATTCCAAGAATCACTAACTATTGAAATCGTCTTTTGTATTCCAAGTCACCGAAATAGTTGAAATTCACTTAAAACGTTGAAGTTATCTTTTGATATTCCAAGACACGATTTTATCGGTTTTCTCGTCTTAAAAAAGATGATCAGAAATTAGCTCTCGTTCCCTAATAAAAATGTAATTTTTCAATGAAAAATCTAGTTATATATTTTTTTTATTTACTTGTTTAGTTATTTCTTTCTATTTTTCTTTATAAAATAGATATTAAATAATAAATAAATAAAAGTTTTAAATAATATACTAATGCTGATTTTAATTCCGAACGCAGATGAGCTCCTCCTCAGAGTCTTCCCAGAGTTGTCAGCAAAAAATTCCACTAAAGAATCCATTATTTTCAATGAAGCTTTACACACGAGAACAATTCTGCATGCATTAAATTGTCGTTTGTTGGCGAGGGAGATGAAGAGCTTGGAAATTCGTGCATTAAAATTCTTCACTCTCGGACCTGCATGAACTGTGCACAAAACTAACACAAACACAATTTTATAGCGAGGGTTTTGAATTTTTCACTAACACATACAAGGGTCAGGCCAATCAAAATATTCGACAATATAAATATCATCTTGAGCACCAACTGCAGTAAAAGTAAAGACGATTCGATTTCGGTGAATCTTGGAATACCTCGTTCGCTTTTTCGTGACTTTTGAGCCATGATAGCTAACGATTCACGTTGACTCTCAGAATGCCTCTGTAAATGTCTGTTGGAGGCCGTCATAAAACGTTTTTAAAGTTCCATGAATTGTCGAAAGTGCTTCCATTTGCTTTTACTTTCGCTCAGGCGGTACTTTCGGAAGCGCTGCTGAAAGCATTACCACATATGCGTCTTCGAGACTTCTTGTGCAGCTCTCTTATGCCTATGTTCTTCAAGAGTTATACCAATAATAGATTTAAGAAACATAAATAATTTAAGGGTGCCGTGTTGGATGCATTCGCCTTTTGTCCTTAAATTTGATCGACTTCTACATCGTCGAATGCTAGCCTGAACACAATGGGTGTTTTCAAAACCCTCGTTTTGAATTGTGATTTCTTTACTATAGCAACTATTTGAGTTATTACTAAGCAGCGTTATTATATTAAATATTCAAACAACTTATAGAATATTTACTTAACAAGCAAGCAAAAAAAAGAAAATGCACAATTTAGTTTTCCAAAAAACTTTGTGAGTAAAAAATCAAGTTCATGTAAAAAATTGCAAACAATACGAAAATGATGCGACATCATTTCTTCTTGGCGTCTTTGAGACCAGCGCCCGCATTAAACTTAAAAAAGATGATGTCACCATCCTCCACGACGTAGTTGCGACCCTGTTGACGATACTTGCCAGCAGCTTTTACTGCCGCCTCAGAGCCCTCCTCTTTGAAGTCCTTATAGTGCATTACTTCCGCCATAATAAAGCCTTTTTCGAAGTCGGTATGAATGCGACCAGCTGCTTGCGGAGCCTTGGTACCTTTCTGATCATGAATGAAACAAACAAAAGTAGAACTATGGTCGACTTTGAAATGCATAATTTTAACAAAATTGAAGACTTACCTGTATAGTCCAAGCCTTGACCTCGTCAACGCCAGCAGTAAAGAAATACTCCAACTGAAGTGCTTTATAGCCGGTTACAATGATTTTGTCAAGCATGGTCTTGCATTTCGTTTCCTCCTCATAGGCTTTACGCTCCAAGTCATCCTTCTCGGCGACCTCCTGCTCAAAAGCACCAGAGAAGGGAATAATGATGGCACCGGGATCATGTTTATCAACCCATTCCTTGATCTTAGGCAACCATTTATTCTTCTTGCGGATGAAGTCTTTGTCGGAGAGATTTACTAAGTAAATAACGGGCTTGGTAGTAAGGAACATGTATTTGTTGAGCGTCTCAATCTGGATAGTTCCAAGGGAGGAAATGAGTGTGATAAAAGGAAAAGCATCTTAGCTGCGCTTACATCATGGATGTTCCAGTCGGCAAATCGTAAATGCTTCTTCTCATCCACCAAAATAGTTTTAATCTTGCACATTGAATCGTATTCAGGTTTCAATTTCTTATCGCCTCCGCGCGCAACGACTTTCTCCAGTTTATCCAGGCTTTGTATGAGCTTCTCCTCATCTTTTAGACGCAGTTCTTCAGAGATTATATCCAGATCGCGCACGGGATCCACTTCACCCTCAACATGTGTGACATCAGGGTCTTCGAAAGCGCGGCACAAATGAAAAATAGCATCGCAGGCGCTAATGTGCGAAAGAAAGGCGTTACCCAAGCCTTGACCTTCGGCGGCACCCTTAACTAATCCAGCAATGTCGACTACATTTAAGTATGCGGGAACTTTGCTACAAGCAGAAGACGCAAAGTACGAGATATAAAACAAGATCAATAAGCGGAAAACGTGAATACTTTGTGGTTCACTCTGATCGGTACCTGGCTGGCTTGTGATATTCGCAAAGATAATCGAAGCGCTCGTCTGGAACCGGTACCCTACGTGCTGCAAATGAAAGAGGACTGTTATTTAAAGTAAAATCTAAATTGCCAATCACTAATTATTTATGTTATGATTGTGTTATGATTGGTTTTCTACGTATTTTTAGATTTTTGGCAGTAAAAATGTTTTGCAAATGGCGTCAATCAGGACAACTTGAACAAATTATAAACAAAAGATCTCCGCGGAGGTAATTTTAACGAAATCTTGTTACCAATGAGACAAGATCCTAAAGTTTTCTTTCTTAAAGCTAAAAATATATTTTATTAAAAACGCTATTCTTGAAATTATCAATAATTCCACTTTTTGCCAACGATCGCAAACGCAACAAAAACTACTGTAGACTCTCCCTAATACTGCGCTTAAACACGCGATCAATTCCAACCAACGCGGCTTGAATTGTTGCGCCGAAGACTTGAAATCGATCATTACAATTTACTGTAATTTTCTGCAATCACAGAAGCCTCTGGGCAAACGCACAGCTTTTTCTTCACTATTCGCCGTCTCGTTTTCTTCAATTTCTTCAGCCTTCGATAGATGGATCTTACTAGCGGTTTGGTTGTAGTAGTTTTTTGATAAGCAAAATGAAGTTGATCACTTTTAAGCGCTGCAATTTGCATATAAAACTATATTAAATTTTTTTTCCTTCTGTAAGAGATTTCGAGACACGCCTTCCACTTACAGTGGCCAACGGCAGCATTTCTTGGTAAGAGGAAGAAATACTTGTGTGCAGTAAGGAAAATAAATGCGACGAAATACTATAATTTAGCAGCATCTAAAGAAAGCAGTTACCGGAGCTAAAATGCGTCAAGATTCAGGGAAGGATCGAGGAAAGTATGGCCAAGATTAAGATAACGTACAAATTTTTAAAAAGCGAAAAATGTTGATTAGATCGCAAAATTGTTAAACCTCACAGAGTCATCCAGAAACTTTTAATAAATTGCGCCTGTTTTGTTATGGTTCGAACTCAAAAGCTATTTAAGATATATTTTCGAGTCATCTTTTCGATCAGTTCCAATTTCTATACTTTACAAATCTGTATCAGTTTGTTTATTTCAAGCAAAAGCACCCAGATGTCTACTAAGAGGACACAGTATGTGCCCTCTTTTCTCAAACTGTCTTTTTTTTAATCGCCTTTCAGCTCTAAACTATTTTAGTAAGATACGGCCGCGCCTTTGTTATAGCCATCAGCTTCAGGACATGGCACAAAGCACAAATTACAATGATTAACTTCTCGATTATCTTCCGCGGGCAACAAATTTCGAATTTTTAGCAGCAAAGGAATAAGATATAAATGAAATACTTATTTTCATTGGGATCGATGGTGCAGAAGGGGAAGTTTTCAGCTGGTGCAGCACTCTTAGTCAGCACATTGAAGAAGGTAGACTTGCCCACGTTCGGTACACCAACGATGCCTATGCGCAAGTTAGTACCAATGCGTCCAATCAGTGGCTTCCGTTCAGGTTCTTCCTGTTTCTTTGGAGGCATCTTAGCTGTAAGTAACCACAAAGAATCTAAATTCAACCTATGGATGGGTACGACTAAAATGCGGTATTTTGGCGATATTTATAAATACGGTAGACCTAACCTCTTCACTTACTCACCGGGGATGAGGTTGAGATGATATCAATTGCCAATGACCAAAATTACCAGTCGGCGTAAATATTTTTGTGATTTACAATGATCTAAATATGTTAGAAATTTATAAATTAACCGCAAGTTGAATTCGCGAATCGACCAATCAATACATCCGTGGCACATGCAGAACTTCATGCAGAGAAACGTCAAAATCATCAACAAATGAATGGCACATATGGGTTCCACAATAGCTGATAGCTGTATACGTTCCACAAGGAAAGCCATTGAGCCCGAAAGCATTGCCAGCTGCAATTGTTAAAATATTTACTAAATTCATATTTGGCAAAAATGCAACTAAATCTTTTTTAAGTAAATATTTAAATATTTAAAATTGAGGATATTAAGAAAAAATGTATAAGCATAGTTTATAACAAAATATAGAGAAATTTTCGAAACTACAGATACTAATTGAAATTTCAGAGTGACTATGTCGTTAAGAGTACAGTCGTTACGGGAAGAGTCAGTTGAGGGATTAATATATTGTACAATATTACGATGCTTAATATATAGTTAAAATTATATATATACATATTTATATAATTATTAATTAATTATTAATATAATTTATATATAGCAAAAATTGTAAACACTTCTCACTTTAATTGCATCTTACATTTGAAGGGTCGAGTTGTTTGAGGAGGGCGGTGAGTGGTGGAAGGAGTGGGAAGAGGAGAGGGACCCACGGACCCCCCACCCTTTAAAAATTAAAGATTTTTATAAAATTCGTAACCATTTCAACACAAAGTTCAAGTCAAACTTCTTCCAAAGTAAGAAAGTTAGGATTGACCTGTTTGTGTTGCCTGCGACTGATTGCGATAAACAGTAAACCACAATATAAAGCAGTATACTTCAGTAACTTCAGAGTACAATACAATTCTCATATTTTTTTTAACATATATATTTCATATTTGGTCAATGTGATAATGATTACAATGAACATTTAAAAATATTTTTTCCGCTCGTCCTTACGAGTGTACATATGTATGTATGTGTTCTTCTACAGTATACTGACATTTTTTCAGACAAACGATAATCACTGATCATTTTCGCTGAGTTTTTTTACAATATTTATGATTTTGGGCGTTTGATCGACAGCTCAATCGGTCGATTGATTACTCCATCTCCACAATATCCTAATATTGAAAATTCTTATTCTGCTTCTTCTTCTTCTTCTTCTTCTTCTTCATTCCTTCCATTTATACCTGCCTTCACGTAGCGCTATTTATTTGAGAGTGAAAGCAGCGGCCTATTAAATCGTGAATCCACTTAAAGCGGATTTCAGTTCGGACGTGGTCAAGGTCTTGAGTTCTGATGATACAAGTCCCGGTCGATGCGTTGGTGTATGCTCTCTACGGTGCAGAAAGGTGCAGCACGTAGACGCAATCTTCGACCAAGGTTGCTAATTAGGTTCAATCATCGACAGCAGTTCGTCCGAAACACTGATGGAACCTTGAAAGATGAAGCTAAGGTTAACCATTGTTGAAGTCCTATTGAGTACCTTGAGATTCCTTATGAGATTTTATTGGAATCCGTTAAGTCCGTTAAATCCACCACCGTGAAGAATCCATTATGGATCAGAAAATAGCCCGCAACAATCATCCCCAGCCTTCAAACGTCTTCAAAGGCGATTGAATAACCGTCATCAGTGGCATTTTCATTAACTTAACAGTTGCTGGTTAAATGAGACCACTTGCGGTCGGCGCAGTCGAAGCGGCGAAGGGTCATTCTGTTCACTTCTACGTACTTACAGGCGCACTGCATGTGGTCGCCGCCGGCCAAAGTCGGTGTTGGGTGGAGAGAACAAGTGTCCCTTTGGAATGCGGTTTTATGCATTACAATTGTGCGGTTTATCATTTCACTGGCGATTGTTTTTGCACTACAAGCAGAATGTTTTCAAGGTCTTCACCGATCAGTAGTGGTCCCTGGCGGTAGTGGTTATGCGGGATGGGGTAAGGACGTTAACGGATAATTTTGCGGTATTTCGTAGTTCAGTCGAATGTTATGTAAAACAACAACAATGTGATAAAGTTATATCAAGTAGAAAAGGTATTTAATGCTCCTTTTATTCGTCTCCTTTGCTCCTTTTTTCTTCTTGTTCCTTTGCGGTTTGACAAGAAATTATTTTTCCATTAAAACCATAAACGTTTGCGGTAGAAGTAGTTAAGTTTAAACCAATTTCTTCAATAATAAACACAAATATGAAAATTCAACCAAATTAGAACCAAAGAATTAAAATTTTGGGTTTTTTTATTTTCCGAAAACAAACCTTATTTTTATATCGTATGAAAAAAATTATCTTGTCTTTTAATTATCCAGAAACAAAGTGTTTCCTTTATGTTTTAAAAATGTATTCATTTATTAGTTTTTATAAAACTTAAAATTGTTGATAGTTTTGAATTGTGCAAGAAAATTTAACACGCTTCTCTTTTTTAAGAAAAAGATTTTAACTCTGCCATGTACGGTCCCGATAGGTGGCGCCATAATAGAACTTTGGTAAGAAAGATTTTTGGTGCTCAATTATAAGCATTATGGCATAATAATTTAAAAAGCAGCATATACGAGTACTATAATACAATATTTTTAACAATTTGTCAATAAAATATAAATATTGAAATATTTGAATTTAATTTTTTGAAGTCAGGCATGTGTCGAAAAATATTTGAGAAGTGGAAAATATGTGCGTTAGTTTTTCAGTTTGAATTTTATTAATATAATTTGTTAGTATCAATATTAGCGGCGTACAAAACGAGAACATACGTTAAATATTACGTTAATATAAATATGAAGTCCGTTCTTTGATGTTTCCACTGGTTGATTCCTTCACGACCCTATGCCGCCTCGCCAACGTGCCACCCTTTTTTGCTCTCGTCTAAAACCTTAAAAATCTTTAAGAATCTATAATTTTTTAACTCGTAATTATTCTGCAGTTCGTTCAGGCTTTTCGTTGCTGCTGCATGTCGCTGTCTCAGTGGTTTTTGTAAAGCACGGTGTTGTAACGACCGATCTAACAGCTGCCAATGAGAAGAGCTTCGAGTTGACACTGGCGCTGCTCAGCTCCTTCGTTCAGATAATTAGCTGCGATAGGCGTAATTGGCGAGTTGCGTTGCGCATAGAAAATTTATAGCTTTTATTTAGAAATTAACCGCGTTCTTGACCTGTTGGTTGCTCCTTGCCGCTTGCATGCTTACTGATGTGTTTGCGAAGCGCTTATTAATTATTTTGTGGAATATAACTTTGTGTTTTTGGTTTTTTTAAATATATAATTTCTCACATTTCTGAAGGGAATGACCTCCATTTGCTTGAGAACTTCCGCTGGTTGGGACGTGGTAAATGTTTTCTCTATAAATGAGTGGAAAAAGCAGGTCGTGTTTTTAAAATATTATCTCATTACTTTAAGAGAACAAGGTTTTCTTACGAACTACGCATGCAAAAAAAATACTCTTAGCTTTTATACAAAAATGTATTAAAAGTATTTAATTTGTTTCATAAATTATTTATTTCTATTTGGAGAACATCTAATTATTTAAAGTTATAAGACTAATTAAAAGTGTCTTACTTTATATAATTTTTCATTCGTGCAAGCTCGTAGTCTGCTGAAGCAACCCACGTCGAATAACTGAATAAATTTCTGAATAAAAAATTGGTAATGGTTGGTTGAATACAAGAAAATATTTTTTTTAATATACAATAAAATATACTTTTATTGCTACTGATTATGGGTTTTTCCTAGCATTAATTTACACGTAGGATGGGATTATGACCCTTCTGATGAGTCATAATTTAATACGACGAAGACTTATTTGCATTTAAATGCTCTTTATTTGGAGAAATGTTCAAAAAAGATGGAAAGAATGATTGAATGAAGGAAGAAAGAAAGTAAGGAAGGAAGGAAGAAGGGAAGAAAGGAAGGAAGAAAGTAAGGAAGGAAGGAAGGAAGGAAGGAAGGAAAGAAGGAAAAAAAGAAACCATTCAAAGAAGAAAGAAAGGTAATGGGCAAGGAGTAAGTAAGTAAAGAGAAAGCAAATAATGAAGCGAGTAGGAAAAATCAAGAAATACTTTAAATCTTCTTCCCTTCCAAACCGGAATAATCATTTGCCTGGCCAAATCGATTAACTCCACAAAATAAAATTTGGACTCAATTTTTATTATTTTTTACTCAATGGCAATTCCTAAAACCAATGACATTTTCGAAATATTTTAACATTATCATATTGATTTGAAATAAAAAAGCCCAAGTATTAATAATGGAGTACAAACGAGTCTGCTGAACTCGTCTTCAACGTGTTTTAAAAGCTATGTTTACGAAATAAGCATCGATTGATTCGAGTTTGTAAACTGATCGGCCCGTCAGCCATAACGAACTGAGAAAACATACACTGCCGGACAAAAGTTTACAGACTTACAAACAGTTTTTATCAACATTACCGGCCTTTTACCAAGACCTTTCAAATTAAAAAAATTCCTTGAAGTGTTATTAGATTTTGTTGTATCTGGAAACAAGCAACAAGGGAAAAGGCCGAAGCAAAAACCTATTTATTGTGCCAAATGTTTTCCACAGGAAAGAGAACACGCATTTATTAATTACGAACAACGCCTACGTAACGAATTTCTACAGAGTATCTTTTCCAGCGTCAGCCCAACGCATTACCGAACACCTGTATTGGCATTGCTTTTCCTCTTCATCATAATCATTTGTTACTTTTCACAAAGAGTGCGCACATCTTCCTTCAATCAATTCGCCAACCAATCATTATCTCGCCGAAAAGGTTTATTTATACTCGTAAATTATTTAAGCATCTTTAACCTTAACGCCATTTAAAACAACAACAAATTAGTAAATAATAATGAAAAAATGAAACAAATAAAAAGAAAGGGGATGCGAGAAGATTCATTCTAAAAAATAACATTCCTTTGATAAATTGAATTTTAGGCGCAGAAAGAAAGCACGTTAACCGAACGGCAACAACATCGTTGGCAACCCTAAAAGATATGCGGTATGGTTGCTGCCACAAGCGTATCCCTAAAGGGGCGTTAACCAGCACCCTTCCTCCTTCTCTTCGTCCTTTTTCTCCACCCAATAAATACATCCTGTGTCGCCTTGCGTGACTATTTTCGAAGGGTGAGGAGTTAATAAAAAACAAGCCATGAATAAATACTACAAACGAAAAACGGACACTCCTGCAAAAGCGGGAAAACTACCCCGCCGGATATTGAAAAAAAAATTTGATTTTGGGTAGTTTTTTATCCGGAAAGTATTTATATCACGTTTTATGAAATGGCATAACTGGCGATGGAGATTCGTCCATCGCTTGCTTTTGTAATTATGTACGAGTGTAACATATTGTACATGATTGCGTGAGTGCGGTCCAAGTGTGTTCGCGTGTGTGCGCGCTTTTTATGTAAAAATTGCAATTTTTATATACAGACGTGGCTGCATCATCTTCTGCTGTGACGATCCGCATTAGCAGTCATTATCTTCCGGATCTAAAACATGAAAAATAATCTCATACATCGCACGATCGAGTGATAAACAAGGAGGAAGGAGGAAAACGAATGTAACGAATTTTTTGAAATGCCAAATATTTTCAGCTTTTGCCCAACAAATTATCAACCGACTGTATTCGCCGCGGGTTTGCCTTCATCACAAAGCATTTTTCTTTTCGTTGTTCTCCATAAATCACATTCACGCATTCATTCTTTCATTCTAGTTCATTCATTCTCTGTAAAAAGAAGTTAGGAAGGAAGGTATGCGTGAACCAATAAGTTTCGCTCTTACTGAAGCTTTTTTCCACCTAATGGTGCCGCCTAATGATAGGTTTCAGGGGTTTTATATAGTGTATATTTTAGTTTATATGCAACACTTTAATGGAAAATAAATGAAATCTCTATCGAAATCGGAGAATTTGTTAGTATGAGTTGAGTTGAGTATCTCAGAGTTATACTCACCGTCCGACTTGGTTCGACACAATAGTTGACAAGGCCCCAAAGAGGTGACTTTTTTGCGAGAAAAATAAACAAACTCAATTGCTGCTGACTTCAAGAGTCAGATTAATGCATTTCATACAGCTTTGTCAGAACTTTTCCTCACAGAATCTTACGTTTTGCGGTTTTATCCAGGAAGTTTAAACACAAACTATTTCCTCTACTGACTTTATTTGAGAAAGAAATGATGCAATGAAAATTCAAATTCAAAAAGGGCTGCCTTAACATGGCCGTTGCTTTTTAATGCATGGCCGTTATTGGTTATACCTTTTTCAATTCATTAGAAGTAGCTTTTATTCGAAATACACGCATTAGCATTTTATCGTATCTTACGTCTAACACCTCGTTTTCTTTCTTTCTTTCTTTTTTATACGAGTTTTACGTTCGTTCTCGTTGATAAATCGAAAAAATTATCCTTTCAAGAGTTTCTTTCTTAAGTCTTTTGAATTGAAGATTTTTTTTATGATTTAAAAGTAGTTTAAATCGAAGAAAAGGCGATTTCATTTATATACATATTATAATAAATACCATTTTTAATATATAGAGAAGCTTTCTTTCATTTTCTCCCTTTGTTTTTTGCGTAAAGACTAAAAATGCGTCGTATCGCATACAATTATATTTTTTTCAATTTTTTAAAAATTAAAAACAAAATTCGTTACTACAAGGACACAATTACTACCTTTTTTATTCTTATTAAACTTATTGTAATACTTTTTTTCATTATTATCAAAAAAGGAACACAGCAACTTCCTGGCTTATTTTTATTCAATCTGTCCCTGCATCTTTGTCTCTGTCTCCGTCTCCCATCGCTTTCATGATGGCCGCCAGCAGCGTTTCCTTTCACCTTTTTTGTTGTTGTTGTTGCTGCTGTTATTGTTATTGGTAACGATTGGGTGCTGCGACGGCTGCTTCCGTGCGGGTCAGGCGACATTTATTAAACTGAAGCACACAGAAGCGAAGGGAAGAGAAGAAAAGTACTTGCCCTAAAAAAGTACTCCTATAAACGTACACAGGGTAACGCGGATCAGCAGCACACCATTTAATCATGATGATTAGCGACCTACGGTGATAATCGTTACTTAACTCGCAGCTCGTGCTCGTCACTTACTTCTCAGTCAGTTTCTGACGGCGCTACTTCGTTGCACGGTATTAGCGAGGGGAAGTTAGGTACTCGTATTCTCAAAAATATTCGTATTTAAAATATACGAATATCAGACAATCGTCTCCTTAAAATGTAATGCGTATGGGTGACACATGTACGGTTGCCGCGACGACGAACCATGTCGTCTCTTTATTCAGCACTTTAATTCAGCACTGCAGCACTTTTATTCAGCAGGTTTGAAAATCAAAATCAGTTTAATGATCAACGTCGTTTTGTGAACGTTGAATTCGAAATTTTCCTTTTCGCTTTAAATCAATTTCTTTGAAATACAGCATAATCTCGGAAATATATGTAAACTGCTTAGAAGTACGTGCGCTCTACTTTTGAATGGTTTAAAATATTCACGTTAAATTTTCTCTTGTTAACGTTTTTAATTTGGAAAACGGTAATCGCCTCGTTCCATATTTGTTGCTTTGTGCGCCACCGAAAAGCTGAAGAGGAAAAGATACAAAGAATTGCTTTTGTACAAAATATCGCTCTACTCCTTAAAAGGAAGAAAGAAGCAATGAGATCGGTTTATCATTTCGAAGAGATTCTTCTTCTCTTTGATGAGAATTTTTTCCCTTTTTCTGAAATCGTGCGAGAGTTGGAGAGTATTATTTAATATTCCAACCTGGTCCACCCACTATGGACTATTTCAACATAATTTCCCAGAGTACCAAAAACTGTCATAGTCGAGTTTTTTAAGATGATTTTTGCTAGATAACCTTTTTCAAGACTATAGATCTTGATTTAATCTTAATCTTGATAAAAATATTATTATTATCAAGACTATTGTAAATATTATTGTCAGGCTCTACAGCTATCCGTCCATAAGGCTCTCTACAACCTCAGCGACGTTGGGCATTGATTAAATTCAGCCAATTACGGATAGTAAAAACATAAACCCATGAAAGCGGCATAAAGAAAACCCAATTCGTTTCTAGAAAAATGGAGGCGAACGATTCTGACTGACTCTGGACAGTGTAAGAAACTGCAAACAGAAACAAATGAAACGACGCCATAACAATTTATGCAATTATTTTTAATACGCGGACTGTTCAAATTTCAACAAAAATGTGTTCAACGATAAAAAAAGAAACACACTAAAGAAAAAAGTTTTATAAATGAAAAGGCCGGGGAGGGGCAGAGGGAGTGGAAGGAGGAGAGATTACCAACAAAGCAACCAGTCAAGTTGTTGCTACCAGTCAAAGGAATCACTGCTACAAAATCAAACACAACAACAACAACAAACACAACGAAGCGAAAAAGTTGAAACGAAAATAAACGTCGGTGAGCGATTTCCGACGATTTTGCATAATTTTATTAATTCGTTACTTTTCTGTTGGTTCTTCATTCTTTGCTACGAGTGCAAGTTTTTATAACAATTGCTGCCGGAGCCACAACAACAACAACAAAAAGTAAACTAGCAGCAACAGCACAAACTGTTGTACGAAACGAACCAACCAAGAAATGAACGCAACTGGTTGGTCTTTTCTGGCGCGTCGGTCGTCCTCATCGACCACTTTTTATTAATTCTCACTCATAATGTTTCGAACAAGCAGACCAGAAGAACAACAACAATGTTAGCAGGTATTTTGTTGCTGTTGTTGCATCTATCTACATATACTTTTTATGTCTGTGTACTTTATTCTTTTTTATTCGATTTAGGCTGCTTTGAAAAAAAGGAGGTAAAAGTAGAAGAAAAGCAGAAGATGTGGAAGCAAAATGTATAAGAAGAAAAAATTAATAGCTCTGCATTCATTAAATCCATTTGAAGCCAACTGAAATGATTGCGCTAAAAACGGCCGTAATTGCAGCAAACGAAAGAAAAACGCAAACGAATGGAACCGACCAAGGCTGAAACGGATGCCAACGAGCCACCATTAAAATGCAGCATAAGAAGAAACAGAAGGAGAAGATGAAGAAGCAGTTGTAGCAGCAGTAACAGCAGCAGTAGCACAAAAGGCAGAGTGAAAAAACGTTCTGAAGCGAACAAAGTCCGAAAGAAAACAAAAAATCCATTTTTTATAACTTTTCCAACAAACTTCTTGCTTTCTTATTTTTCGCTCCATTTTTCATTCCTTTTTTGCCGCTTTTCATACGAAATAATTCGTTTCCGAGAAATCGCGCAAGTAAAAGACGTGAAGAACGCCATTTTCTTTTCAAACAGTATGTTAACGTATGGTAGAGTTCGATAAAAAAGATAGCGCGACACACACACGCACACACACAGGGTCCATCGAGTACCCGGTAGGAAATTAAGGTATGGACCGTGAAAACGTGCAGAAAAGGACAGTGCATATTGGACCATACAGCGGTACTGTATACACGGTCGAAAAGTACAGTTAATTTTTACATTTTTTCAACATTCTTTGGGTTATAATAAATTTCAGCTTCGAATGGAAATGTGTCCCCTTAAAGTTGGGAATGAGTAGAGAAGGTTGAAGATATCAATTCTTTGGTTGACAACCTGCTAAGTTGGAAAATTAAACCAAAATTTTCGACCTGAATAGCGACGATACGAATGCTGCCTTGTTTTCTGCTTATAGAGAGAATTCTGCTCTCAGAATTCTGCTATAAAGCATTCGAAAATCGGAAAACTGGGGGGAATGATGCTAAATGAACGGGAAAAGCGGGGAAGAACAAAAGGGATCAATAAAATGTGCATTAAAAGCTAGAATACATAAGAATGAATAATGAAAAGGCCTGATGCATCAATTTTCAAAAGGGTAAATATTTGAATATGTTTCTGACCATTCCATTCCATTCCATTCTATTCCGCCTATAAATAATCCTGGCTATAAATACATGCACGACGCTTTCCTGCGGGGCAGACAAATTAGCATGCATGTGTTGCCTTCAGGCCATCCGCGCGCCATCTTTTCTAATTAGTCATAATTCGCATGCGATTTGATATTCGTCAGAGAGCATTGAAAGCACAATTCAAAAAAAACAAGCAAAAACAAAAACACCTGCAACAACGATCAAAATAACTTGTTCTACAAGAGCGGCAGGAAAGCAATCTTTTTATTTCCTTCAGTTTTTCCTTCAAGTCATTCGGCCCTTCTTCGTTCGTTGACTTCGTGCATTAAAATGAAATAAATTGAGTGCAAAAAATTGGACAGCGGCATACGTACATACGTGTGTGTGCGTGTGTGTGTGTGTGTGTGAAAGTCATTTAAATTAGCATTTTACAAGTGGACTTTTCTTCCTTTTTTAAAATCTCACTTATTTCATTTACATGAACAATTAATATTTAGGCACAGTGGAGCAAAATGATTTGTTTGCTTAGTTTATATTTCATTATATTTTTTTTTATTTCTAATTGTTTGATTTTTACTTTGAAAATCCATACACTTTTATTTATCTCGGCCGCTCCAAGGAAAAAAGCTTCAAAACTTTAACACTTTTGTTTTGCAAAATCATACCCAAAGAAAATTCCTTACAAAAAAGACTAAAAAAATAAGGAAATAATATATTTAATAGAATAGTTTTCACCATTTTTACGTAACATCAGAACAACTAATTATATACACTGAAACAGCAACAAAAGAAGAGGATAGAAAAACTGGATGCAGAAACCACAACCACGAAATGCCGTGATGCCGATAAAATGGCAACCATTACCATAAAAATTCCAAGTGCCAGAAAGAAACAAAAGAATATGACGTTCAGCCAGCAACTGCAACAACAACAACGTCAAAATTAAGAACAACGACAGCGGCAGCAAAAAATGGACACACGACATCGCGCAAAAAAGTTGCAGCTAAAACGCAACATCACGAGCACGGCTAGCGATTGGAAGACGTCGCTGATGGAGAGCGCGAGCGAAAAAAACGAGGTCCAAGCAACCAACCGGCGACCAACGCCTTCAATGTTTTCGCTGATTACTCTGCGGCACGCCATTGACTGACTCAACCGCCAGCAGCAACGGCAACAGCAGAGCAACACCAGCAGAAACAGAAGCAACAACAAGAACCGTGTTGGCGCAATTGGCAGCCATTCCCGGCCAGAGCCGGGTCGAAACGACTGCAGCGAGATGCGTGCGGAAGACGGCATGGCGACACGCCTTCGCCCCTCGAGCCATGAATGCAGACAGGCATTGATGATGTTGTTGTTGCTGTTGTTGTTCTTGTTCTGAGGTTGTTAATAAAGCCAACATGGCTTCATTGTTCGTTTGTTTGCTTGTTGTTGCTGTGGCTGTTGGTGTTCTTGTTGTTGGATGGCAACACGTTTCTGTATGCAGCTACTGACGACAGCATTGCATGGAAAAGTAAGGGTACAAGCGCTGGCCGGGGGACGGGGGGCGGGTGGTGGGAGGCCTGAGTGAGGAATCTTATTAACGATGCTGAGTATCTTACGGTTGCGTCGAAGTTGAATGGGCGCAACCTGTCGAACGACTTCTGCTGTTACTCGCTCGTCGCGAATGACTTCGTGCAGCACTTGGCACTTGTTTATTCGCGACACGACTTCGATTGATTTCATCCACCGTCGTTGTTTCCGCTGCTGCTGCATTATTATTAAATGCATTTTATCTGCAGGAAGCGATCATCGCACTTGGCGCCCATCCCCAAACCTATCATCTGTCCATGCATCTATCCATCTGTTCGTCCATCCAAACATCCATCCGTCCATCCATCCATTACCGACAATGTTTCACGGCCATGAAGTAACCATTTATTAAATTAATTCTTTGTATGATGAACAGCAATTGCTTGCTGCGTTCTTTGGAAGAAGGCACAGCAAACAAATTAATATCGCCACAACAACAACACACTTTAGTCGTATACATTCTATTGATGCTAAATGCGCGCAAATTAATCGAACTATTCAGTTCATCAGTTACAGTTCAGTCTTCGCTATATAATAACTACAAATTAATCAAAAACTGGCGTTCTTAAAGTTAATAAAAACCATGAATACCTTTTTAGAAACTGTTTATATTTTAATGCAACTAAAAACATTATAAGATCAAAAACCGAATACTGAAGATTTATATAATTTATATACTATGAACACAATTTTAGAATTATTGGTTTCAGTAACTTGTTAAGCTTTCAATTGAGTTTTTTATGGTATTTCATAAATATTACTGAAATACTGACAATATACTCTTTTGGGCCAATTTTTTTTTTTAAATACCTGAATAACCACAATTTTCTTTGTAATTGCAAAATTCTCTTATGAATTCTAAATAAAATACTTTAAAACGGAACCCTTATATATCTACACCTCTGTATACATATATACATACATCAGATTTATCTGTACCATCCCAGTTTGCTCCATCATCACCTTCCATAAATTCAAGTATCTACAAATCTACTTTATCATTTATATTCATGCATACACGTACATAAAGTTGTTTGCTCTCTAAATATTTACACTTCTGGCAATTGCCCAGCCCCGAAAGACGAAGAGAAGATACAAGCATGAAACCAACCCGAGAGAAGCAGAACTTAAAACGTCATCGCAATAGTTCGCGCCAATTCTGCTTCTCATATTCGTAACCTCTTTCATTCTGGTTTTGCTGTGTTGGCTTTTCCTTCCGATTCTACTCGCATGTAAACTGATACTTCTCCGAATTAACAGTGCCGGAATAATTGCACGGTAATAATCAACAAATCGCAATAAACGCAGAATCCTTCCAGCATGCCAGAGGTTGCCGCACTTTCAGGATTCGTAGCGGAAGCAGCGTTCGATTCTTATGAAACGTCGGACAAAGTATATGAAGAGAAACAAAAGCGAACCGTGCTGAAAAGGATTCAAATAGCGCAATATTCACCCTTTTTGGTGACGACGAATGGGTGCCGCCGCCTTTGAAAGGACTTCCGGTGCCAGTAATTTGATTATGATTCTTTTTACGATACAAACCCGTGTCGGTACCTACTCGTGTAGCCTATACCATATCATTAATCTCGGTGTATGGTATATACCGGATTCCGGTACGAGTAACTGCGTAAAAGCATTTAACGAAAACATTTCAACATTCTTCATTCCATCAAGATCTTCACAAATGACGAAATATGTACATTTTTTTTTTGATGATATAGTACTAAGTTTAAGTATTCGAAAAATTATCAAAGAATTATAAGACAATTTGCAGCCATAAGCCATACTGTTTGCTTTAAGTTCAACTCATTATCCTGAGAATGAGATCATTACCATCTTAAACCATCGTCCTCAGCACCATCAAGTCCTTAAATAGTTCTCCGGAGCTCCATTGATTTCAAAAATTGCTAGAATTTTCCCTTCTCCTCCCTCAACTTAAGGCTAAATACTGCTTCTTGTCAATAAAGGAGAACGATCGGATATTGTTCTCCACGCTTTTGTGCCCTGAAATCCTTTTGAGTACTATCGAATTATCGTAGAAATCGTGTAGGTCGCGAATGAGCACGATAATGTTTGCAATAATTACAACAAATCGAAATCCGAATTAACTACCGCCCACCAGCCAACCTTCCCTGAGCGGTCGGGGCGACCGACCGACCCGTGTGCAATATAATCCGGTGACTTCCGGCCTGACATGTGACAAATTTTTCATCCGAGCCATCGGTGGTCGGTCCTTTCGTGCCACAAACAAAAGAATCATTCCTGGCGAACGCCAGAATTAGTCGCGAGTGCACCGAACGGCTGCGACTGCCTTCCTTTACTATTACGAGTATGATTATTATTATTATTTTATTATAGGCTGAGGGCGGGCACTGGGCACGCCCAAACGCACATGCACACACCGGGCTGGAAGGCGACTGGTCGCTCGGGCCTTCTTTGTTGTGCCCGTCGCTTCTTTGCACCTTTTCAGATTTTTAATACGATCGCATTCAAATAAATTTGTTGCTGCAAAGAATCTACTTTCAGTATGTGCGGATGTTGTTGTTATTGTTGTTTGTGCTATTATTTGATTTTCCGTGTGTGTGTGTGTGTGTGTGTGTGCAATAAATGGAATGAACGTAAATGCAAACGGAGCATCATTCTTTTGAGCTACTGGGCGTGTCCGAGCAGCTCGAGCTGAAACGCGAGCAAAAGGTGCTGCTTCCTGCCTACCGGCCAGCCTTCTGCTAGTTTGTGGTAACAACTGCGTATCCATGTGCCGCATTCCGCGTATTCTGCGCTCTGGTGCTGCTGCCGCTGATGCTGAAGCTCAAGTTGACAGGATACAAGCCGACATTTCGAGTTTGTGGCCCGCTTTTGTTTCTTTCAATGAGAGGATTGAGCATACGACAGTGCAAATTCTCCACCATTCTGCTATTTCCCGATAAATTGTAGCGTGTAATCCTTTGACACGCCCTTGACGCCTTGGCTTTTATTTAGTCATAAATTCGTAGTGCTGGCGATTTGAGAATAATTTGTATGGAATTATGTTAAATTGAATTTTAGTAATTTTTAAATACGATACAATGCGGTCTAATACGCTTAGTTATAGAATACTCGTGTACCTTGTACACATCTTCTTCCTTATTGTTTCCTTTCAAAGTAGTCCGCTGAAAGCAAAAATCCTAAAGGAATCATTTCACTTAAACTGTGATTTCTAAAGATTATACTTTCGTCATATTTTCATTCGAACAGCTATTGTACACTTGATCAAATCAAAAAGTTCTACAAAAAGTACACTTGATCAATCAAAAAGTTCTTGGAATTCCGCTCCCGTTTTCATGGTACTCTACGGTACTTTTGCATTCTACCGTGATCTGAATCGGGCTAAAGGACTCGATGGTAATGAGTTACTAATTTGCTGACTCTCAAGAGTTAGTGCGAAAACGGTGCCTACAGTGGCTTTGCGAGTTCTCTTTGATTCCAGCCAATTACGAGTAAATGCAGCGGCAGACCATGTTTTTGCGGCATGTCATTCGTGCTGGCATGATTTGAAGACGAGAAAAGCGTATAATTGTTTTAATCATTTTAATTGAATTTCGAATTTAATTGTTACTCGTAGATGTCAATTACGCAGACCCAAATACTCGCATACGAATAACGCAAACTGGACGCATTCGCTGGATGCATTGTCATCATCATCGCCATCGTCGGCATCATTATCGCAGACGTTGTCAGTGTCGTTCATGCCGAACAATAGTCATTTGCATGACGAACAATGAACGAATGAATGAATGGTAACCGGACCTCAAACACGCACGTCGCCCATCAAGCAGTTTGTAAAAAAATGAAAGAAACAAAGTAACCTTGTGATGATATTAAGAAAAACAAGAGACTCTCTTCAATAATACTCGCAGTCAATTTAAAAATAACAGTGTTCATTTGAGTTTATTCAGTTTCTATTCAAGCTGTCCAACGCCAGCGGCCGCCAATAAAACGAAACCGATTCTACCGAGACCGCTTAAAAGTGCCATTACGATTTCTTTGGCGAGCCGGTGACCGCAACCGGGACCAAAAAAGAAAATTACTGTGTAAAAATGCCGTGACAAAGGGTTTTCAAATTACAACAAATATTGTATTAACTGAATCTATGATGCATGGACGCAACAACAACAACAATAGAAGAATAAAACAGTATTCAATACTGATATTCACACACGAGACGACAAAACAACAGACCAACCGAGGCGCGGACACTCGAGGGTTTGTTTGGGGTCTGCATCGATCGACCATCGTAGAATCTTTTTAAAGGGTTAAACTCAATAAAAAATAACAAACGGAAACGACAAAAACTGGTTACAGACCAAAACAGAGTTTCATAAGCACAATCATTTACTTAATTTTATTTGAAATTAAATTTGTTTAAAATTGACTTGAAATTATAATAATTTAAGAGATATTCATTTGATTTTTTAAGTGTTCCATTCAAAATACAAGTATGGCGTGCGGCAAATGCTTCTTTTGAATAAAAAGTAATAAAAACCAAGAAAATACGAGCCCAAGATGTTTTATGTTTTTAAGTGAAAGTGTCTCCCAGCGGCCCAAATTTCACGACGATGACACTGAGACGCAGCAGACCAATCGAACGACCAATTGCTGAACCAAGTCGTCCAGCAACCAATGGACTAAATCTGTTCGGCGATTGGTTGCTCGACGACTTGGCTCAAGCACACTGACTGTTGACTGCCAGAGCATTACAACGTATCGTATCATTATTTTAATCATCTAATAATTAAAATATTATCCGGATGACATGATGTCAACTTAACATGAAGCACATACGAATGTTTTCAAATGCATTCATCCGCTATTTTTTCCATTTTGTTTTTCATTCCTGTAATTTTTACTATACTTTTTATATTTTTTTAGGTATTTCGCTGGCATTCGTTTTGGTTTAGATTTTTAAACGTTGTTGTTGTCGTTGTTGTTATTATTGTAATTGTTGCTATCATGGCTACTGCTTCATTGTTACTGTTACTGTGATGATGATGACGATGATGGTAACGACGATGATGTTGTTGTTGGAGTATAATTCCATTGCTGCAGCCATTGTTATTGTTAGTGTTTTTGTTTTTGTTTATATTGCACGGCTAGTCGTTGTCAACATGAAGATACAACAATAACATTTTTATTATATGTTTATTTACTCAAGCTATCATTAATACATCATGTTTATTATTGCGTTGATTTTTTGCTTTGTTCGTTGTTGTTCATGCCATGTCATTTTTAATATTATTTAATACTAATTTTGTTAATGTAATATTTCACCACGCCCACTGTTAAAGCGTTTTGCTTATCTGTTTTTTCTCTGCTCTATTCTATTATTATCTATTATTTATTTTTTGCATTCATTTTTCATGATAGACAAAATGTGCTTATTATGGACTTTTCTGTGCTGCGATTTACAGTAAGCGGCGTTCTGCTGCCATGATTTTGTGGAGAAACTAAAAAAAAGAGCTGTATAAAAACTATAATAAATTTTAATTCGGATGACATTCAAAATGACCCTTTAAATTGCAATAAATTGGATAATTACGGATAATGGATGCAAATGAAATTTTTAAAAAGCCCGTTTTCTGGGTATAGAAGGCTTTCTGCTAGGTAATAATACTCTTCTGCTTCGTGAATCCTTTCTTTAAAAAGTTTAATTTAAGTCATTTAAAGAGTCAAATAAAACCTGCATTCATTTAGTTCTGTCTTTGCATGATACTGCAGAATGAATCTAAAGGATAATTCATTAAGTCCAAAGAATCTACTGTGCATACCATAAATTCCAGAAATACTCTATCGTGCTAAAAATAAATTCAATTGAATATATGTACATACTCGTACATCATTGATAAGATAAATACATCATCAAAAAGTCTTAAGAATAATTACGATTGGGATGAATAATTTCGATCATTCATCGCAAATGAATAAATACAAAATGAATCAGGCATTTCCACTGCATTTAATATATCCGTATTTATATTATTCGTATTTACAGAAAATCAGAATTGATTGTATAGGTTTGTAGTAAGTACTCTTCCGAAAAGTGAAGAATCGGATGAATTCGATATTTCTCAATAATAATTTTTTCATTTGCTAAAGTAGAGTAATTTTGCGTTGTGTGTAGGCATAATTCTTTAGAAGGTCAAGCAAAGTATCAAGCGATTGGATGAAGATCTCAGTACCTTCCAAATTCCTTTTAAGTGTATAAATTCAAAATCAAAACTAAATAAATTAAATTTAAGATAAATTTAAGATAATGTAAACATTCTGAGCTGATTTCTTAAATATCGAATAGTTCCGTATCGCCTTTTAAGGAATTTTTTTAGTAAATATGGATAAATTATTCAATTTCCTTGATAGAGAACGAACTGCCAGCATTCGCAGAGATCATACGCGATTGTTGAACGATTTAAAATTAAATCTCGCTTAATTAAATCATGCGATAGTTAACAAAGAACGTCGACGAAAATATTTCAAACTGTTCCATTGAAAAGCATTCAAGTGTGACTAATGACCGACTGATGAATGCATCATTATTCACTTCACTTCGATCGTTTCGAGGGCTTCGGTCAAATTTGGATAACCCTTGCGGCAATTAAAAAGTTTGCCAAACAATTAGAGCGAGGTGAAAACAGCGAAAGTAAATCGTGGAAACATGCGAGGTGCGATTTGAATTAATTCTAAAACAAAGCCGGCGGCGGCAGGACACAAAAAACACAGCACAACACAAACAAACAATCGCAGAATTAAGAATATGTTGTCGGCCTCCGCTGATTTCGGCTCATATTACTCGTATCGCGGTGGAAGGGAAAGGAAGGGAAAGGAAGGGAATGGAAGGGAAGGGAGAAGGGAAGTGAAGCTGTACCCATTGTCAAATGCTGTCCTGAAGGGAAAGGTAGCAGCGATTGCGCGTGGATGGTTGCGCAGCTCATGCTGAGACATTGTTGAATCCTTAATGTACCCAACAACAACAACAACAACAACAACAACAACAACAACAACATAAATGACTTTGACATTTCTTCTGTCACAATTGAATTTACAATAAATACAAGAACTGCATCAATTGAAAACAACGTGAAAAAAACATGAACAGAAAAAGTGAGTGAGAGAAAAGAATTTTCCAAAACGAATTATGTCAGTTTGACTGAAAGCGTTTTGCGACTGCAGCGAACACATTTCGGATCGCAATAAATTGTTCACATTCATTGTCAATATCTTCACCAGCACTCCGTAACCGCAGACTGACCCCGTTGCTGCGTTTCTCATCGAGCCAAATCCTTGACGCTCCGCCGCAAATCCGGCAAACACAATCGGAAATCCCGAAATTGACTTTTATTACGGTTATTCGGGACGCTCAATTGTCACCCCTCAACAAATGGACGACAAGCGACAATGACAATGACAATGGCCATGAGAGTGAATACGATGGTGACGATGATGATGCCGATACCGAGGCCGACGATGAGGATAAGCAAACATTTGCTCAAACAATTTGTCAAAAAGAAAAGAAAAGAAGCCATTGGCAAATCCTCCCGTTACGTGAATTGATATTGATAGCGAACAATAATTCGGTTACCCACTGGTCATTGGGTACCGGTAATTCATGGATAAAAACAAATAATGAGAAATCAACCAGTTCGTTTGAGTTCTTTGTGAGAAGACCGACTATTTATATGCTTTTTTCAGACAACAGCTGATTTATATAATATTTTTATGGCTGGAAAATGAGAAGAATTTTCAAAGAACACATAATCGGATAGATCCGATTAGATTTGCCAGATCAAGAGGTCAGATCATTAATTTCTCGATATTTACTCAAGAGAGTGTGAATTATCAGAAAAAATGGGACTTAATGAGCCCATTCCGTCTAAGGATTTCGTGACAATATCAAATTCTTTTTCACATTTGAGTCCCATCGGAACTCGTCGGAATGCTAACCATGAAACCGATTACCCAAGAAATCGAATAGTTATGTTCTCCGCACTCGAAAGTCGAAAATGACAAACAAAAACCAAAGGGAAAAAGTCAATCCACAGCAAATTATTCATTTTATGTCGCATGCTGCGATCCCTTGCCTTTACTGAATTCTTCCTTTCATTCATTCTTTGAAACACGGCAACACAGTGACCACAGCACCATTCGGTAATGGTACCTTCCAAAAAAAATGTATGCATGATGCTGCAAGACATCGCTTATTGTTGTTGCTGTCGTTGTTGTCGATATTGTTTGCATTATTGTTATCGTGGATTGTATCAATTGCCAGGACAAATCATAATTGGTTTATTTTACCTTTAATTTGGTTGGTTTGATCCTTTGTATTGAATCAATTGTGTAATGTTTTTCCTCCGTCTTCTTCCTTTTCTTCTCTGTATGAGCTTACCTACTCATTCTACCGTTTTATGGAACAACAAACTGGCATTCAGTAAACGTCAGATTCGTGTCGTCTTAAAATAAATTTCATTTGTTCTCTTTTTCGGATTTTTCACGTTCATTTTAATTGTTTCCTTTTTGTATTCTTAAAGAATTCTACGAATTAAGAGAATTGTCGGAAGTTTTTCTTCTTTCTTGAACCATTTCATTTATTCTCTCCACTTTTTTATTTCTTGATTTTTTCAATTATAGTTTTCTATAGAAAATGAAGGTATCAAAAGGCGCAAGCACAGAAGCCAATTTAAGAAACAGATCAACCGCCGCAATAAAGTTTTCTTGTAATATGTATGGCATTTCCCAAAAATTTGTTGGTCTGACTTAAATATAAAGACCTCTTGCTCAAGATCTAAAGTGTCTCAAACGTGTGTCCGAAAATCCACGCAAGGTTTGATTTCTGCGCCAGTTGTGAGGTTAAAAAACCATGAAAACGCGTTGTTTTTTCCAATAGCGTTTGCAAAATTTAAATCTTGTGTCAATTTTGGGACATCTTTTGTTTTGCCTTGACCTGTGTAAAATCTGGACCCATTGCTCTGCTGCTGGGAAGTGAAGAAGCCACAATGCAAACAGTCCGTTTCGAACAACAAAAACAAGGAGATATAATCCTGTTTTATACTCAGTATTCGAAATTGGGCTGTCTGCATAGAAGACCTTCTTGCAAATTTGCATAGAATTTCCTTTAAAAACTAGTGGCATTATTTTATAAAAACTCAGTTTAAATTTCTAAAAAAACCCTTTTTACTATCGTAATATCATGACATTTTTTATGACAAATTGTAACAGTAGCTGGTTCGAAATTAAGTACATCCTCTGGCTTACAAGCCGGCACCTACGTCACAATGAGGACCGCAATGTCATCATCGTATCGCCACAGAAATTAGAAGCAAGTTTTATAAAAATCCACAAGTCTATAATTTCATAGAATTCACTGAAAAAAAGTATAATTTTAATAACAAGGCATAGACTTCTCTACGCACGAACTACAAAAAGAAACGTATGGAAGGAAGGAACGTAGGAGAGAAGGAGGATAAAATCCATTCAGAGGGAAAAATTTTCCACAATGAGAAAATAATAATAAAAAATGAAACGTTTGCTTAATTAATATTTTCCAATGCGAAGGTATAAGAAAGCGTCTGAGAAACTCCAGGAGTTCCGGGAGTTTGTTCCTGCAACGAGGGCAACCATATGCGAAGGACAGCAATTACTGGCCGAATAAAGAGTGTGCGGCAGAGGAGTGGGAGAGAGGGGTGAACGGGGAGGACATATCGATACGTTAACAAGGTGCTGAGACGCTACAATAAAATCGGATTTTTTTTATTTCTTCCTTCGATTTTTCTTCACTTTTTAAGGACAGTAAATACAATTATCGTATGCACTGTCTGTCCGTTCGAGAAAATACAAAATATGGCGTTGCGGTTTGACAGCTGAGAACTGCCGGAGCTATTGACAGTTGTTTGTCAGCGCCACTGCAAGCTGTTCTCGTGTGTTTTTTTTCTTATTGACCCTATTATACATTAATTCTTTATGTATTTTTTGTTGGGTTGGGAAAAAAGTGTTTAAAAAACTATGGCATTGCGTGCTGTCAATATTGATACTTTTTTCATCCAAGTCGGCGATTTGTTGGAAGTCAGTAGTCTGTGTATTGCCAACTCAGGACGCCTTCTACGTTTTCATTTTTCCCCGATTAAGCCCCGATCAAAGGGTCTTTGCAGTCTTATAGCCTTGTTCGCCATTCTTGTAGAAAACTCCACAAGGTTTGGGCCACGATGGCAACTCAGGGAGAAAGGACTTAACTCAACTAACTGATAACCAGACGCCGCATGAGAGACTTTCTCACTTCTTTCTTATAGCGAAAGGTCGTGCAAATTATTTCACACCCAAAAACCCTTTCAAAACGGAACGCCCTATTTTAGCATTCCAATGATGTAACAGAGACAACAACAACAACAAAAGGTTCCACAATTGCTCACCCTCAATCGCCTGAATTTACCCTGTCGCTCGGCATCACTGTACAGGTCCTTCGCGCTGCCCTGTACCACCCAAAACCAACCTCACTCATTTCGGCTGTTGCCAGGAAGCTTGTCCATTCACCCGCTGTCGCCTCGTGCTACATCTGACGCAGGATGTGCGTTGCTTGTGATGAGCTTCTTTTGGTACGCATGCAGCAGCGTTACTGCCGTCACCCTCGATCCTCTCTGGGCCACCTCCTCCCCTCGCTGCCGTTGGCTTGTGATGAGTGTCATTTGTCGGAAGCCATTCGATTGGAATAATTTGTACCTACCCGTTTGACAGGCACGACCGACTGAGCTGAGCACGGTGGCCGGCAATAGAACCGTGGCGGCTGATTCAACCTCATTGCTTTCTGGTTGTGCCCGACATGCGTAAGCATGCCGTTGTCACAGTTCCGAAATCTCAAACCAATGCTGTTGTTGCTGTTGTTGCTGTTGTTGCTGCTGCTGCTGCTGCTGCTGGCGATGTGGTGCAAAATTTTCTCACACAAAAAACACAGCTTTGTGGATACATTCCTTCCTTCCATCCGTGTATGTTGTTGTTGCTGCTGACAATTGTCAAATTGTTAGCTTAGACTTAGCTAATTTAAAATTTTGAACACGCGTTAAAAGCATTCGCTCTGATTCATTTGATTCGACTTGATGGTCGCTAATGCCATAATTTTGAAAATTTCCGTGAGCTGGCTCGTATTGAAAGTATTGTAATCATTTGAACGCCAATTTGAACTAAATGAACTGGAACTCGGAGGGCGGGGAGAGTTTTCAAAATTGTTTCCAAGTCCAAAAAGTCCTGCGGCATTTTAACTGATAACTAATCGTTGTGCATTTCATTAAATAAGAAACTATTAAACTTTCTATTAAACATAAAAAAACTTACGAAGCTATTCATACGACAGTCCAAAGTACAAGCTATACACATTTCTCATTCGGATTAAAACACTTCAACGTAAATTCACCAAACAATATTTAAAAACTTATTTATTTCTCTATGTTTGTGTGTTTATTTCTAAGTTCCTTTTACCAATGAGAGTTCTTTATGTTACGAAAAATGCGTTCAAGATTTTAATAATATTTTTGAAAAATAACAACATTTGAAACGTCAATTTTCTAAAGTTACAATAACTCGGAATAATAACTAATTAGTAAAAAATTAACTAGAAAATGTAAATGTCTAAATACGAAAATTCTTCATTTATTCCTCGAATTCATTAATTGAGGAATAATTTTTTTTTTTTCAATCGAAAAAAGCATTCTTTCCAGTTTAGGACGTTTGTTTCAGTGTACAATTTTTAAGATTTTGTAATTATCCTAAAAGTATGCGATAATTTTTTTAAAATCCATCAAAGAATATCGATTCTAAGAAATCTTTCAAAAGAAGCGTCTTCTGCCTGTTTTTTCTTTTTTTAAAATGATTTTTTTTAAATTTTTTTAATTTCATGTTCGGATGAGAAACCATGTACGAACCCATAGAGCATGTTGTCAGGGCTTCAATAAAATAAAATCTTTGACATTTACGAATGTATGTAAGAGAAATCTTTACAGTTTTAAAAATAAACGAATATCCTTCATCATTCGTGCGTGTGTGTAAGACAAATTATGCAGATGTATAAGGCACGCAGACACCCTTCAAAATAATCACTTCCCCTCCCTTTGAATCGTCATTCGTCATTCGTCAGGCCCTCTTGAGGCAATTTGCCATAGAAGCCGTGGCGCAGGAACAATTACAGCAATAAATATTCATCATACCTTTTGACAATCACCGCATCTGACGTAATCCATTTGGGATAATTTATAAACATCTAAACGATTGTTTGCGATACGGTTGCGAGAGTCGAGAATTGAATTGTTCGAAGCGTGTACCAGCTAATGTTCAAGGCACCTATGCGTAGAGGCAGAGGGCGAAATAAACTACCCTCGCGTCAATACTTAGCAGAAGTCAAGCGGCCGATGGTTGATCGGCAGATCCGTAGGACCCGTGCCCTTCCGCTCACTCATTCCCTCTTTTGTGGAACGTCGACGTTGGTGGGAATCTGCAAAGAGTAAAACACGAGTAAATTGAATAAGAGAAAGTCAAATGTTCGCGTTTATGTTGCTATAATGTAGCTCAAATTGTGGCGTTTTGCTTCTGTATCAATTTCGTTCTTTTCAAATGTCGCCGGCTCAAAAAGTCCGAGAAAAGGGCCGATAAGATCAGAGGATTATCTTCTACACTGGACCACTTCTTTCTGTTTTTCCCGCTCAATATCCCCTGGATTCTCTTCCGAACGGTATTTTCTGTTCATTTTTACTCTCGATAAGATTTAATTTTCTAGTAGTACATACGTACCGCCTGATGATCCATAATTGAAAATAGTAAGCTACAATTTGTGGAAATGTCGAGAGTTCTTCATTTCATTTCGCCAATGTCGCAAAACAATTGACCATCATTTATTCCAATGACGCAAGCCTTGCTGTCCGCGCTCAAAATGCACTAAATGCACTTTGAATACGTTTTCAAATTCTCTCGCGATACTTCTTTTGAAGGTCTCTGGCAACATTTTCGCAACACCTGACTGTTTTCTGGTACCATCAAGCATTTAAATGCTTCACTTCATTTGAAAACGTGCAATCGTCGATACCATTCGATATCATTGATGTCATCGCTGAAATAAACCAAGCCGCAAGTTGAAAGCAAGCACTATCATTATTTTTTAAATCCATTTGAAATTATATTCAAATGAAATTCAATGGAAAAATAGTATGAAAATGTCAGTTTGTATGTGCTATGAACTGGTAATATTTTCACTCTTAGATGCCTCCCCTTCTTCGAACGGTCATTATTTCCGTCATGAACATTCGTTTTCTTAGCTAGTACGAGTATTCAATTTGTCTTCTCAATCGATGGGTTGCTAAATTGATGACCTCGAAGAGCCTTTTTCTGGAGACGGCAGGAATAAACCTGCAAAAAGTTTACAACTTTTGTCGATGAAAAGAAGTTATTATAAATAATTTGAAAGAGTAATGACTCTATTTCGATTAAAGAAGATATATTTCTCTCTCTCTCTCTCTCTCTCCCTTTAGACAATAACCGCGAACATTTACAAGGCTTTGATACAAAGAAAGGTAAAGGCTTTAATCACCTTTAGTATTGCGGACACGGACAGTATTCGACTACTATGACTTAGAAATTGAACCTTTTCCAAATTCATAATTGCGATTAAAACATCTGGGTGCATCTCACCCATATAGTATAATTCACCGATGCCTCCATCCCTTTGCACAACCGCCATCCGCCCGTTTCTCATGTCATAAAGTAACAAATGTTTGACGAACAATCAAAACGTCTGTCGAGAATGAAATTCAAATCATTTCTTAGCAACAACCGAGTAAGAGAATTTTAAGACTAACTTCATTGAATCGAGGAGAGAATAAAAAAGTGAATATACACTCATCCCTTCGGGCTGAGGGTATAAAATACCTACCCGTTCATGTCATTATATCAACAATAGAAGACGAAGAGAAAGAAATAGCACCCAAAAATGAAAAACTACTATAAAGAAAAATAAATTTTTGAATTATGTACTAATTCTCACACTTCCTGTGAAGACAGGAAAGCCACAAGAAGAAGAAGAAGAAGACGCAGAAGAAAAGAGGCCGCAACAGACGACCACGCAAGTGAAGAAAAGAAGCTCCCATTTCATTTCATCAATGAAACTATTATGTCTTCACGTACGAGTACGACACTCGGCGATATCGTGGGAGCTGAATTCGCCGACGACGAACAAGTACACCGTCGCGACAGCAGCACCCCGAGAATTCCAAATCTCCCAGACTGCGTTGAATTGCTCTCGCCTTCGCCTTCACCTTCACCTTCACCTGTGAATTCAGAGGTCATACGATACCACTTCAAAAAGGATAATAGCGAGGCTAATAGACGGTATCGAATTTAACTCCTTGCAGAAGATAATCATCTCGGAGAGACTCAATTTTCGTTGCAGCAGCGTCAAGGAACAAAGCGCCAAATCGGCCAAACCAAACAAAAAAAAAGAAAAACATGGAGCGGTAGAAAATGAGGTAATTGTCTGATGTCCTTCTTCGTCAAGAGGACCCATTCGACGGCACTAAGGCACTTGCATGCGTGTGCTGGAATGATGAGATGGCATCGGCAGCGGCATCGACAGACGAAAAGTCGTGTTGAAGAACGGTTTCATTCATAGACCGAACAGATCGGCAGACAGCCCGTGATGAATAGAAGAAGAAGAGTGGCGCGGGACGATGAGGAGCGATATGGAAACAAAGACATTGCAAACCGAAAGACAGATGGATTCTCGGGGCGGATGAACGAAGGCGAGCAAACGTCAAGGAACTGCTTAGGGTTACTTCAGTTCTGTTGAGTTGAGGTTAAGGAACCTGCGATTTTGGCTTCCATTGTGTTGGCACATCCTTAACTCTTCCTCTTCATCTGCCACGTCAGTCTTGTCCACTGGCACACACTCCACGTGGTCTGCGTGTTACGTGAGTGGAATTGAAGCTACGGTTCTGCTGCTTGATGGCAATTTAGTCTATTTCTGTTGGTAGCATGCACCGAGCACCGATCTCCAAGCACCGGGCACCGGAAATGAGTAACCCTTCAAGGGTGTGGCGTGGAATTTCTATATCGATTACATGCAACTATTATCCAGTGCAGCGAAGCAGAGGAACACAGAGGTTCTCCTTCCAGATTGAGATTGGATTTTTGAAAAAAATACTAGTGGCCACCTCAGTGACCGCTAAGGCTCAGCCAGATCAAAACAAAACATTTTAATGAATGTTTTGAATGAGAATGATCCAGTTTCTCTCGCAGTACAAACTTCGAATCGTATGGCATCGCAACGTATTAACCTCGCTTTAACATTGATTATTAGAACTAGCCTCAATTAACCCTGACCAATTAGACGTATGTATGTACCTATAATGCTATCCTCTAATAGGCGCGAGTGCTTTGACGACCACGGCTTTCGGAGCTACCGCACAATTAAAATCGGTAATTAGTATCTGCATCTCAATTATACTCGCATTTAAACTCTATTTTATTGCGGGCACATTATCTTAACCCCTTCCAACCGGTGTATTTCCTCCACCCTCCCCGTCTTTTATCTTGATTTTCGTAATTATTATGTTACATTATGATAAAGACCAGTTACGATATTCTAGTTATTCTCGTTACACTCACAACAGAAAGGTGCGCAATTTTCGGCCCGTGTTACAAACTATTCAAAAGGTTTTATTATAATTTTAATAAAATATTTATTGGTCCATTTGTCACATAAAAATAACAAACCGACAGAATAAAGCTTAAATTTCTTAAGAGCTCACGCTTCGAGAGATTTTTTTGGAAAAATCAAAAACAGAATTTGATATCGACGATAGGAATGAGAAGTGGGAGAGAGAGAGAGAGAGAGGAAACTGTCGCAGTTTTTGTGTGATGAAGACCATACCACCAACAACGACAAAACCAACCACGACAACAACATTGTAGACCACAATGAGAGTCAGTTAATGAGATTAAAATGCACCGCGGGGGGCGATCCCAAAAGCAACAACAAGCACGGCGCTGCGGCAATCCGTCGCAACAAATCGTTAATAATGCGCCACGGGGATCAAGGACTCAAGGGAAACATCGCAACATCGGCCAACAACAACAGCCAGCGCCAGTTTGATTGTTGAATGTTGTTGATATCGTTAAATATGTTTAACGATACTTAACTTGGTTCCAATGTTGCTGTAATTGTCACTTTTATAGTTATTGTTACGGTTATTGTCAATGTCATCATTGTTACTGTCATCATGTTTACGAGCTTGAGATGAAAATCAGTTAGTTTTGGATGAACAATTTAAATTCTGCACTTTTATATTTAACCCATTTCTGGCCAACTCATGACGTATAAACTGTTTTTTGAAATTCAAGAAGTTTTGGAAAAGTTATCATATATAAATCTGCTTAATATTGGTGTATACGAGTAGAGTCAGTTGACCCTTTTGGGCTATGCTCTAGATATAAGCCCTGGCAGCGGTTTTCTTTGCGCAAAGAGCTGGCAAAACCTACTCTGTTAAATGCACCTCTTTTGAATATAGAAGAATACTCTAATCGTTGAGCTATGAAGCGGTTCCAACTTCTGCGGAGGTGCTCACCTGCTTTTAGTGGGTTCTCCCTAGGTTCTGCTTCTGAGGAATACTCCGGACGTAGTCGAAATACCAACTGATTCATATGGTCTTCTCTACTGGTTACGTCGTCAAGATATATTGTGCCTTCGTGAGGTAATAATCAGAGAGTTCGGTACTCTTAAACTAAAAAAAATGAAGAATGGATTTCTTTCTGGCCTTTCCTGCTGTCTCTCCGTTCATTACTCTCCGTTCTGGGCCACTCTTCCTTCGGACAGAAATCTCTACTCAATTTCGCACCGCCGTTCGTTCGTTCGTTCGTTCGTTCTTCCGTTGGTTCATTCTTCCATTCGATCAGTAAATCATAACCACAATAAATTAATAAGTTCTAATTATGTTTATTACAGCGATAATAGCTCATTAAACGCGCGATAAACATAAATAATGCTGTCCCACACGTCAACAGATGGCACCATTGGCAGCGATACTGTTGTCTCTGAGATCCAGCGGCGCAGGCGACAAGCTCCAGGCATTTCCGAAGTGGACTATTTTAATGAAAACAATGTGTGAACAACAACAACAACAACAACGTTAAATTATGTGTGAACGAAAACAACAACAACAACGGCAATGTCACATTACGTGTGAACATAACCGAAAATTCATTAACAAATTTTTGAGATATCTTTTTTAGAAACTTTTTGAGGGAGAAAAAGAGAAGAAGAGCGACAGCAAAAACCCGAAGAAGTCTTGCCGCGAGTGTGTTCAAGCATAGCGCACCAGCGCCAGTCAATGAGTCAGTGAGTTACAGAGACAACGACAACAACAGCAACGGCAGCAACAACCCAGAAATCCGAAAGTATTCGAATCTACCAAAAACATCTGTAGATGTCTCCGGTGTTTGTGGTGCGGCTGCTGCTGCTGAATTGCTTCACATTCGTCTTCAGAACCGTATCCGTATCTGTATCTGTATCTGTATCTGCATCAGTATCTGCATCTCATTTCTTTCTTCGTCCTGGCACACCCGAGCAAAAGGGGCTCTCAATCATTTTCAGGAAACGCGCGCGTATTGTTGTAGCTGTTAAGCTGTGGCTGACACTTCGTTTTTTTACGTTTCGCCGTTGTTTTTGTTGTGGTTTTGGTTAATTATTTCATTTGAAGATGCGAAGACGACACTGGCGCCTGCACGCTAATGTTATAATGAGCTACGAAACCCCCGCCCTTCCCACCCCAAGTCGCCGCCGCCACCTCCGCCTCATCGACCTTCTCGACTTTCAATCTCTTTATGTCTGAGCTCTGTTTGATTAAAATTAAAAAGTCGTTGTTTTAGCCCTTTAAAGTTCTGTCCGTCTGTCTGTCTGTCGCTCTGTCTATGTCCCTCTGATGTCTGTATGTGTACGTGTATCTGCCTGCCCGTCTGTCGGCTTGTCTGTTCTTCTCTCGCGTTTGGAAACCAAACACCAGTCATTCGGTCATTAATCAACGCTCTGTCCTTTGCATGTCCTCGGCCGCATAGAGAACACTTTCCGTATCCTTAGACCCAAAGCGACTAGTCGGCAAGAGTCTGCCGAGGCCAACGCCGAGCGCATGCCGCGTTTTTGTCTCCACGATTTTCATGATTTTATTAACAACTTGTTTTTCGCTGCGTCGAAAGCATCGTCTTCTGTCGTTAGCCTCGTTATCCTTGTGATGCACGTTGTTTTCTGCTGAGAGGCAACATGCTCGACGCTCATCATCGTTATGATCCTTTGAAATTTGACTATTTTGGTGTTGAACATTAAAACTTGCCGCTACGGCGTCTTTTTTATGCGCCGCTCAGCAGGCGTCCGAATGATAAACGCGCCTGCCGCATACGTTCCGTCGGAGGTTCGAGCATGACCGAGTATGTGGTGCGTCGGTGGAAACATAAAACAAATGTAATTAATTACGTTTCAGCGGTTGGTTTTTGGTACCACCAAAGCGCCTTACTTCGACTCGTACACAATTATTGAATAAAATCGTTTGCATTCAAAGTCTGAAATCTTTTATCTTACAATTGTAAAAGTTTTTAACCATGAGAAAAAGGCTCTATTCCTCATTATAGTAATAACATTATCGTCATAATTTCTTGGCATCCTTTCAAAACTTTCCTCTTCAAAATATTTACATAAAACATTTAATTTGAGGATTCTCTCCGGCTTCCAAAAGCTGTTCTAAGTTGGTGTTAAATCATTTGAGTGATTAGTTTCCGCAGACACGTGCCGCGAATGGCGGAGCACCGGAGACGAAATACCGTTTCAAATTCCGAAACTCGATTCGAGAACGTGACCAGCTTTATCTGCCGGAAGTAACGTCGTCCAAGATACGACTAAATATTCTTTTGAACACTTGGAGAAAAGCTGTGAGTAGAGAGTCGATGAAGTCACACTAATTGCAATTTATTTATTATTTATTATTTGTAAACACTTCAAATGACGATGAACAAAAAACGATTTAGTGAGAGCATCGGGACTGCCCACCAGACAGTCTATATACTCGACCCATCATCCTCTGACAAGGTGAAGCTTAAACAATTATTATCATCGCGCACCTTGTAAACGCTAATGGCTCACTCTTGCTCTCGGCCTCTTCGAAGTGAGCAATTATAACTGAAAATCGCACTTTTCTAAATTCTTCTCCTGCAGACCATTTACAACCAATTCACCAATTTTTGCCGGAAAAACTCTGAAAATTCAATTCGATTTTTATAATTTCGATACTCGGCGAAGGCGCTGTCGATGGTGCTTTACGAATCGGAGTCAAGAGCTTTGTCTGCACTTTATTTGCGGAACGGCCCAGTAGGCAGTACTCTCTATTAGAATGGCGCCACCCATCGGCATCCACCCACACACTTGAAGCGCTCTAGAGCAGGGACGCCCGCAGACGATGCAAGACTGCTTGAGCGAAAGGCGAAACATCACAACATCGACGATGGCGGCTGTGGATAAAAACCAACAACGACAGCATGAGTGGCAAAAGCAGCAATAATAAAAGGGGTCTGCCAAAATAGCAGCAACAGCCTCATTCAACAGCCATGAAACTCGAACTTGCTAAACTGACAGCGAGGATACTTTTCGCAAGGACGGCAAACCAACGGATAGAGTTGATTCAGGCGCACTCCGTCTCTCCCCCTTTTCTTCTCCCTGCTCCCAGCGCCTTTCCCGCCCACCAGCCACCAGCTACCGCACAACCACGCTGCTTGCGAGGGCTTCTTTGCGTCGTCTGTTTGCGATTTCATGCACTCGATATCCATAACCATAAAATATGTTGCAGCTCTCGAGGCGCATTAAGCACTTAATCGTCAATTGAAAAGCGAAAAGCGGTAGTGAATTTCTAGAGGGTGCTCGAGAAGTGAAAAAGACGGGGACCGACAAACAGCTGAAGCTGGATGATGGACGGAAGGGCAACAGCCGCGTTTGGGGCCGGTGCGCCACCCTCTGGACTTTGTGGTGGAAGTTCATTTAACGCTTTAACCCACTGAATGACACAACAGTGCGTTACGTGCGTGAGACGACGGCTGCGAAGGTTTAACAAATGGTTTGAATGGGGTTGAAGGGCGTATGGGTGTGTGAGTGTGTGGGTGTGTTTGTTCAATGATTGAAATTTTATTGCATTGAATTTGAACGAATGATGATTTTCTTATTGACGAAGTCATTGTTGTTGTTGTTGTTGTTGTTGTTGTTGTTGTTGTTGTTGTTGTTGTTGTTGTTGTTGTTGTTGTTGTTGCATTGGTTATTTGCCGTTGGTTCGTAGTGATTTGTGGCATCATCACTAAATGCCTTCCTTCATCGTCCCACCGACCGGTCCACGGTCCGGGCGCGTCCGGCGGCGACCCTCATTCGACAGCTTCGACTAACCCAGCGTCACCAGATACGAGCACCCTGTAATATGCATACGCATGTACGAATAAATCCGTTGATGCCATGAAAAATTGATACATTTGCAGCGTTTTGCTGGTGATTGCGTCGCAAAGAGATACATAAATAAATTAATTTTCGGAAGAACCGGGGTCCTTTTCGGATGGGGATACGCTCGCGACCCTCTTTCGCAAAACTCTCGAACATATTGCCAAGGTTTTCCTTTTATTCTGTGATTTTGTGTGGATTTACGGAACGAACACTCGAACTTTGTTGGTTTGCGAAAAGGACCTCAGTCGCTCTGTAGCTCCAAGGGGTTGGTTGAACCCTCGGCGCAATGGCAGGGACTTCGTGGGACTTGGAATTGATTTGATTTTTCGTAATTGATTGCAATGGTTTTTTGATTATGATTTATTCCATTGAAGGCTTTCTTCAAAATTTTAATTACGAAGAAAACGTAATTTGAAAATTTTCCGCTCGGAAGTGTCTGGCATTTTCGTGTTTACTTGGCTGTCATAATTCCATTTCAACAATTAGCACCTCGGTACATGCTATACGACGAAAGAGACAGAACGGAGAGAGAGTGAGAGAGAGAGGGATGCAGACATTAAACAACAGGAGTTCAAAATGTGGAATGACGGAGTCATTTTATACTTAATAAGTTTTTGGGAAAGTCCTTCCTGAGGTTTTTTCTTCCGAGCATTTATACCAAAAACTAATTTTTGATTAGTTCACGAAAATAAAACTTAATTTCTAATTAGTTTTGAAATCCTTTATGAATTAATTTTTTTAGATCTTTTTCCGCGGTTTCATTTTAACAAAGGCCGCTACATTTTGAAAGCAGAAACCAAACTGCGTCCGATGAGAAAAAATGGGAGGGCGATGGTGGAGAATAAAAAGACTATATAAGAAAATGTGTATATACCGTATCTCCAAAAAGATTGCGAAAAACAACGGTTAGAACAATGCACGAAAAAGTAAAATAATATAAAATACAACTTCTCTGGCGTCTTTCTTCTTTGTTCGATGAATCTAGTCACTAAAATGATGAAATGATTAGAAATTTATTTGCTGAATCTTTTTATTCATATTTAAAATACAATAAATATATATAATATTTTTAGATATCTGTAAATTTTGAGCCTTAGAAATAATACCGAAGCTGCTTGTTCCTTTTGTTTTTTGTTTCTTTCTCAAATGCTCTGAATTTTTAGAATAACCTTTTTTAAAATACAAATTATTAATTTTGGTAATAATAATATGCAATAATATCTAATAATGATAATCATAATATTATTAATTTCAATTTAATTTTAACATCGATTCCTTTGCGAATTCTGGTACGAATTTGAAAAAACCCTGGAATATCAGAGGAAGAGGCTCCATTTTCAAGCATTCGTTCTGCAGAATCTCAGACGCGTTCTGTTTTCAACACCTTTTAACTATTATCTATTAGATATTAACTGAAACTTTTTAATTCTCATTCGACTAGATTTTATTTATTTCAAATAAACAATAATAAAATGAATCCTTGAACCTTTAAAAGGTCGTTTCAAAAGGAAAATTACAAAATTCTCGCGTTTCCAGAGCAACTGTCTTCACTTCTCAGAACGAATCATTCCACCGCGATGCTCCTCCGCCTCCAAAAGATCAATGAGTTCAGACACATTGAGATTATCAAAGCTTTTGTAAATTAGTTTAATGCATTAGATATAGTTAAACACATTGTTAGTTAGTTGTCGCTAGTTCTTTATACCAAATCGAAGCTGTTGTGGTTAAGAAAATTTGTGGTTTCTCACAATATAGACTTCCTCCGATTTCCAAACACTGCTGCTGAGTTGTATGGTATAGTTAGGTACACTTAAAATGTAATGCTATGTACAAAGATTGACAAAGCTGTCAAAGACTGACAGAAACGAGTACATACTTTTTAGCAGAAGCTTCAGCATCAAGCGTCAGCTGTCTCGATTTGTAGTTTTACAATATTTACAAAGCTTCTATTATTACTAAGTATGTAAACAATTTTTTATTAGTAAACAATTCCATCTAGAAACTCATTAAAAGAGATCGAAAATCCTGCAGGATCTTCTTCACTGCAAACAATAAATTCTGGGGAAAAGCTTAACCATTCGCCAAGATCCTAGACCGATGTTGTTCCTTGTGGTTCCTTCCTCTCCTTCTTGGGAACATGACAATTTTCGCTTAAAGTACTTCTTCTTTTGTGTTCGAAATGTTTTATTTCAACAGACGAGCTCGCGTCGCCGACACGGCACTCATACTTGATTCTTCTCTGGCTGGCGGAACCCTGAAACTGCTCAGTTGGTGAACAGAAAGGGTCCCAGTGACCCTCAGACCATCGGCGGCTTGATGTCGACCAGGTGGTGGTCCATGCTGCCCGGGCTGGGCGCTGAGGCGGCGACCAGATGGTGGTGATGATGATGCAAGTGAGCATGAGCCAGACTCTGTTGTTGTTGTTGTTGTTGCTGCTGTTGGTGCTGGTGTTGGTGCTGATGTTGATGTGGCTGCTGAAGGTGTTGCTGTTGTTGTTGCTGTTGCTGCTGATGATGGTGCTGCTGCTGCTGCTGCTGCGACTGCTGCTGTTGCTGATGGTGCATCATAACCGGCGACCCGGCGGCCGACATGTTGTGCGGTGAAGCTAGATGCAAGCCACCAGCGCTTCCCAACAGATGAGACGACGGCGACTGGGATGAGCTGTGGTGCGTCGCTGGGTTGGGCGTGCCTGGATGGCTTCCGCTGCCGCCGCTGGAACCTGCCGCACCGCCGTGCTGGCCGCTTACCATGCCGTTGGACTCGCCCGACTGGTTGGCAGCTTCCTCGGAGTCACTGCAAGACTCCGACGAGCCCTTCTTGATGGAGCCATTGGTGCCGTTGTGCGTCTTCACATGCTTGGCCAGGTGGTCGCTGCGCATGAAGCGCTTGTTGCAGATCGGACAAGCGAAGCGCTTCTCGCCCGTGTGCGTGCGCAGGTGGCGCTGCAGCTCGTCGGAGCGCGTAAAGCGCTTGCCGCAGAAGAGCCAGTTGCAAACGAAGGGCCGCTCGCCGGTGTGCCAGCGGAGGTGCGCCTTCAGGTGAGAGGTCTTGCCGTAAACCTTCCCGCAGCCGGGAATGTGGCAGGAATGGATGTTCTTCTTGCGCAGATGGACACCGGCCGGACCCAGCCGCTCGGCCTCTTGGCAGTTGGGGCAGTCGCAAGTGGCCCGTCCGGCGTAGCGCCGCTGCGAGCGTGGCGATGGAGTCGTTGGAGTGGACGCCTGCGGGGACGAGGCGGTCGAAGCGGCCGAGGGCGAGCTGTGCGGCAACGAGAAGCCGCCCACTCCCTGCCCAGGCAACATGCTCTTGTAAGTGTCCTGCAGCAGATGCTGCCCGGAGCCCAGCAGATGCGCTGTGTTGGACAGCGAGTGCGTCAGCGCCGACGAATAGTCCGAGCCGGCCGCCGATGCGTAGTTGGCCATCGTCGAGTGCATGCCGGCGCCACCCATGTCGAGCCAGCTGCCAGCGCTGTGCATGTCCCACCAGCCGGAGTTGACGCTAGCCGCCTCGGCCGCCTTGTGGGCTGAGGCCGCGCTGACCGCGTTGAAGGGCCAGTCGTAAGGGTGTCGCGAATAAACGGAGCCGAAGGTGGTGCCTTCAACCTTGCCCAGCATGGCCTGGTGCATGTGATGGTTGTCGCCGACCATGCTGCCGGCCGAGCTGCCAGTGTTCGGGAAGTATAGGTCGCTGCCGTAAGCCGCGGGGCTGCTGACAGCGGCGCAGGACGACGATATTGGCCGACTGTAAGGATAAATACTGAAATTATATTCAGGGTTAAAACAGATGTCGGAATGTTACGAAGCGGAAGCAGAGGGGCGCAGGGCCGCCTGCCAGCCGTCTTACCTGGCTGTGATGTTGACCATGGTATTGATGGCGCTGGCGGGTAGAGAACGCGACCCCACGGCGGACGCAGACGTGCCGCTGCCGTTGCCGTGGCCAAGCGACGATGAGGCCGACGAGATGGCGCATGG
This sequence comes from Conops quadrifasciatus, assembly GCA_949752815.1. Classification (NCBI taxonomy): domain Eukaryota; kingdom Metazoa; phylum Arthropoda; class Insecta; order Diptera; family Conopidae; genus Conops; species Conops quadrifasciatus. The sequence goes on along the minus strand of OX457081.1, from coordinate 33,197,683 downwards.
CGAGTGCTGCCCACCGGCGGCCGGAGCCATACTACCGCTGGATGTGCCCGAGCCAGCCGAGTGTCCGCCGCCACCCCCTCCAGACGGGGAGGTGGGGCTCTTCTTCCAGGGATGAAAGCCTTTCCCAACGGCGGCGTCAGCAAGCGGCGGCGGCGATTTACTGGACAATTTGTTGCACTGCGCAGCCAACATCGCCAAAGGTGTACCGCGGAGGCCGGGGTGATCCTGCGGAATAAATGGAAAAACAATCATCAGCAACTTTGAAAATACAATACATTTTGCGTGAGAAATAATAAAATCTCAGGAAGCCCGAAACACGTCTTCTCGAACTCCATGAATCCATTACCGTCGGAAGGACCAACATGAAAACGGGAAGAAATCAACGGGTCTAACGCCGAGACCTTCTTCAAAGAAAACTAATTTAATTGTTCTCAGCGGAGCTTGACGTTAGCAATTTATTTCAAGTCTAAGACCACAAGAAGAAGAGCAATATGGGATGATTTATTCGGGTACGTTCGAACCGTAGCCACCGCTTCGACTGACTGATTCTGGCAGAGAGGAAGAAGTCATTAACGAAAGCCCGAACCTCTGGCCGAAGACCGTACTCCGACTTCCTGCGATCTCTTCTATTGATTGCTTGATGGTAACGCCAAAACACAAATTTTGACACTTGTTTCGATCTGCCTCTCCGTTTCTGTTTCTATCTCTCTCCTTCTATGCCACAAACAATAAAGCATTTACAAACGTCTCTCACTCTTCTCCTTTTACACTCTCTTTCAAACTCTCTTTCTCTGTATGTTTCCTCCTCTCTCTTTCACTCTGTGTGTCTCTCTATCATCTTTGTTCTCATGCTGTCTCATGCTGTCGACTCTCTACCGGTGGTCACCGCGGTTCTACTAAAAGGCTTCTAGCCCTCAGTTGTTGTTGTTGTTGGTTGTGTGTTCATGGCCGCATTCGTGCGTCCTTCATACGTTTGATGCGTGTTTCGTAGTTGGCCAAATGATCTTGTGTTTCTTACCGCCGCAAGATCAACACGATCGGAAACTGGATCATGGCCGGTACCGTCAATTACTCAGACCTCCATCAAACATCCGAGAAGGTACATCATCAGATGTTCTTCCGACATTCATTCGATCGACTTTCAGCCGAACCGATTTCAAAATGAACCAAGAAATGTACTAAGATTTATGAGATATGTCGAATTATTTTCGGAATTTTTATTAATTTGATATTCGTCGGAGAAATTAATTTAAACAAAGTCATAGGAGAAAAGTAAAGATATAAAAAAAATTAAGCGAATCTAATCGAAGACGTCCTCCGATTTATAGATGGATCGAGGATCTATGAAAGAGTTTTTAATCATTAATAAATAATCACAAGGACCGATTGACTAAGTCCTAAGATAATAAGATGCCGATGAGCCTTGTTCAACGGGCTTTCTCGATACCGAAACATATTTTGAAAGCCCGGGGTACATCTAAATTGTATTGTCAAAGGGTGCGCGTCGGAGGGAGCATACCAATGTTCCTGCTGCCGCCACGAGCTTGAGTAAGGCTCTGGAAAAGTGTCTCGCCGGCGAGCTGAAACTCGCAAAGTGAAACTTTTCTCCATGTCCGTTGCAAACAACAACACAAACAACGTGTGGCGCTGGAAGTGAGGGCGGAAGGCAAAAGTCGCTCGAGGTGTTCTGGCGCACTCCGCTATTTACTGGATTGACTTGATTGGCCCGTTTGGCCCGCAGCGATTTCAAAGACTCTCGAGAGACTCTAATTATTCCAAAGACTCCGCCGACTCGAACGGCTCTAGCGACTTGATTGAGCCGATCGGTTCGTTTACTTCAACAACTGAAATGACTTTTATGACAAGTTGAGAAACTTTTAATTTTTCAGCACAAATTAATTGAAATTTATGTACATATATCCACGCCGTACCCGGTTCTTTCGTCGCTGTTGTTGGTGCCAAGGAAAAACGGCTTCTGCCCACGAAAACTCACTGCTTTTGGTAACAAAATTGCCAGCAACTCGCGTTCATTGCTACGACGAATAGAACGCAGTGCCGCCACCGAGACTTCTGCCACTCAACGGTTTCAGTGTGCTCAGAGCGGCGTTCGGCTGAGGTTACCTAACGGTAAATACTAACCGGTAGCTGCGCGATTTATTGCATTTAATTGGACTCAACGAACAACTCGAACAACTCGAACAACAACAAAAACAACTCCTTTGCACTAACCTTCCGCCTCTCCCCATCCCTCCGCCCACCCTGCTTCCAAACACTGCCAGTCTTCGCCTTCAGAAGCACTCTTTCCTCTGATCCTGTATAAATTTCAGCCCGCTGAAATAACTCCATAACTGTTCAAACTATTCCGGAGATCTGACAAGAGCCGTAGCCACTGCCGCTGAGGTGAGGTAAGCACTGAATGGGCTTACCCGGCACAGCAGCGGCAACAACCATCCAGCAGCAGAAAAAAGCAAACTTGCAACATTTCAGTGGAAGAAAAGAACCTCTTGACTGACATTTTCAGCAATCTCGATGTGTCCCGCGCTGATTGCTGCTACCGCCGATTGGTTGCTTGGTTGGAGTTCGCCCGATAAGTTGAGGCACATTGCTCATGCCTGCTCGCACTTGTTTCAATTGTGATTTGAAATGCAATGAAAACAACAACAACAAGAGCCGCAGCACACGGTAACGAGCATAATGACACACGCGTCCTCTCGAACTAATCTCCAGCCCAGTCCAGTCCAGTTCACCGTCGATACTTTCATCCGTCGATGGGTCTATGCGTCCATTTGTTCATCACCGCGTGTGCCATTTTGTGTCTTTCTCTTTTCTACATTTCTTTGACTCTTCAACTGTCGGCTTCTCTGCTGATCTGCCTGTTTCTTCAGCCTGTCTGCTCTCTGTTTGTGTGTGTGTGCCTTCGTTTGACTGTCTATCCGTCCCACTGTCCGTCTGCTGCCAACAATTCGCGTATAATTGCTGAAAACTTTTGCGGAAGCTACCATTTGTGCAGGTAATTGCTCGGGCATCGCCAGCAGTTGCTCCAGTTGCTTCCTCCAAGTTGCTCAATTTGTTTTGACCCGTTGCTGTTCTTTGTTGCTGCTGCGACTGCCATTTTCTGCTTCTTCTGCTGCTTATCCGTTAGAAACGCGATTTTAACCACTTTCAAAATGAAAAACAACCGCGCTCATCCGCGCTCTCGAAAGGTAGCAACAATAACAACAAAAGCAAAACCGAACCAGCAGCGATCGCGGTAACAGAAAGAGCAATTGCTGCTAGTGATGCGCACGAGCGAGATTTTCCGAGGCTTCAGCGCTCTCGTTTTCGGAGTTTTGTCTCGAAAGTATGTTTTATTCCGGATCCCGGAACCTCGTCTCGACTGAGAAGTCTCCTCTCGTGCTCTACTCCCGCCTGAAAACGCCGTCTCTCCTCGTGATCTCGTCCCAACTGACAGCATCAACAACAAAACCGCAGCAGAATGAAAAAGTGTTACCAACATTTTTACGGTCCCTAAGAAGTGCTTTACGTGGCCAACCAAGCCCGAACCTTAGACACTGAAGACACTGAAAGAAAGCATTGCACGCATAAATAAATACGCGAACGAAGTTGAAGAAAGAGAAAGAGAAAAAAGAATTTGAAATGTCCAAATGGGCGAGGGACAGACCGACTTAATAAGTGCTCACTAAGACGAGAAGCTGCTTCAAACAAGCTCTTGCAGCGCTGAAAGTGGAAGCACTTTCCAAGCAACCTGCTGCAGTGGCTTGCTCAATGAAAAGAAATGAAACCGCCTCAACAAAGACGCACACACACACACACATACCCACGAGCTTCGTGCGGTAACCAAACCAGAAAGACTGTGCGATGCCACGCCATGGCTCACCGTGGACTTAATTGGCGCAATTAAATTGTCGACTTGGAATGAACCGCAATTCGAATGATCTCGGCCGGCTCTGCGGACTCGCGAAGTGCAAGCAGCAACCAGCCGAAGCGACAGCAACAAATTGAGCAGCAAAACGGTGTCGGTGCAATCGCAATCGGTCCCAAAGGAAGGAACAACTACGATCTCGAACGACTGGACCTATTGAATGAATAATTGGCCATCAGGCGACCAGATATATCCGCACAAAAAATTGAAAGAAAAGGGCCAAAGAGAGATCAAGAGCAGCGTCGCCCTAACTCTCGCAAGTGCCGAAGTGTGGGTGATCGATCGATCGAGCTCACGGGACGGAACGGATCTCCCGTTGAGCTACAGCAGCTACCAGTCAGGTCGAACGCTTCCTCGGTACCTCGTTGGATCATCTGGAGCGGCAGAAACCGCTGGCGCCATTCGGACGCCGCCATGCCCTTCCCGTCTGGTGGCCACTAATTCCAAAGTTTGAGTAATGAATTCTTCAGTTCTGGCTGGCGCATATACCGACACCGACACCGACACCGACACGCATTCCGACTGATGATTTGTGTCGGTGTTCATTTAAAATTTTTATTGTTCCGAACAATAGACAAGAAAATTAACACAAAAGCCAAGGACGCAGACAAGTCCACATGAACCGGTGCGGTGTAGAGACGGAGAGACAGAAGAAGGAACACGATGGGACTCCAACCGCGCCGTCGACCGTACAGCCACTGATCGTCACCGCCTTGTGTCATTCCGTTTGATAGACCTCGCTTCTATAAAAGAGGGGCAAAGCGGACGACCGCTCGACTGAGCGACCGAGCAGCCCATTCCAGTCGAGTGTCGGGCACGTAATTTGACATCACTCGCCTCTCGTATCTCGTTTTGTGGCCGTTCAGGTGGCAACCACTGGCGATTTAGATTTCTCGGGTTTTATTGACTATTAAATTGTAACCATCAGTAACCGCTCGGCATCGGAGTGGCGGCGTGTCAGAGTGTAGATGCTGATCACTGATCTCTCGGTCGGCGGTACCTACGACGTGCGGCCGCAAATCGGCATGCATCTCGGTCATCGGAGGGTCGGCGTGGTCGGTCTCTGGCTAGTCATTGTTGTTGTTGGCGCAGAGAAGATGTTGATGTTCCCATTATTATTGTTGTTAATAATTCGTCTTGTTCTTCCTCTATTGCTTTTGCCTTCATTGTTATTGCCCCATAAAAAAGGTGCAGAAAACATTAGCAGCGACACCTGCTGCGAACATTATGACAAGTTCCATTGATGTTCAACCTGTCGCCGCTATCTGCGTCAAGGTGCCGAGCCTGCCATCGGTACAACGCCGACGCCTTGTTAGCGACACAAAAGAGCCCAGTCCAGAGCCCAAAAGGCTTCGCTTTGGCTGTGGCCGATTTTATTTGAGTGTTCATGTCGGTGCTATTGTTCGCCTCAACGATTACGACGATTTTACATTATAAACTGACGACAACCTTTATCTCCAAGAATTTGGGGTTCAATTTCGATGCCTTACGCTACTGCTTCAGTTCAGGATTTGGACCGTACAGAACGGTCCGCCTATTATCTTTTGTTTTAAGGTCTTAACCGAATTCCTCTACTTTCAACTTTGGTTGAATATTCGAAGTAATATTCAATAATAATAATTTAGATTATAATAATTTAGACCACAGCTGAGAGGGCTGATATTTACCAATAATCGAGTTGAAGTTTTAAACCTTACGCTTTAAATAAAAGCAAACTGTCATAAGTTTCACGCTTAATAAATAAGACTTTGAATGTCTCAAAAAAGCGTTTATTCTCTCCGTTAAATCAAACGTTTTTTGTGGCCGAATGATATAACCGACGGTGAGATTAGTAGAGATTACAGTTTCTTCAATAAATTTATTAATAAAATGCATTTATGTGCAATTTCCAAGAAGCTTGTAAAGCATAAAAAGTATATTCAGTAAACGATAAGCTTTAATTTTAAGTTTATAAGGTTGAAAAAGTAAAAAATGTGATTATTTTCAGCTTTTCTACTCTCTTGTATAGTCCTTTATGCTCGAGTACTTAATTAAAAAACCTTATAAGCAGCAATTTTCAACACTTCTGCAACTTTATAACTCCGAAATTAAAACAACACATACTTAAGTTTTAAGTTCTGTAGCACAATCTGAAGTTTGACATGACATAACTCCAAATGATATGACCCGATGCTCTCTATGAACTGGTTCAGCTCGAAGAATTAATTAGAATTTTTGAAACCGGAGTGTATTCCCAAATAGTCCACCTTAAAATCTGCATTGATCTGGTACAAATTCAAGGGTCTTTCTAATTGATACAGCGTCAGAGATCTCGAGACCGATTCTAATTAACTTCCTCAAAAAACTAGAATTGAAGCGATCATAAAAATCCCAAGAGCTGAAAACCAGTTTGGGTACACTCTTAAGCCTCAAACAATTCACTATTCGGCTACCGTTTATTCAGCGAATGCCAATAAGCAATAAACCCAGCGAACACCTTTAAGAAACCACTGAGCAGCCGCTTTCGCATTCTTTACAACCATCGCAAATCAATGGCGCCAAATAAAAAATTAAATGGCCGCACTTTCAACGCTTCCGAAATACAGAGCGAATGAGAGCCATCGAGCCGTCGAGCCGTCGAGCCGTCGAGTCGTGCCCCTCTCCGGCCTTCTAACCGGGCCAATTTCATTGCCAATTAAAAATTTCATTTATTATGGACGGCACAACCGAATGCTTCTGAAGATGAGCTTTCGAGGGACGGTTTTGGAGGCAAAGTGGTGGCAAATGATCAGCACCAACCAACCGGCCCGGCCGATCGACCATTTCATTAGCATGCAAAGTGCAAACTAATAAGTGCAAACGGCGGAACTGAGTTGAGTAGCTTTTGCGCTCACGAGAATCGGAAGGAGACGAAGGATAACCGAAATCCTGCGGCAGCGTGGGAACCACTGCGCTGAAGCATTGAAGCCCAAACGCCGGAGAAGGCTTCGGCAGCAGCAGCAGCGGCAGTGAAGAGACAGCAGCCGAAGCGACCGAAGCGGCATTGCCCCATCGCTCGAGTGTGTGTGTCTGTGTTTGTAAGAAATGAAGGGAATTGTTTTAAAGCTCAACGAAATTAATTTTTGCAAACTTATTTATTAAAACATTTACAAACGAAAAAGAAAAAAGAAATGAAATATAAGTTCGCTTATAACGCTGCTGATGTTGTTGTAGTTGTTGTTGTTGTTGCTATCTGGTTGCTGTTTGCAATTTTCTTCGCCTCTGTTCGTGGTCGTGGTTCCATGGAAAAATGTACGCGCTGCGCTCATTTAATGAAGTTTCGGAGAGATGCGGCCTCAGCATTACGAATGGACGGACAGCTATTCCGGTGACCACGTTCGCGGAGCCGCATCACCAAAGACCAGCTCTCGAGTGGCTGCGTTTATAAAAACTCATTAACAGCGCGCATGGTGAACAACGCATAACAGCACCAACAACCAGAAGAAGACGAAGAAGATAAAGATGAAGTTGAAGTTGAAGCTCATTTCGTTGTGGCTCCAAAAATTAATGGAGTCTCAAAACCTTCCACAGTGTCCCGAACAAGCCTTGAAGACTTCTTTTTAAGCAAAACTTTTTTATAATTTTTATTTTCTTTATCTCATTTTCATCATAATTTTCAGTTTTATCGCATATATTTCAAAAGAAGAAGATGCACACACACACAGTCACACAAAATTAAGAGAAGATGCAAAAAAAGAACAGACAGACAGACAGACAGACAGCTTTGAAAAATTCATTCCGCAAAAGTTAAGTTAACAGATAATTACGCAGCCAACAAACTTAACCATAACAACAAGAACAACAACAAAAACGCGTGTGCAAAATGACCGAAACACATACGTCTTGATGGCCGCCTGAACACGGCGAGTGTGCGGTACGGTACGTTATACGAGTGGTGCCAATTGGCGAGGGTCCCTTTGGGTGCAGCTGCGTCCGCATGCGTATTCGTGTGCCCGCTTTTGCTGAACTGAGCCTCTTCACCGGGACTCGTTCTTAATTTGGTCTAATTGCGAGAAGCCCAAAACATAACTCTTTGTTCTGCAGGATTTAATTTTTCGATTTAGCTTAATTAAGTGAAGTAATGCGCTCAGCGGTAACGAAAAGTGATCAACTGAGGTGCGAGTCATAATGAGGTAGAGCACGAGCGCTTATGAATTGATGCAGCAACGGTAATGAATTGAGCGACGAGTCGGCAATATTTCTCGATATTAAGCAGACCTGAAGGTACTGAATGTGAATCCTTCTCGTACATCCTTCTCGGTTTATTGCAAGTCACTTTTACCGAGGTTCATTATACATATAATAGCATACGGCGTGCGGTATGAGGTACCTAATTACGTCTAATGACAAATTTCTCACATCAAATTTCTTAAAACTAGAGCCAATTTCGGTTTTTGTTGGAGTCTTTTAGTTCGATAAGTTCACTCTATACACTCTAAAATGGTAAATATGCTCATTAAAATAGTTGCTATGATCAAATTTTATTTAATGGTCAATCTCGGATGACCTCTTTCTCAGTTATCCTTCTGCAATCGAACTCATTAAATAAAGTGCTCAAATTGCATTAACATTTGGACTTTGCCTTATTGTCCGTCTTCTGTGTCTCTGTCTTCGCCTCTTTCGTCGTCGCTGACTCCATTCTCCAGTCTCTTTTTGTCTCCAAGGCCACCATTACAGAGACCATATTATATTACAATGGGCTTTCGTTCGGGATGCGGAACGACCATGCCACCAAAGCACGTCCACCAGCCACCCCTAATTCCTCGGAACTTGGTGAAGTGGCCTTTTAATTAAGGGACTCTGTGGCCGTGTCAGGCATCACTAATGAGCCACCAGTTAATCATTTTTAAAATGTAATTCCAGTCAACGACAGCGACGATGTGTTTAGTGCTACCGCTGAAGGCCATTCAAGGAAATGGAAGCACATTAGATACACTGAACGAAGTTTTAAAATCATTTTTAAGCGCTATTCAAATGAAAGCCGAGTGTCTCTGGCAGCGGCGAAGCTCGAATAATATGTTTTCTCATCAATCGAAGGGACTGATTCAGGAAGATAATGACGACGCAAGGAAACTTGAAAGCTTCCATACAGGATATAATAAAATCTTCTAGTTAACGGCTCTGTAGTATGTTCATGGTCCCTAAGATGCGGTCGTCACACTTTTCCAGTTTCGTACTTGAACTTCTCAGAGCAGTTACCGAAGAGTTTTTACCAACTAACTTAAATGACTAACTTAAATAACTTAAATACCAACTAAAGGCGCGGATAGATAATGCAATGCGGTTTTTAAAACAAATCTGATAGATCTGATCTAATGAGCTTCTTATTGCTTGTAATCTTCATATAATACCGCCCGCCCTTCAAAGAGGCTTAAGTAGTCGTTCTTAGTAGCGCATTTCTCAAACGAATTAATACAATTTTGACTCCATTTGACACAATTGGTCCAACCTTCTGACCTTTTAATGATCTTATAAAAACTTCATCGAATATACCGCATTCATCATTCTTCATTCTGCACGTCATTCACTCGATCACCGACGAACAATTCCGTCTACCTGCCTGCGGACAAAACAGTTCGCGCCCTCAAGTAACGACAACCCCTGGCAACCACTCCGCGAGCAGCCATTTTCCACCTTTTCTGTGGAAAAGAAGAACAAACCAGGAAAGAAAACAAGGCCGAAAGCTGCACGAAGCACTGAAAAAGGGTTACTAGCGGTTGATTTGGCCACATTTTGAGTGGAAGCAATGAAACAACAAAATGCCACCTCATTAAGGCCAAGCAAAATGGAACGGAAGGAAAGGACGGAGCAGCAGCAGCAACACCTGACCCCCCTGACCCTGCAAATATCATGGGCTATCGTGTGTTGTTAAAAGTATGGCCACAAGTCACTCCTCGTCACCGTCTTCCCCCCCATCGCCCTCATCAGCGTCATTCCAAGCCTTTCCGTGGCTTCGCATTTAATCATTGTAATTGAATGCCAGCGAATTTCGGTTTATGATATAAGTATCGCGGTGAGTCTCGTGGTAAACCTCATGGTTAGTGGCACGGACGCATAAGAAAAGCAACAAAAACTACTTTACCTGCAAAGTGTTGCACCACAAACAAGACAAAAAACCGAAAACGGTAGGCATGTGGTTAAATAACTTTGTAAACCACAACAACAAGAACAAGAACAGCAAACAAATGGCGTCAACGAGCCTGCCATAAACTTATTCCGCAAATAAGTTGGAATCCATGCAGGCCACGAACCAACGAACCAACCAAGCTGCGAGCGGTTTTTATGAGGGCTCGTAATTCCTTTACCCTTCGGCGGAAAAAACGCTGCCGCTACCACTGCTGCTGCTGCTTCTGCTTCTCCTGCTGACTTGTGGTGTCTCTGAGTTTTCTTTACGTTATTTTCCATTAAGTTCCTTCAGTAGCTATATTCGGTTTGCAACAGATTTGTTGTTGTTGTTGACATGTGACGAAGCTAAGCATGAGGATCTGCCAATTGACAAAAAGCAATCCTTAGTGAAAATGAGGCAACAACAACAGCACCAAAACGATGGTAAACGAAGAAGACGATTTGGTGTTCCATTGTTTTTGAAACAACTCGATTTTATCGTAGTTTTAGGAGAAACCAAATAATTAATTAAGTGCCCTCATATTCCTTTATTAATAATGAAGTCACTTTATATAAAGAAACTTAAATATTAAGAAACATATTTTTAATTTAAGAAAATCAGATTCGTTTATTGTGTTTTCTGAGGTCAGTGAGACCGATACAACTTTTCTTGTAATAGAAAACTATTTCTCGTACGATATCATGTTCTCCTCATGTTCTTCTCAAAAAGTACTTTCTGAAGGTTAAGCAGAGCATAATCATTGCCAAATTAAACCATCCCGAAACGAAAAAGTGTTAGTTTGTTCGTTTTTATAAACATTTTGTTATAATGTTTAACAAAACAAAGAGCTGTTAACGCATGTTGATTCATCCAAAAGATAAAATCAACATGAACAACAATAATTCGAATTAAGTAAACAGAATCGTTGATGAAGAGACAGAGACCGCTTGCGGCAGAAATTAAAATTCATTATTCTCACAATTTGCTTACAATTTTTTAGGAGAGTCGAAAAAAGTCCCTCCAAAAGTGTGTCTTGCTTTTATTATTGTTTATTTTCACTATATTCGTAGGTGACCCGCAGGTCAGACGGACGTCCTGCAAAACTAACAATAACGTCACTGCCGACCACGTTGAACACCTACGCCCCTCGGAAACATCTCTGATGAGTTGAAGCCTTTTGAGGTTTCAAGTAGTCTTGCACCTCTTCCGGTTATTAGCCTCCGTTCATCCATTTTAATTACGGACCATGCACTCCATCAATGATGGCGCCATGCACAACCTCTTCCTTAATTCCTGCTACTCTGGTTCTTCCCTTAGCCACTTTTCCCTACAGCGCTCTGTCGTCTTTCCTTGAAAATGTTTTGTTGCAACACTTGCCAACTCTCTCTAGCTTTGTCCCCATCAACCGCCCTCCGCCCACCCCCAATTCCAAGCAAGTAGCCATCCTTTCACGCCTGTCTATCGGTTCTTCCTTAACTCGTATGGTTTATGCAATACGCGAAAGCAACAAACACTCGACGGTGTTGCTGACTTTGTTGATCCTTCCAGCCGTGTTGGCCCAACACGAAGCCCAAAAGTTAAACATTGCAATAGAATTTGCAGCAATAGCAACAGGAACAGCACCAGGCCCAGGCCCTCCCTGGGAGCACCAGCAGCAGCGTACAGGCGTGCACTTTCAAAAGTGTAAAGTTTGAAGTGTTGAAGTGCAGCAGCAGCCCCAACAACAACTGACAGATTGCCAGAGCGCTCGAGTTGTTTGAACATTGTTGAACCTGAGGAAGAAGGAAGGAAGGAAGGAAGGAAGGAAGGAAGGAGGGGCGGGTGGTTTTGGGGCTGAGTGAAGAGCAGCACTTTCAAAAGGTTTTGCAGATAATAACTCGTAATGCGGTAACTTGTTCAATTAAAACACTCGGCTGCGATGGTGCACCGTGCTCTGATGGTGCGCTGCAGTGGATTTTAAAGCGCGAATGTGTGTGCGGGATCAATGAAACCTTTTAGAGCTTTCACGAACTCTCTCTAGCTTGGTTAATTCGTGGTTAATGTAAATGAGCTAAGTTTGGTTGTTTTTGTTTTAAACAAAGAATTGGTGGAAACCACTGAATTTTTCACGATTCTCAGGACTTAAGCAAGTAGTTGGTATATCAGTTTTTAAGGGTTCAAAGTTGCGTCACAAGGAACAGACAAGTTTTTATTTTCGAAAAAATTACTCAGTGAGGTCTTGCATGTGACTTGAGCAGAAATTTTTCAAAATGAATTTTTCTCGACAAAAATCTTCCAAGTCTTTTAAAAATTTCGAAGTGTATTTTCTGCAGCTTTCAATATTGTCGATTCCATTCACAGCAAGATACTTTAAAAAACCTGATTATCTGCACGAAATTATAAGATTTTCGAATATACCTACATACGATCATCTCTGAAAAAACTAACAGAGGAATATTCGGTGCTTTTTAAAAATATTCTTTTGGTGCTTCGGAACGTTAGAAAGGCCTTGCATCAGTCACGCAAGTGTTTTAAACAAAAAAGCTCGTAATATAAAAAAATTATAGAAAAAGCAACGTTTTCTTCCTTCAGTTTTCGTTATTTTCCAAACAGAGCTCATTTTTTTGCATGCGATATTGTGGCTAATCAAAAAATGCTCCGATTTTAAATGAAAAATACTTAGGCAACGAAAAGAACATTTCTGCATTGAAAAATAAATGGGTCGATAAGTGGCCATTCCTGCAGAACCTGCTGGCCGCCCGTCGCGATAATTAACTGCCGCACTAATGACTATTGCAGCTACTTTAAGACCTACTAGGCCCAAAGGATCATTAAAATTCGGTACTACTTCAAAGAGAGCAGCAGTTTGTGCTGCATGCCTTGCCTTGAAGCCAAAGCCTTGAACTTGAGAAGTACCGAAACTAAAGGGAGTGTGTCACAAGCCCATTCAGAGCCTGCCAGTGGGTTGGGTCAAAGGAGAAGAAAAAAGGAAAATTAATGAATGAAAATCTATTACAGCCGGCTCTGGGCAGAAGCCACGACAGAGCAACTTGCAAAAGCTAATGGTAACCTTTGCATTCTTAATCTCGATTGTAACCGAAATGAATTGAACCGAGCCGCACCGGATCGCACGGAGCCGCTGCTCAATCCGAGTCCATGGTGCCGTTTATCGCTGCAGGAGACCGATTTCGGAACAACTACTGCTTTCATTATCGAATATTTCTGTCCTTCTTTTCGATCCTTTCTAGTACTGGTAACCATTCCGTTCCGATAATGCCGATTATAACGATTAGCCTTAAGAGGTCCCTCCAGCGCACATGCCGCATCACAATTCGGACGCTCTGATGACGGCTCAAAGGACTCAAAAGGAATTAGTCAAAAATGTAATCCATTCTGAATCTGCTGCCAAACAAAAGTGGCAAAAATAGCATCAACGTGTGTGTGTTTTGTGCACGGTCTTTATGAATTATACGAATTGTTTTCAGCTTGAGCTCATCGATATATACATATGTATGTACGCATGCGATATGTAAACATAGTACATATGTGTATATTCTTCTGTTTTCTCGATGCTTTTCGCTAAAAGTACACTTTACTTTATTGTTAAAAGCCTTTTGTAGGCGCTCTCACTCTGATTTTTGAGTTATTTGTTTGACCTTCTTTACATACGAATTTCTATCTACCAAAAAGAAAGAACTACTTGCTCCAAATAACCGCTAGACAATGGGAAAACATGACAACGCGACAATGCAAGGAAGGAATGCAAGGATTTTCTGCAGCGTAATGAGCCCTGAATACCGTCCGGTTGGCAAAACAACGGATGGCTTGAACGGATCAAGCGTCATTACAAGGATTTCTCAGCATTTAGTACATATGAATTGTATTTTTCGAGTGTTTTCGACAGGGATGATGATAATGATGATGATAATGGTGGTGATGACGTCCTTGTTCAAACATTATCCTCTCTGGGAGACTCTGTGAGGCTAAATGTTTTACCTAGCTTTGTTGCATTGGATTTTGTTTTGTTGGTGTTGATGAAACAATACCGATCCGTGCAAATTCAAGTGCACCTCTTTGTGCACTCTGCTAATAAGTACTTCTGGGTAAGTACTAAAATAAATAAACTTTTTATGTTTTTTGGTTTGAATCATTTCAGTAAGGCTGGATGCATCAGGAAGACGGAAATTTTCTACCAAAATACTTGGAAGACTGGATGCATAAGTCTTCAGAAATGCTTCTCAATTCTTCTGCTTTTTCCGCCTTTTGTTTTGTTTTGTTCTTCTCTTTTATTTTGCTCTAAATCTCTCGTATTTGTTTGTATTGTGTTTTTGAGTGCGACTCATTCCGATTCCTCGAAATCGGTACACGCACTAGTATTAACTGCATTTGTAAAAGAGGCGCCAAATGATCCTAAAATAATAAATGATTGAAAGAAGTGAAGAAAAAATTGAGAAGAACTGTTGATTTTCCTCGGTCATTCGGACTCTTGCGGTCTTTCTAGAGCGAGCGCTTATCTATTCCTCAGGAAACACTCGAAAGAAGACTTTCGTGGGCCACACTAATTCGTCGCGGTTCTGGAGCACGAGGTTGATGGAAAAAACGCAGTTTTTTCTTGTTTCTGCAGCCGCTAAGTGTAATTGTTAAAATTTGTCTAATCGAAAGCATGAAAGATGTTCAAAAACGTTCTTCGAAGTGAATATAATCGAATCCAGCAATGTTAGTACACACAGTTCATCATTGAAGCCGCACCGTGACCGATTTTATCTGATTTCGGAGGAAACTAATTTTGTCACAAACTAATTTTGTCTCTCACGAAACACGTGGACAACAAAGAACAACAATAAAGAACAACAAAAAACGTCATGCCAAACAAAAACTGACCAAAATGGTTGCTGAAGCAAATTCATTTGTTGAGGAAATAATAGAATAACTGCAATTAGACGTTAGCATGCAACACGTTTGTGGTATACCACATGGACAACAACAAAATCATTTAATCTTACGTTAAACATCGATTAAAAATACAAAGTGATATTTTTATTCAATTTCACTTCAAGTAATTTGAGTCTAATTGAATAAATAGAAACTCACTGAATGTTTAAAACCGCTTCTTAATTAATTTGGCCGTTAATTTAATTATAATCAACAAATCGGGAACGAACCAGAAATGGATACCAGAAAAACATCATTAATAATGAAATTGAAAACCACCCGAACACCGAAACCGCGCATTAAACAATTTGATCGTCATTAATCAAATGTGTTTGGAATACATCGCCATTACCACAAACAACCGACACCGGCAGCGGGACCAGAAGCAACAACAACTGAACAACCAGGCTCGGCAAACTCTTACGAGTGGTGCATGCGACGGCGCCTGCTTTTGATTGCATCCCACCAGACAGACAGAGTCCTCTTCGGCAGAGTCAGTTTTTGCCATCTCATGCAGCTCAAGTCAACTCCACCCAACTTAAGATCAAAAGACATTCTTCACTCTTTTCCCTAGATTTGTATTATTATTATCTTCAAGCGCCTTAATCACTCAAACGATCGAGCAACGCGCGTGCGCCTCCATTGACGAGTATCTACTTCCTTCTCCCAGAAAAACAACGAGTGTAGAAAGCAGAGCAGAGTGAAGGACAACGAGAGCAGAAAGTCAGCGAGTGACACAAAAAAACGGTTGGCAGAGAAACCATAAGAGTGAGTAGGAAGGAAACAAGAAGAATCAGGCGAAAACACAAAGTGGGTGTAAAAACAGCGAGAAGCCGAAAGAAATCAAATCTGTTACGTACGTGACGTGGAGGAGAAAAACAACGAGTCCAGAAAGACAGCGAGTGCTGAAAAATAACTAGAGATTGACAAACAACGAGAGGAAGATGAGATCCCGGAGAAACAACGATAGTTGGCGTCTAAAGGAGATAAAAACAAGGAAAGGCAGAGGAAGGAAACAAGGAGGTATAACTGTACAAAGACGGCCCGAAGCAGTGTAAGGTCCGCGACGAAAACAAGTAAGCAAAGGAACAACAGCCATTTATCCAATCTCTTGGAGGCCGATGGACACTTCGACAGATGTCATGGTATTGGTGACGTTCGCAAGACGAGCTTCTATGAATTTATGATTCATGCAACTATTTATTACGGCCACAAACTGCAGAATTTTTACTGAAAAATCCTAGCCAGTTGTCTGCCGTCATCGCCATCATCATCCTCATCCTCATCATCTATTATATTAACTGGCGTCACTCCCAAAGATTCCCACATCCGTCACGATTTTCCGAAGTCTTCTCTTCTTTAGACATTTTCTCCTTTTTTCTTTCGTTGAGTTGAACATTTTAAATAAGGTTCAATTTTTCAACTTGTACAGTATGCTCACCCACACACACACACACACACACACACAACATTTCATTAGGTAACCTTTTAAGTAGCGTCATAACTAGCGATGGGTAACCTTCTGCGACGACGACGGATGCCGTGAAATCTAATGGATAGCTATTTTATGAAAAGTGAAGAGATCAACAACGACAACAACAACAGCAACAACAGCAACAACACCAGCCTTAACCTGACTGGCTGTTCTTGTTGTTGCTGTTAGTGATTAGATGAAAACCATGCTGCAAAGAGACCGCAGCAAAGACCTCAGGCAATGACTGAAACGTGATAAACTATTGATGATCAACAAATCATAAGTAATAGCAACAACAACAACAACAACAACTGGCAAATCAATGCATGATCATTTTCGAAGCCACCCAGCGTAAGGCATCAAATCAACAAAACCACAACGAACATTTCTCAAAAATTATTACACGAACAGGCTTGATTGCTTTTTAGTTTTAGAAGATTTTGAGCGCTCTAAAGGTTGTAATTTTCTCCTTTGCGCCTAATATTATTCCCTCAAAACTGTTTGCTCGATCATATATCATCAAATCACAACAACAACCGCTTAAACTAAGCGAGATAAAGCATATTCACCTCTCACTTTCTTGGATTAAAGGTTTAGGGCTTACAGCATTTGTTCAGAAGACTCTCTTTTGGATCAAAAAATAGGTACAGAAAGGTATTTTGATGACCATCAAAGCGATTAGTTTTCTAAATATTACTGGATTTATAAAACTGGAGAGCTATGGAGAAATTTAAGATAGAACCAGAAGTATAAAATGTGAATTATAAAACATTTTTAGTCTGCTTGCGCCAATTTCTGAACTTCGGTTTACACGGAGAATGTAATAAAAAGTATTTTAAAATAGTACTTAACGGTACTTAGCTGTTTTCCTCTCTTTTACCATGTTTTCTAGTTCCTCAGGAACCTTCCACATTCGTAGGTAACGACCCCGATTAGCTCACATACATTGAGCGGTGATCAAGTTTGTGACAACTCTTGTCATGCCCAAGAGTCTCAAAGCACGGCCCGTTGCTTACCTGGCGCTTAACTCAAAGGATTAACGCAAGTCTCACAAGTCTCGCAAAATACTCACCTGAAATGCAGAAAAATATTATTAATGTTATTAATTAATATTAATGTTATTAAATATTATTAATAAATATTATTAATATATCTTGGCGTAGGTAAAGGCTATTCAAAATGTTATTAAATCTTCAGAGGATTTTTTAAACTCTCCTCTCTCCTCTCTTCGAATTTCCCAAATGGTCCTTCAATCATTAAGAGATCGCTAAACAAACTCCAAGCTTCAATCCCCCCCCCCCCTCCTCCCATCCGCCTCCTCACCACACCCACGAACATTTTGTGCATATGTCAAGCGAAGCAAATTGACGGCATGTAAAAAATGTGTTTCCTGTTTCTTTTAGAAGTCATTATTTATTGTTTGCGATTTGCGGGCCAACCTCATCTGCCAACCCAATCGGCTACCGGTGTTCCAGTGGCACAGCGGATCCATAAAAGCACAGCTTCATGAGCCTCGCACTGCCCTGGAACCGTCCAACCGTCCGACGACAGGAACCTGAATTTAAGGAAGCAACCAGAAGGAGCTGAGAAGATTCATTGGACTAAGACGAAGTTGAAGCAGACCAGAACCACCAGAGGAAGAAAAGAAGCAGCAGAAGAAGAGCGACTAAAGAGGCGGCACACGAGCGCCGTGCACAGCAGGAGACGCGTCCACACGTCGCTAACGCTTTGTATGCAGATTTCAGCCGCCGGACAACCAACAACAGCTCCGAATGCGCCAACTGTCGGTGAGAAATAAATCGAATCTCTGCTAATTTAAATGAGCAACTGCCAACAACAACAACCACGACCGCAACAACAGCCGTACCAGCTTGTGCTTTTCTCGCCGACAAAACAGTATAAAAATAAAGGATCAACAGTTCAGTGGAAGCCATCAGTCGCTTTCTGGCGCTGATGAAGCTGCGGCGCATGCGGCGATCTTGTTGTACCGACACTTTTTCGCTTCATTCTTTATAGAAATCGCTCTAAAGCAAAGTCTTAATAACATCGGGAACAACCAGTGAGCCTCAACCTCGCCCTCAACAACCATAGATCATCATCATCATCATGTTTTGCTGCTGACTGGGCCGTAAATTGATTTGCATAAACAATTATAAACACATTCGGGATTTCGGAGTCGCCTTGACTGAATTTGTATTCCCTTCACCCTCGCCCTCCTTCCTCCATGCGGACCATCCTCCCGTCCTTCCTCCTCCTCATCAGCCAGCTCCAGTCCAGCGATTCAATTTTAGCGTTCGCGTGCCCAAATCGAAAGCGGTGTGCTCTTTTAACGAACTCCAGTTCGCTCAGTGTAATTGGCAGTTGTAGTGATTTTGGCCGAGTTTCCAGCCGTCGTGTTGTCACCAAACTAATACCGATTTGTCGAAAAACTAGATCGATTGGTCCGTCGACCATTTGACACTTGCTTGCAGTTTTAACCGCCCGAGGTCGGAAAACGAGTTTCTTTCGGTCCACCTTTAACGGTCCTCTACCGAAAACAACATTCTATTTGCGAAACCCAATCTCTCGATCAATTACTGTGTAAATCGTTAAAATTTCAAAAAAAAACATATTGCTTTTGGCTTTATCAAAAATATTTACTCTCAAATTTTCAAAAAAATCCATGTTCGTAATATTGATAATCATACATACCGAATTCTCAGTGCTGAAGACTGAAAATTGAAGGCTGAATATTGAAGGATGAATTCAGACTGAAGGCTGAATAGAGAATAAAGAATGTGTAGGCCGAAGGCTGAATCTTACACATCGAAAACCGAAGACTGAAGCCTGAAGGCCTGACTCTGAAAGCTGAGCTGAGCCTTAGCTTTGGACGCCTGAAGACTAAATATTGAATATACAATACCGAGTACCAAATACTGTAGTTTGCATTTGATGCTAGACGCACTAAACTATACTAAAAGCAATGTCGATGCTAATACCAACGAAGAGAAAGAAAGAAATTGGTTCGAGCGACAAAACAAATGAAGTTAGCAATGTTAAGATTAAGACCACGAAAGATCGTCTTCGCTGACATTGCATGCGGTAAATGGTGGTATTTCTGCACTCATACGCCTCAGCCTTGCTTACTTGATCCAGCACGCGATCCCTTTCAACCGCCGTCCTCTGTTCCTCCGGCAACTCGTTGCACCAACAAGTGAACAGTAATAACTCCTAACTTAACAGAGTTAAACCGCGATGGCCCAAGACAAACCAAGGGAGGGTTCAGCAGGAACAAAAGTCAAGTTTTACATCGTTTACATTCGAAGCTGACGGTCGGTCGGTTCCGCGGTCCGTCGGTCCGTCGGTCCGTCGGTCGATTGAAACAATTCGCAATCGCGTTACCATGTCAAAGATCCTTCACGGTAGAATAGAACATGGTCGAGTATGGACGCGGAGATCGACGACGGCGAAGAAGGAGCCGGTAGAACTCATGTATAGAGAGAGAGAAAGATCTAAGGAGAGTGCGCATGGTTGGCGAGACGGGTTTCGCGACCTAGAGCGAAGTGATCATAATCGTTTAGTATAAGGTCAACACGATCATGAGACGAGAAACACATTTCGCTGGCAGCGTTTAGCATGAAAATCGCAGTAACAAATACCAACAACAACAACAACAGCTTTATCTACAATATCTCTCTGCTGCACACGTCGGGAGGGGCGAAGTGCGGGACGGTGGTAGGATTCGTCGTATCGCCTGGAAGGCGTTTAAATGCAAAGCGATCACCGAACGCCGATTACCGCCGATCGTGTACTTAAGCATTTGCTTTTTACTTAACCATGAAGATGTTTTCTGTTTTTGTCTTTCTTTTTCAATATCTTTTAATAATTTCGCTTCGGGCACATCGTCGCGTTGATCGGCGCGCCGCGGCAAGTATATTTTTTGCCGTGGCAGATATTCGCACACATTCATAAACAAATACATGCAGTAGTGTGGATGTGCGTGTGAATGTGTGCATGACATTTGCATCGAGCACAAGTGGGCTCACCCGAGAGTTTCTATGATTTGAGCTGACGTTGGGCAAACGCCTCACGCTCGGCGCGTTGCATCCTCCGTGCGCTTTACGAGCGTTATGCGACATCATCGTAAAGTTAGACAAAGTTGAGTAAGTTATTCTTCACTTTTCGTTAATGAAAATGGCAGAAAAATGGATTAAAAGTCACCAAAAAATGACGAAAAACAGCGCGGAAGGAAGGATGAGGAAGGAACGAAGGAAGAAGGAGGACATTTTCGGTAAGTTGGGCAGACTCATCATTTAAGGTCTGCACTTCACAAGGAGAAGTTTATTCAAAACAAAAAACCGTTTCGCGAATAAAATTTTGGAAAATCTAGAAACGTCAAAAGACGTTCAGCCTTCAGCCGTCAATAAAGGAAGCACGTGACGTGCGTGCGAGGTCTTCAACTAAACTGTAGCCGCAAGAGACGCCGCGCATTGAGATGCAACAGACGACGGACGACTGGCAACGGCCCCGGATGATCTGGTCGCAACGCAAGTCCTGTTTGCACGAGTATGAGCTCAGACGAGCGGGCTCATAAACTCGATGATATACAAGCTGGCGCTCGAACTGTGAACCGGGCCGCCTGCAAATCGAGCGCCCTGCTGCCATTAATGCGAGGGCCCGTCACCCGTCGCTGCTGAACCGAGGACTTTTACGGCGTCAAAAGCCACTTTAAATCATTCAAAAGGCGACCGCAACGAAATGAACCGCCAGCAAGAATGTAAAAATGTTTCATAACTCATTATTTCTTTTTCGCGGGCCCAAACGATGACGGCGATGCCGATGCCGATGCCGATGCCGATGCAGGCGCAATGTCGTTGATAAGACGTAAAACAAAGACTGAAGATCGTCCGACGCTGAAATCGGTTTTGTGGCACCTCGGTGCCTCGGCAGCGCGAGGCGAATTTGTTGCCAATCTCAAGCAACATTTTAGCAAATTGCAAGAACAACAAAGACAGCAAACAAAACGCTGCATCGCAGCAGCAGCAGCAGCACCAACCTCGTAGAATGTATTAACTCGGCAATTATAAACGTCAGACAAAGACTGTTTAGAGGCAACAGCCAGAGCCAGAGCCGCATCCGATGCTGACGATGACGTGATGATGACTACGACGATGACGGCTGGAAGCAACCAACAGCAGAACAACAGAAGAAGCGGCGCGACCGCCTCGATTCCATTCGATTCGAAGCTAAATGAAACAACGAAGGCTGTAAACACGTCAAACCGTCTGCCACGCAGCCGAAGCAATTATCAATCGTAAAGATTGCTGGCTTTTATTGGTTTTCGGCCAATTTGCATTATGAGTGCAACTAATTTAAAATGTTGCAACAGCAGCAGCAGCAGCGCCGACATTCATCACTCACTCAACAACAGTCCGTCACTCGGTGAAACAAAATTTGGGTCACTCTGTGAAGAAGCAATGTTGATGCTGGTTTTTTTATGTTTTTTATGTGGTTGTTGTTGTTCAATGCAAGACAAATGCATCACCAACAGACAATTTCATATTGACAGCAGATCGCTGGACTGAATGCAGTGTGTATGTATGTACATATGTATGTACGTATATGTGCGTGCCTACAGTGTTTGGCTGGGCCGTGTTGCCGATAGCTTTTGATAGCAAGCAACAACAACAATTTCATGGTAGCTCCTCTCAAGCGTATCGAATCAATCAATTTTCTTTGCTCAGCCTGCGAGATAATCGTCGCTCTTCATCAACAATCAAAAAACATAAAAATGATCACAACGAAGAACAACAACAACAACAACAACAACAACAACAACAACAACAACAAAAACAAAATGTGGAAAAGGTGAAGTAAATATAAAAAACTTACGAGAACCATAAAAACACCGAGTAAAATACACCGAAGAATGTTTAAAGCAACAGCACAAATTACAACGACCACAACAACAACAACAACAACATTTGAATGATAATAAACACAAAAGTATCTACAACAACAAAAATAATAACCATTACTTATACATCAAAATGATAAATGAAATTTAAGAAAGCAAAAATCAACTTTATCACATTAAACGCAGCGTAATGGTCGTTATCATTGATATCATCGTCGGAAGCACCATCATCCCCATCATGATCATCGTTTACATTATTCTCCTAATTATTTCTCCTCAATTAATTACACCAACAACATTTTAAGCCAGACTCAAAAAACTAAAAAACGATTAAAGAATCCGAAGAATTTAAAACTTTACAATTCTACTGGTTCTGAACATTTTGCCGGCCACTGATTTTGAATCTTAAATCAGTATAATGCAATTCAAAATGGCGATGCAATTATGGCGCATGCAAAGTGAGAGACTGGAAGATTATTCAGTGCACGGTATTACAGAGGCACATTCTCGGAAACACCTCGATCCCGAGATGTTACAAAAGCGCTTCGGAATTTAGATGGCCCTCATCTGGCGTTTTTGGCCAGTCAGTGGCCTCGTACATCATGTACCACAGGTAAGCAAAATGTTCGAAACGTTCCACATAAATTGGTTCTAATACAAGTTTCTTATTCGGAATCAATTTCTATGAGAGGCTTCTTGTATGCAACCAATTTCTGTGTAGAACCGATGACATTTTATGCGGTCCCGGTTAACCGCGAAGAAGAATCGCAAAGTGTCACATGCGACGGTTCCGAATTAGTCAACCGATGATCGATCTGTTCGTCTCTGGACGACGGGGATCGAACTACAGAAAAAAGTTAGATTTTTACCGCAGAAGACGAAGAAGAAGAGGAGAAAAGTTGTTGGATTAGACTAGTGGGAAAAGAGGCCGGAAGGGGGGCAACCGAGGCCCAGATGTGAGAACTATTTTCGATTGACAATCGTCCGCGTTGTCGTCTTCGGTTGTTGTTGTTGTTGTTGTTGTTGTTGATGTTGTTGTTGTTGTTGTTGTTGTTGTTGATGTTGTTGTTGTGGTGGTTGTTGTTGTTGTTGTTGTTGTTGTTGCCGTTAAGCTGCACGCGCTACTGAGTATTTTCCGTTTGCTCTCATCCGTTTTTAGAATGGAACAACAACAACAACAACCACGACGACACCAACAAAAACAGCCACAACCACGAACGGAGAACTACGCTGCCAAAGTGGGCGTGTCCAGCCAGCTCTAGCATTTCGATTCGTTTCAATTGAACTTACATTCAGTGTTTTTTGAACACTTTCTCGCTCCACGCCCGCCGGCCCTGCTCCGTCCTTGGCTCTTCTTCTTCGTACTGCTCACAAAAAATGTCGTTCTTTTATTTATATGTATTTACGACTATTCTGCGGTTTTCCTTTAATTTGGTTTATTCTCGCTGGCAATTGAAATCGTTCCTTGTCATTTGTCCAATTCTTTTTTTCTTTTTTGTTGTTGTGGAAATACGATAATGGTGGTGGTGGTGATGATGATGATGATGTTGGTGGTGGTGGTGGCTGGAAATTCAGCGAATTCACGGAAGATTGGAGAGATTCGTATGTAAAATTTATGCATGAAAGTCCGCTTGCTCGTCAGTCTGCCAGTCCGTCCGTCTGCAGTGACTGCTCCGCTTCATTTCGATACATTGTTGCGGTTGTTGTTGTTGTTGTTGCCTCGCGTGTAGCCCAAGTTGAGAAATCCTTTTGTCATTCATTCTTTCCTTACTTTTGCCGAAATGTACAAAGCGGTGGTTTCTACCTCCCCTTCCGCCCATCCTAACGCGGCGCGCCTCGTCTGTCTCGTAAACTGAGTGGGCTCGCTCGCAACAAATTTGACGAGGGCTGATGGAAATTCGGCCCGAAAACATCATCAACTAACTCTAGACGAAACTATAATGAATACTACGAAATTGTATCGTAATTAATTATTATTTAATTGAGATAAATTAATTAGTATGAAAATATAGCAATCCATGAAGTCCATTGAGTCCTCCCCTCACTGAGCCCCCGCCCTCGTTGTCTCCACCAGCGCCACACCGTGACGATGGTACCATCATCAGCATCATCATCGCTATCGCCATCAGCGGCATGATCCCATCGTCATTATCATCACGCATGGATAACCTCGCATCACAAAAGAAGTCTCCGCCTTGAACAAATTAAATAAATTTTAATTCGCTGACTCTGAAGGAAAAATGAGCAACCTTTTTTTCAATTCCATTTGCATAATTCCGTTTTGTGTCCCCGCGAAAGTAAAAGAACCACGAAAAATTGCTTCTTTCCTTCTTTGCCGAGAGACGGAGCATTTTCTTGTTGTTACTGTTGTTGTTGCTTTTTGCTTCAGAGCAATTTTTGCTAATCATACGATTTTATTAAAATTGCTCTGTCAATTTGCTCACATTTTCGGTCCAAAAATACAATGTTTTTTTTGTAATTCATTTATTTCTAAAATAAAAATAAGCTGCTTTTTTATTTTTGGGAAACTTGTGAAAACTCTTTAATTTTTTAATATTGCAACGTTTCATTTGAGCAGGATCATTTCATGGATTCAATTTTGTGGATTCAATTTTGTGGATTCAATTTTGTGGATTCCATTTCACATACGTTGTTACCGATGCCATCGTAGTTTTCTGTTAAAATTGTTGTTGTTGATTATGGAAATTTGTTTATTTGGAAATTTGCTTAGAAATTGGTTCACTTTAAGAAGTCTTCCGATTCTTTCTCATTGCGATGAAGTGTTTTCTGGCCTGTTCATTTTCATGAGACTTGATGATCCTGTCAGTGGTATATTCACAAGAGGTATGTAGATAAGACTCTATTTTAATCCATTAAAATTCAGTCTGAAAAGAGCTCATTTGAATCGTTCAGTGATTCTCGTGTGAGCAGGTTCATTCTACAATGAACTATGAATCGCAAACCTCATTCCTTTTGCATTATGATGAAGTATTTTTCAGCGAGATAATTTTCACATTCATTCATTTTGATAAAGTAATTTTCATGATTCGATTTCAGAAGCGAGAACCATTCAAACACAAAAAACTTTATTGATTTTTTAAAACCGATTTCCCTAAAAAAAGATTCCAATAAAATTCTTTTGATGTTCGGCATTTTCGTTTTTATAAAAATTGATCTCAAGTACGTTTTCGTTGATGGTCATTGTTTGGGAGCTTCTATGGTCTCACGGATGGCGGCTTTCAGTGATTATTTTGGTCAGTAGAAACTAACAAAGGACACACACACAGACCTACATACAATAACACTCTGCCGTTTTGTGGAAAAGTGCCATCACGAAGGCATGAAATGGACTTACTTTTGTGCCTTCGTTATGCTTACTTAAAACATTGCGGTGTAATGATTACGAGGAATGGGTGAGTTTGTGGGACACACACACACACGCAACCACCACTTAAGCGGCTCAGCTTATTTGCTTAAAGGATTAGCCTCGTAATGCGCAGTTGCGCCCTCGCTCTGAAGAGGGTCGTCTCGAGGCTCAGTCGAACAGTCGCCGACAGTGATGTTGGCAGTTGTAGGTGAAGATGGTGATCTGGCTGCAGCTGTTGTTGTTGTAATTTGTTGCCTTTGTTTCGAAATTTCGGACTCGTTCGGATTGTTCGGTCTTTTCATTTGACATGATCGCAAGTGTTGAGAGATCGGCGGATGTGCCGAGCTATAAAATAATGTTTAATTAACTTTTTGCACTTTTACGACACGTCGTGAAGGTGGCGTCGTTGTCAGACGACACAGAGCATTAAATTTTAGCAGCCAGAGAAATATAAAAATAATTAAAATGGAAATTAAATTTTGAAAATATTTTATTTAACGAGAAAGTCGAAAATCGTGGCTCTTCCTCGGCCAGATGAAGTGACAAAGGGGCCAACAACAAACGATGCGAAGGAGCTGTCGGCGAAGTACGACACGGCCCGACTTTGGGAACACACACACACGCACAAGTGCACACATGGCTGGTGCGCAGGCCAGCTGTCAACCGTAACCACGGGCGCGTTATGAGCTGTGATGTGACTACGTCCGTCCGTCCGTCCGTCCGTCCGTCCGTCCGTCAACAGACATCCTCAGAAGATGTACCCGCCGACCACATTGTGTCGCAGGGCGCACGACGCTAAATAACTTCATGTTGACACTCACGAGCTGTCACTCCTCTCCGCCAGCCCACTCTGCCCCGCCCCGCATTTGTCGCGATGTGTTTGTGCATTTTGATTTAGTGCAGCTCATTTACGCCATTTAAATTTTTGATTTATTTTTGCTTTGATGATGTTCGCGATGCGTGCGCGGTTCGGATGTGCCGGCGACGCGTCGTACGCAAATGCCGGTGTTCTGTAATGGTCACACTGATCACGCCACCATCACTGCCACCACTACTACCACCATAAGTAGTACCTTCACCGCTATAGCCACCACCTCACCACTGCCACCTCCATTATCATTGCCTTATACCACTTCTGTGTTACCACCGCTACCACCAGCCAGTTCGCCAGTTCGCTACCACTGCCATTTCCATGATGACTGCGATTGGTGCTACCACCACTACGTGCATACCATTACACCTCCATTGCCATTATTTTTATGACCACAAAACCACAAAACCACTGCAACTGACGCTGCCGATACCACATACACTGCTTTAACTTGACCACCACCATTTCCATTGTCAGCGGTGCCACTACCGCGCCCACTCTCAGCTACCACTACCACTTGCAATCCTCTATCAATACCACTGCCTCAAACTCGCCAACGCCACTTCTTACACGATCAAAATGACCACCACCAACCACCAACCACCACCCTTTCTAACCTACCACTGCCACCTCCGCCGTAGCACCTCCCAACGGTTGTTACCGTTACAGCTACACTGGTGCAACCACCACCATCGTTATCGACCCCACAGCCTTTAGTTTCAATCACCCCTTACACCCCTTTCTACCTACCCCCTCCAACCGACCAACTCTTCTTCTTTCTCAATCTCAGTCAATAACTAACGAAACTTTTTTAATTTTTCCATTTTCCCTTTGTTTTGTTGTTGTTGCTGTTAGCATTTTTACGCTCGTTCGTAAATGAAGTCGTTAAAATATTTTAATGAGTCTCTCGTTAAACACTTCATGATGTCAAGTGCTTGTGTTTGTGTGTGTGTGTGTTTGCGTTTGTTGTTGTGTTAGTGCGTATGTTGTTGGAGCTGGTGCTTGTTGGTGTTTTTAATGTTGTTGGTTTTGTTAATTCTGTTGCTGCCGGTGCGAACGCCTGCCGGCATCTGTCACTTCAACTGTCAAAGCATCCAGAGGATGTTTGATCGCATGCAAAATTGACAAATGCATGCAATCGCAATGTGTTCGCTGCTGCTGTCACGCATTTCGAATAACTCAAGTACGTCCTCGTCCGTCCGTCTTTCTCCGCTTCTGTAAACTCAGATTTCGACTCCTTTTTTGCCCGCAGGTTGGCGATTTTGCGTGAAGACGTCTTTGCCCGCGGGCGAAGTGCAAAGACGTAGAATAAAATGCTGAATTTAAGAAATCCCTGCCTCAGTGATTTTCGCCCTTGGACTGCGAGGCTGGAAGGAGTTACTACGTGACGAAGGAAAAGAGCGAGCGGAAGAGTTGAAAATATCGCATTTCTTTTAAACACGACAAAGATTTCTCTTTCTTTTTTGAATAAAATCATTCACCAAGAGTAATTTCTCAAGCTCAGAAGACTTCATCTTATTTTTCAAATGTTGTTCATTGAAAAACTTTATTGTTTTTTTCTAATATTTTGTTTTCCGTTAAAACACAGGAAATTTCAATTAATTCGGGCCCATCCATTAAAATTGAATTTTTTTTTTTGTTGAAAGTCTTGCTCTGCAAACTTTTACAGGAAATAAATCATTTTCTTTAGTGAACGAAATAATAATAATACATTCACGAAAAAATACATTATTTTCGGATAATAAAAAAATTACTAATAAGTTGTTATGGCTTCACTCAAGTTTTTGGCTCTACTTCTCGATTTTAAACTGCTCTGACTACGATTTTAATGACAAAAGTTAAAATAGTTAATTACGATATTTTTTTATTAATTATTAATAAATGCCAAAATACATGAAATTGATTTTGTTCTCTTTTTTGTAGTAAAGTTTTAACGACGCCACAGAAACAAAAACCTGATCAATTTTATGCATTTTCTTAATGATAAAGAAAAAAACGGTTAGTGCTAAAAAAACCTATTTTGGTTTATTATCATCCTAAAGATTACGAAATTAATGGAAACTTTTGGTAGCATCGTAGATATTTTAATATTATGTCAGATACCAAACGCTTTATAGCGCCTATCATTTTTATTATACCACAAAATCCAAAAACAGCTGATCATTTAAGGTTTAAAAATTCTATTATCGATCAATAGTAAGTCCGCGCACCCCGCAAAATATTCATGATTTCGTAATGCTTTATTATATGTTTGCTGCTGTCCGATAAATGCTGAATTAAGATTATTTTTTTGCGGGCGCGATTATTTGGGAAAAAACCAAATTTGTTATTTAGTTTTAACGATTATAATGCTGAAAATAGCAACAACAGCAACAGCTACCTCCAGCATTTACTTAATTCAGTTAAACGAACTCACTGAAATATTGTACAATATACGATATTGTACAATAATAACAACAGACAGACAAAAATAACAGCAACAACAAAAAAGAAAAGCTGGCAAATCCCAAAAACATTAACCCGCATAAGAATTTTATGCATGTCATCATCGTCAGTTGTCACCTTGTCGTTATCAGTTTTAATGTGGGTCGAGTAAAATGACGATAAAGAAGCACAGAAAGAGAAAAAGAAGAGCAATAAGAGCAACTAAAAGGACACGAACCCCAAAAATTAGGTCTATCCAGCAACCAACCGACACACGAATGCATCCGACTAATTCGAGAACGTACTCATAATTAACTCATTAAAGACATTTCGGATACGGATGAAATTTCAGCCAAGTTCAAGGAGAAGATAACGCAGATGAATATACAAAATGTCTGGTTGGCAGCACTGGCGACAACAAAGAATCGTGATGCTTTGAACACGGTAAATTAATAGAAGTTCTAAAAGTAATCCTTCAAAAATTTAAATAGAGATAATAAATTAATGGCTTTAAAGAAGAATTTCCGTGAAAATTTTTTTGGAGACAAACCGGTTTCAGAGATTAGCTATCTTCAGTGTCGTTTTTCGTTCTCGAATGAAACCATAATCGTCATCATCATCATCTAACGCTGTCGGAAAATTGCACAAATATAAAGAAATAATAAATAAATGGATTTTTTACATAAAAGCCGCAGCCGCGAAAGTAGTGAAAGAAATAAAGAAATTGTTTCTTGATGTTCGTTGTGAGAAATAATGATAGTTATTAACGTCATAAAATCCATACACTCGTAAGTGTTCATCAACTGATGACAAAGAAACTGATTAATTGATAAAGAAGAGATAATTTATTGAAAAAATAACATTTTGGCAAAGAATATATAATATCGTAATAAATATAATGTACTGTATATTCTTTGATTTTGGCTTTTTAAATTTTGTTTTTGAAAGTTATAAGATTTTCAGTTTACTCCAATTTAAAAACGTTATGATTAATGAAATGGAAGATATAGCATCCCGCCATCCATCTCATCTCAGTCAAGGAAAGTTAAATCGCACGGTCCAGTCGGCAATGACAGCTTATCCAACAACAAGTGACATTTCAAAGAGAGCTGCTTAGCTTTTTATGTTTTTACTCTCTTTTACTCGCTCTTCTAGCATCAGATCCTTAATGCATTCCTTTTGCCCTTTCACTTCCTCGCTTTCGTTTAAAAGTTTGTTTTTTTACTTCATCATCAAACAACTATCGCCGCCATTTAATGTGCCATAAATTACTAAAGTTAAAAGCCTTCATCAGCCATCGCCACTCTTGTAACAATTAAACAATGAAGACCGAAGACCAAGCCGACCAACGGCCAGAGCAAGCCGCGTCACAAAATATGGCGGTAATGGCGCTCGTTTTGAAAGGAAAAACTTTGCTACAACCAAAAACGAAAAGAAAACAGACGCCATTATTACGCACCACTAAAAAACACTCTTACAAAATAACAACAAAAATCCCAGCGAAAACAATCGAGACTTCTCCTCACCCCGATTAACATCGAGCACAAAAACTGCCACGTCAGCAGCGTAATCGTGAAGCGATGCGCGCGCTCTTCTGCGCATCCTTTTGATGTGCGTCACCGTCCGCTCGTTTTTGGGGTGAGTGAGTGACTTCTGCTGGCTCCTGAGGCAGTGCCCAAAGCCGCAACGGGACGACTCGAAAAAATAGGTAACGAAATCAACGGAAAAAGAGGCAAAGCAAGGCGCTCATGCTCTTTATCAACTAGGTCTAATGATCATTAGCATTTTCCATTAAGCAGCGTCGTGAAATGCAACGTCATCCCGCATTGCCCCGGCCACTGCCACACGAGCCATGACCATTTGCTTTCGCCAAAGGCAATAATATAAGAATTTTTTAAAAAGCGTTATAAATTTTTAAAATTTTACCAATAATTCATATTCAATAAAATAAAAGGAAAATATAGCCGCGTTCGTTGACATCGCCGCAGGTTTAGTCGCGTTCGTGAATGCCCCGCCGCGGCGTCCTGAAGACATGCCGGCCTTTGCGACGCTCGCATTTGCTATATTTTGAATGCGTTTCTTCCAATTATTTTTGATGGTTGTTTTGTTGCGTTAGTGGTTAATGTTATAGCTGCTAGTGTTCTTATTGTTGTTGTTGTTTTGTCTACAGTCGGTATACCGTTGTATTAATCAGTTCTTACACAATTTTAGTGAACGACTTGGCCTATTCATTTTTGATATTTGCCGTTGCCGCGACGTCACCTCAAATCTCCTTTCTTACAATATTTTACTGCTTCATTTCTTTCTTTCTTCGACGGTCGTGTTTCTCCCTTATCGTCCATGCCGCCCCTTCCCCGCCATCCGCCCACTTTGGCATAATCGTCTACTAGCGCGATTCCAAGAAAAAACGCGCTCTGAAGGACAGCGCTGATGGTGATTGCGATTGTGATGATGATCCTGATAATGACTAACTGAATTTTTTGTGGTTATTGAATGATTGTTAATATTTACGTTTGGTGAAATTAGTGCGCGCGCGTGTGTGTGTGTGTGTGTCTTTCTTTCAGGGTTTTTCAATTTTTATGACTTTTTTAACTTTGTCAGTGGGTTTTTTTTAAAATAATTTTTGTTGCTTCATGATTTTATGGTTTTAAACTAATAGCAAGGCAAACATTCACATACACACTCACACACACTCGGTGGTGCTGCATGTTTCCAAGTTGAGACTTCAACGAGACGACGACGCGGCAGATTAACTGAAAAGCTTAAGCACGCTTTAATTTACAACAACGATTGCAGCGACGACCGCTGGCACCACGACGAGGCCGTCATCGTCGTGGACTTGGGGCCTCGTACCCGCGCCTCGTACCTCGGAAACGAGACGAGCTGCATCGTAGGTTGAACAATGTTTGGTCTTGGTAATTTATCATTTTCCATGCTTTTCTTTCTCTTCGTCTCCATCTTCTTCTTCATCTTAACTACTTTTACTTCGTTATTGATGATGATGTTGGTGTTGCTGTTGTTGTTGTTTTCTTTTACAGTCACTGGATGCAGTTGATGTTGCTGTCTTTTTATAGTCGCTGCCGCTCTCGCTGTTTTTTAATTAATTCTACTGCGCCTGCTTAACAGCTTGTTCCGCCCCGCGCCCCTCCAAATGTCTCGCCCTGCCGTGTAGCCCTCAACGCCTGCTCCTCTAACCGTTCCCGCAACCAACAACTTCTTCCTTCTCTTTGCTACTCCGCTCTCTCTTTCAATCTTTTTCACTCTCTCGCGATCTGACTGTTTGCATGTTTACTTGGAGTATGGCTTAACCATTGCAACAACAACAACAACAACAACAACAACTTGTTTAGCGTTTCGCTTATAGTTTATAAGCATTAAATAGTTAAAATAAAATGCTTTGAACTTGGCCGACAAGCGCGTTGCATTGCTCGATTGATGTTGCATCAATTTTTACAAATTTTAATATATTCACAGAGTTTGTTGTTGTTAGTGTCGTTGTTGCTGTTACAGCTACTGTCACTTTTCTGGTTTCTATAAAAATCTTTCACATAAATGAAATGCGACGGCTGTTCCTATTACGGAGACGGCGGAATGGGCGCGGTTGGGGCGGCCAGAAGGTAAGAAATATCTTGGAAATATCTCCATTAACTAAAGCATTTTTAAAATTGAAATTACTGCAATCTTCAGAAATTCTAAACAATTTTTCATGCACTAAAGCAATTTAAATTGAAACCACAAACAGTTTCTCAAATAAAAGACGTTTTCCTTAATTCAAGGAAGTGTTGTTTTTATACCTTCGATTTCTGTTCGATAATCTTCGATAATCTGTTCGTTAAAAGTAAACATTTTTTTATTAAAATTAAGAAGACAATTGTGAAATAGTAAATATTCAATAAACATTTAACAAAAATTTCCAATGCATTTTTCGTAATAAAAGCAACTGTCCTCGTATTTGCGCTCATTTTATTAACAAGTCTATAATTGATATTACCCTTTTCTGCCTGTGGCGGTTTCTAAAGCATTTCGCCCTTCAAATGCGGTGCCTTCGGTGCGGCTGAGAGTTACTACATTCCAGCGACTTATTTATACGAGTCCGTACAACAACATACAAATAACGATCGCGGCAGCTTCAGCCGCCTTTTTTTTGTAGCCTTTTAATGAGTATAGTTTTTAAAAGTTTACAAAGCGTTTTGAATTAAATATAGATATGAATGTATGGACATATACGAGTATCGCTTGCAACAACAATGGACAACCCTCCCACAGGCCAGCCGCGGCTGCACCCCGGTACACCCCGGCTTCACCCTGGCTACGACCGTGCTTGGTTAACAACCTTCGGGTTATTTGTCTTTAGTCGCTACAAAGCTAAAGACGTACAACATTTCAATGCACGCGTTTGTTGTTGCAGTTTGTCTTGTTGTTGCTGTCGTTGTTGTTGCTGTTATATCTATAGACCTGAATGTAATTTGAATAATATTTGAAATAATTTTTGCTGCATTTTACTTGAATGAAACTACTTGAGCTTGTCATGATTAAGGTTTAATCATTTAAAATTGAGAAAAAGTGTAAAGAATAGAAAACAAATACGCCAACAAAGAAGGAGTGTTATCATTCGCATTATTGTTGTAATTGCTTATTCTTGTTTTGTAGAATGTCTTTTGAAATTTTTTAAAAAATTATTGATAAAGTAGTAAAAGAGTCTTCAAAAACCGGCTTCAAGCACGAAAGCATTACTTTTTAAAAATTTAAAGTTTGATAAAATGCTGTTGCTAAGATCTAAAAGCTCTTTTTACTAAATCTAATTTCGTAAATATTTCAAAAACATTCCAGACCAACAATATTGAACGCGTTTTTGAGGAAACTAAAGGAGTGGCCGCCCATCTTTGGAAGGGCTTTTAGAATGCTCTGCAGTTTGTTACCGCATAATTATCAATGATGAAGTTCAGTCACCGCCACCGTCCATTGCATTGTCGTCAAATAAAGTCGTCCAAGGAAGATGAAAATTTCAGCTTTCTGATTTGGAATCAAGTACAGAATAAAACTGATTTCGGTAATGCAGCGCAAGGTTCATGCAATGGAAGATTGCGCCGCGGTGTCTGTACTCAAAAACAATGGTTTAAGGAAAGAAATTATTTATTTCACCAGAACTGTTTAATCTTCAGAAAATAAAAAAGTAAAGAGCATTTAAAAACGGAGTAACAAGATTTTATTCGAAAAGGTATTAGTATAATCCGCTTAGTTTAGGAGATCATGTAATGAGGTGATGATGACGATACGGTGTAAAAAACGTGTAAAATGATATTTGCAAATATCGAAAGTAATGCTGGCAATGTGACCAGACGAAGAAAGGAGCCAGAAAACATAGGAGAATAGAATGGAACAAAGAAAGCAGAGCGAATAATCCTCTTCACGCACAATGTCCGTATGTTTCACCTTCCACAATCCAGCCCGATGGTAATGACGGTAATGAAGGTCGAGTGGACTGTTCGCATGGAAGTAATGGCATTCTCAATGCTCCGATTCTTCACACTTTAATTATTTGGGCATCTTTCTAAATCCGGTTGGACGGACGGGCGGCCGTCGATCGTGAAGTCGCCGGGAATCAAGACAGATTTCAAAAAAATGATCTCTTGAGTCTTCTGGAGATTATCATTCTCACTCTTATTCCCATTATTTCTAATGACTTTTTGCTGTTCCTTATTTTTTTTCTGTTTCTGTGTTATTGTTCTT
The DNA here is from genome assembly GCA_949752815.1 of Conops quadrifasciatus. Taxonomy (NCBI): domain Eukaryota; kingdom Metazoa; phylum Arthropoda; class Insecta; order Diptera; family Conopidae; genus Conops; species Conops quadrifasciatus. Next base: position 33,162,964 of record OX457081.1, on the reverse strand, counting down.
TTCATACTTTTTTCGCAATTTAGCAGATTCTTTCATGTTTTTCTTTTTTTGGTGGACGATAATATTCCCGAGAGAATGTTCGGCATTGTTGGTTTGGTTGTTGGTGGTGTTTTAACCCTCCAAAAGCCAACATAAGCTGCGTGAAATTCTCACTTAGCAACAAAACAAGGCGTGCCGAATCGATTTGTGGATTGTTTCAACGGAACGCAACCGAGAGACGAGCCCGAATCAGAGAAAGAAGTTCAGGACACAAACAAGAGGTTATTATTTACGTCGATGTAGACGAGATGTACACGTTTCGTGCATCCATATTTATTCTTATCTTAAGCCGGCTCACTGAAAAAGTTGATCGTGTAAATTGCGATCATGTTTGATTGTTTGTATGCAAATGGCTTGAGTATAGAAATAAATTGACTATAGGTCAAATAGCCAAAAAGTATTCGGCTTTCATTGAACAACGCGTCGGTGTCCTTTAGAGAATTAACCGTTCTACCGTCTAAATATTTTGTAGCAAAATAACCCTTTTTTTAAAATTATTTGCGTATTATTTTTTCCCCTTTTGCATGCAATAATCTTTCAAAAGCTTCTCATAAAAAAGTGTTTACAGTCAGCAGCGAATGATCAGCAATCAATGATTACGTATAGATGGTTGTTAATAAAAACTGAAATAATTAATAATACGAGCGCACTCGGTATGAATTAGAAAATAAAACGTCAATTTGCCGTAAACACAAATCGTAAAACACAAGCGATAACTACAAAGCCATTTAATGCCGCCCCTTTCAACCGCCCTTTCCGTTTATTTCTATAAAAGCATTTCATCCGTTACTGATTTTTATAAATTGAATGATATTCAAGTTGAATAACGTTGATAATTCGGTTATATTTCTGAGAGTGTTAGCAGATTATCACACAGAATTTATTAATGCTTTAATCAGTTGAAACTTCATCAAAGAAACCAATCCTCAAGCTTCAAAAGAAATCATCACATCAGTCTTGCAAAATTTCGTAAGAGTTCGAGTTTCACAATTATTTTGTATAATTATGGCTTGCCGTCCCCCGTAATTGAGTCCATATAGCATATTTTTGGAAGAGAGCAAAAGACTTCTGCAAAATCTGAAGAAGAACTATGTACGCTTATCACGAAAGATCGGCAGGTGTTGTCCTTAGGAGAGCTTCTTCAGGGAAGGATTTTGTTCTAGCAACCACCCACCCACCAACCCACCGACCGCCCCTCCCACGCGGGCGTTCTTTCCTAACCCGCAGTATTTCCCTTCTTCTCACCCCTGTTTCTTTCCTTCTTCGTCACTCACCGGATTCACTTGAGGCTTTTGCAGATGCGTGGCGATGTTGCTGATATTCATGCCCATCGACGGTATCTGCGTGCCGTACAGCTGCCCCGCCGTGGGCGACATGTCCGTCAACATTTTCGTCTTCGTGGTGGTCGCTGCGCACGCCCCCGACGCCGACGCCGATGCCGCCGCCGATGTCGTTGTTGTTCGGATCGTTTTGCGTCCGAATAGATGTCTCTGTACTGCCAATTTTGCAAAAGCGGCAAAACGGTCTTGGCCACGGGTACTCCCGTAAATCCAATCAGTGAACGAGATGAACCGAACAAATCACAAACACACAAAAATCAGAAGAATCGATAAAACTTAAAATGATAGAAGTATTTCTTTTCTCAATTCGGCTTGAAAAGCGTCGGAAATCGCTTGGTCTTTCGACTAACGATGAAAGAATTAATCGCTTCGATCAAACTAGAAAGCACGTAAGCTGCTGTTTTTGTTTTTGTTTTTGTTGTTGCTGTCAGATTAATTAGTAAACAAACGTGTTTCGATCGAATAATTGTTGTAATTATTTTAAATGTTTTTGTTAGATTGATCGAAATGTTGATGCAGTTTTATTTTTCAGTGTTATTGTCAATGTCAATGCAAATTTGTTGTAACTGTTGGCAACTGTTGTTTTTTAAGCCGAAGTGTTGTTGCAAAAATTTTTAAATGTTTGTTTTTGTTAATTCGTTGTTGTTGTTAACTTTTCCCAAAAGTGATTTATTTAATTCAATTGAAACAACAATAAAACGAACAAAAGATCAATCAAATTTTTTCAAAATTGTTTCGTTGACAACTTTTCACGTAGCAGTATTTGTTGTTGCTGTTGCTGTTGCTGTTGATGCCGTTTATGCGATAATTTTTTTCTCTCTACGAAACTTCACTTTTGTTGAACTTTCTGACACTTTTGTAATATAATACGTTTTGTTGTTGATATTGATTGACAGCTTTGGAACTGCGCAATATTTCTATATGGTTGCTGTTTTATAGTATTTTATCGTTGTTTGGATTCATTTTTTCGAAATAATTTTGTTATTGATGGACCGAGCGGAGCCATTACAATTAGTCGAAAATAATTGAAATCTTTTGTTACGAACGTCCGAAAGGACTGTCCGTCGATCGTACAAGGATGCCGACGATGATCGATCCTTAGGCTTTAACGCTGCTGCTGACTGCAGGACACTAAATCGGACAACGCGGCTTTTGAAACTTCCGAAAAGTTGACAAATTTGACACAATCAATGCGACGACTGAATGTGTACGCGTGTGTGTGTGCGTTTCCCGGTTGCTCGTTATTTGGTCCTGCCGTAGTTCTATTGTTCTGCGAGCTCAAACTGTTTTCTTGCACAAAGGAACACTGTTTGCCGGTTGCTCTTTTCTCAACGTCCCGGTAATCTGCCTCGTCTGCGTCTCCGGGTCCGGAAGCGGTTCCGTGGTCTTCTTTTTCTCCTTCCTTCGCCTCCAAGGACTCTCTCGGAGCGCCTTCGGTTTCCTGATGCAATAAGTCAAAAGATTCCGGCCTGTTGACAGCTACCTGCTAGGCCGATTGTTCGAGGGCTCAGCGTGGCGCTTTCGATGGTCTTTTGTTGGCCGAATTGTTGCGGTTGTTGTTGTTGGTGCTTGCTGCTGCTTCAGTTGAAATCTATAATACTGGCTTATTTGTCTTGCCAATAAGCCTGCGGTGTGCAGATTTTGTTGTTGCAAATTGAGCTCGGTACACTTTTTCGAAACTAGAAACTGTTTTTCCGTCGGCTTTGGGAAATGCTTTTGTCAAGATTGACGGAAAACGTTACGTTTTCGCGAAAATGGTTTCCTTGAATACCGTTTGCTACCGTATTTCTGAGTTCTTTAACAACGTGGTTCACGCGGCGTCTCCAACAGCTCACTCGCTTAAGCCCGGCTCTACGAGGCTTCTGTTTTACGCGCGCCGCCCGTTTTAGCCAAGTTCTCGATCTGCGGCAACACCAGCTGGGCCACAAACAAGATTTCGAATGCCAAAAACAACAATGCGCGCGAGTGTGTTCGTCGACGGCTTTGGTCGTTCCAATGTTTGCAACTGTTTTGCTGTTCGGCGACGACGACGACTTTTCTCGTGCCTCGTCAGCGCTGCCGGCTGATGGACGTTGATGGTGACGTCTCACAACAAGCAAAAACAAAACACTAACAAAATTTGTCTACACTGCAAAAAACATCGTGCCCAACACATCAACGGCAGCAGCATACAATAAAAGTTAGTAGTAGAAATACGAAGCTATAAAAACAACAACACCTGATGATGGATTACGCGATGCCGTGTTGTTGCTTTTGTAGAGCCAAAGCCGAACTAACGAAGAGCTTGTCGATGTTTACACAAACACCAGCACCGGTTTCGACACCACCACCACCACGACAGTGATCAACACTCTGGCAACAAGGCGCCGATTTCCGTTCACGAATCAATTGGCTCATGCTGTCTCTATTGCACGCGTTACACTCTGCCTCTCCACCAGAGTATGGCTCCAAGAGAGCGGAGTAACTATATGCTTGCGTAATCATAAAATAGCAACAACAAGAGTGGCCACACAACCTCATTTCAACTGCATTGGGCGCTCCTCTGCGCGGCATCCACTCAGAATTTGAATCCCTCTCTTCACAGCAGACTTTTCTCGATTAACTGAATGTGTTTACACTAGTTGGGAAAAATATTATGTGCTGCCTTTGCTCAGACCGTCCATTCATGAATTTGCGAGAGTTGCGTCCGCTCAGAGCAGCAGAAGCAGGAGCGGGACCGCTCATAGCAGCAGAAGCAGGAGCAGCAAACTCTGTCCACACTGCACATACACACATCCAAACCTACTCTAAATGCAGCACTAACCCACTCTCTCACTCTACTGCCACAACAAGGCAGTACTCTGTTCTTCTCATTCTCTATTGCGAAAAGACTCTTGGAATTTAGATTTAGGTACCGCCTCAACGTCGTCACAACCGACCAATCGTATTCTTGTTTTATTCACTCCAAGAGTAAACATATTATTAGAGCGATGGCCGCTGCTGGCAAGAGATGGAAATGTAATCAACCTATCTCTTTCTATCGCGCATTAGAAAGATACAACCACTACTCACAGAAGTCTGTATTATTATCCCGTTTTGAGCGAGGGTCGTTTTGCTCTCTGAAGAGAAGAAATAAATACAATTGGAGAGAAAAACATTGAAGGAGAATCTGTATGAACTGGCAGGGTTGTTATTCTTATTTGTTTTTGTTTGACGATATTAAAATATAAAATCATTTTGTTTCATGATTTTTTGCAGTATGTAGTATAATTTCTCTATTTGTTCATACATACATTTTAGCATGTAACTTTTTGAAAAAAAAAGTCAACTGAGATGGAAGAGAGGAGGCAAACTATTTACGGAGAGTAGAAACCATTTTGGTTTTATTGCGACGAGAGTTACAAAATTTATCTCAGAAAATGCTCCATTCGGTTAATAAAGAATACACACTGCGCAGAGCGAACGGTGACGAAACGAGTCGGTGACGAAGAGTTCCACTTGACCTTGTTCAAGGAATTTGTGTCTAATCCTCCGAAAGAAAGAAAAAAGTTTATAATGTGGTCCTTTTAGTTTTAGCCTCTTCCAGACAGAGGTAGTGTTCTGTCCTTTGCCCTTCTGCAGGCAGATATGTTTTGCAAAAGTGGCGCCCCATCGACTCTAAACTTTTAAACTAAACTCTTAGCCAGATCCATGATATTCCAAAATAGGATTGACAGAAATGAAAATAACTTTCTGCTTCGAAATTCATCAAGGTCTTGTAGAAATGAAGAGAATTTAAGGATTTAAAGCGACTGCGAGAACTACCTACCGTCACTTAAAAACCGCCAATTAATATCTTCTTTAAGCTCTATTGGCCAAGAATAGAGCAAGAATGAGAGTCTAATACCTCAGCCGAATAATGTTTTTAATAGCCATTAACATTTAAATAGAATACATTCACATTACATAAAATCCTAAAATTTACTTAACAGACCAATGAATTCTCATTGATTATCTGCCAAAAGAATCGTCTTATCGTTATTCCATTTTTTTAGGTTTTTCTCTTTGCCATTTTTCGATATTTCTCACAATGAATGGCAATTCTCTCAAGCTATTTTTCGTCACTCATCAACAACAACAAAAACAGAAACAACGAAAAAACCCCAATTTTTCAAAAAGCACGCGCCGCGTAGCCCCCAAGAAAATAATTCATGACTTTGCCCACGGTACAATAGAGCAATAAGTATAACTATTACAACAACAACAAAAACAAACCAATAATAAGAGAGCTGACAAAGCAAGAGACCGACTCCCAGCTGAAATTAAGAACAACAGCAACAACTGAAGAAGAAGTAAGGACGTTGTAAGAGAGTGGCGACAGCGACAGCGACAGCACCAACAACAGCAACAACAACAACAACTGCCACCACTCTCAATTGGCATGGAAATGAATGGGCGACAACTTGTTTGGCGGCCTGGGCTCAGTGCCACTGCCCCTTAGATTGGCAGCCACTGAATGAGAGGCTGAGCGGTGGGCAGAGTGGGCGTAGTTTAAGTTTGTACGAACAGCGAAAGAGCAACAACAACGAACTTGCTGTTTTGTACTCGTTGTTACTTCAGTCTTTCTTTTGTAGCGTATTTCTTTTGAAGAGTATTCACAAAGTTGCGGCAGGCGAAGTTGTTTGTGTGTTGCTGTTGTTGTTCTGGATGTTTTTGTTGCAGCTCAGCTTGTATCTCGCATGCGTCATGGTTGGACTGACGTGCGTCAGACGTCAAAACACTGAAGAATGTTGAGCAGAGTGAAAAACCACCTCCCAAAGTCTGAAATGAACTGATCAAGAAGAAAAAAGTGGGTGGCAACAACTCTCCGCATTTTTTGAGGAGAAGAAAAAAGTAGTTGATTTTAAAGGAGTCGAACTGTATATAAAGAGAAAGCAGTGAAGACTGCACAGAATGTTACTGTTAGTGTTATTGTTGTTGCTGTTTTTGTTGTTCAGTTATTGAGTTTTCCATGATAAATTGGGTCTAGATGTGTCTACTTGTAAGCAATCTTTTAACAGCTAAAGAATTTGGTTTTGTGTGATAAAGAACTTTGTGTAACAATTCTTTTTTAATTCAGACACATCAATTTTCACTTTCCCATAATCCATTTCCGATCTAAAATTCTACATTTTGATTTAAATTTTATTAATTTTTTACGATTAAATCGAGGCTTATTACATACAATTTTCAATTTTCGCTCTTGAGCTGGCGTTGGATAATTTGTTCTGATTTTATATTTTTCCTTATTATTTTCGATAATAACTCACCCCTAGAAAAAAATTACGTTGTTGTTGTTGCTGTTGAAAACCACTTTAAAGGCAGTTATTATAATTGTAACTTTTTTGCAACAAGCTGTCATTTTAAGTGAATGACGCTTACATACATACAACGACAACGACAACAACCAAATAACAGTATGAACACCAACACAATAACGATTTAAAGCATGGCCGTCCTTAAAGGCTCCTGGGCCTATAGGCCCCAAGATCTTTAATTTATATGCGAATAAAATAACATCTAGAAAACAACATCGTCAAACGTCAAATTCAATTTTAGTGATAAAAACCTCAGATGACATGAGAATTAACGTGAGAAGAGCTATCACGTTTAATATTCATAAAAGAGTTTCGTCATATTCGAGAAATAAATCATAAAATGTCGAAATTGTTAAGGTCGTTTCTCGCTGGGTGTTGGTGTATGCTCTGTGACATGTCACACAAAGGAAAGACTTCGAAGGGATTTAACCGTGCTCGCTCCCGAAGGGATAGCCCGTCCATTCCAGCGCTTAAGACCTGCTAAAACAGCCGTGATTTCAAGAAGCGCCATTGCAAACCAAAAACAACTTCAAGCGTTGGTTGGTTTACTAAAACGGTAACGGTAAAATGGTTTACTAAAAAGTATTTCATTTTATTTCTTTGAAAATGCTTGTTCTATATTTCTATTAAGGCCCAGGCCCTTAACTTGGCAAAGAAGGCGTAGTGCACCAGATCTTCTACGGACGAGTATTTCGTGCCTCTGGTATATCACACATCCTGCTGTACAGCGTAAACGAAATCATGAAGACTCCTTTTAATTTCTTATTCATGTTTTTCACGGTTCATTGTACAAGAATAATTGGCCTCTGGAGCTGACGAAGGAGTTGTTGCGGCACGGACACATTTTCGCATTAGAGACGCTGAACCGAAAGAGTGTCGCTCCGAAAGTGCCGGCTTCCAGGAGGTCCTTCGTCCACGATTCCATCGCAATTCCGATTATAATGAGAAGGTGAACGCCCCAAAACAACACCCACACGTTGGCAGTCAGGCGGTTTTAATTGACATTTGATTAGTTCATCAGAGTACGCCAGGCCCGGTGCCACGAGCAGTGACGTATTTACACGAAATAAAAGGCAAAACAGTCATCACTGTTGCTTTTTTTCCTTATATTTTCGCTTTATTCAAGTTCAAGTTATTTGCAGTACACAAAGAGTTTAAAGCTTCTCAATCGAAACGACTTCAAAGAAATTTCTGTAAGTACGATTTATTTGTTTCGATTTCTTTGTCAGCAAGATTAGTTGTTGTCTTTCAATAAATATTGCAAATATTGAGACGCGGATCAAAAGCGAATGACGTTCATCGGTGAAGTTTTTGCACCAGCCGTAAAATATACCCACTTTCTCTAACAACGAGACATGCCGCACAAACACTTGAACTCACACACATACATGTCCTCACCCTCGGTATATGTATGTACCCTGTCTCTTGCCACGCCCACTGAAACCGCAGAAAAGGCAATGAATCCATTGCCGACGTATTGCTTTGATTGAGTGTAACGAAAAAAGCAAAAGTGTTTGGAAGTGAAGCCATACTTGCGTGCACACACACATACATGCCGCCCTGATAACTGGAAAACCAAAAATAAAGGTCGGAAAACGGGCTGGTTGGGAGGAGGCAGGAATGGGGCGAAGGGTGCGCAATAAAAAACTGTGCGTTCACCAGAACTCGATTCATTCCTCACATGATGTCCATCAAAATGCGCTAAATCAATCCTGGAAACTGGTTCGAGCCCAGAAGGCACTACTCGACTGCTGACGCTTTATAAGATTACCAAAACCGAAGAACTGAACCGTGTCAGCGACGGACCACCCTCGGAAGAAAGGGGCAGGAACGAGGACGTCCGAGCATTTAATGCGTACACTCGTAGAAATGAAGGAACGCACGAAGAACGCACTTCAAAGTGAAACTCTCATTCTCCGTACTCCCTCGTACACCCCCAGAGTCCACCCCTCCCCACACCCCCACACCCCCTCACTTTCATCACCATTATGCTATGCTTTGTCCTGGTCTTCTCCAAAGTCCAAAGCTCGGAGTATCTACCATGGAGAAGACCGAAGCATTCAGTCAAAACACTTGGAAGTGGAGAGAAGAAGGTTTGGTGATTAAGGAAAGAAGGGAAAGGGAGGAAAGGGAAAGAAATGAGGATGAAGGAAAAAGGAAACTGCTGAAGGAACTAATGAAGGAAGAATTAGAAAACCGTCCAAAGTGGGCTACGTCCCAACTCAGGAGGACTCGAAGCCGAAGAAGAAGAGAGAAGCACTCACTCGGTAACGGCCCGAACGACCACCAAATGATAATGGTTAGGGGCGCATTCGTAGCCGTGGGCGTGTCACAAAACAGTAAATCATTTTGAAGTGGGTCGCAGTCCACTAAATAACAACAACTCCAGCAATAACAAAAACTAGAGTACAACAACAGCTGAAGCGTCAGCAGCAAAAATCTAACATTGAAAAACCACGAACAATCAGAGCAATAAAAACAAATTCTACAACGGAAAAATGGGATATGTTTTATTTATACAAAAATACAAATGAATGAGGAATGAAAATGGGGAAGAAGAAGAAGAAGAAGAAAACGTGAAAATTCTCCCCAGGTCCACGAGCTCGCTCGGCCTTTCGAAAAACACTGAACGGCTTTCTAAAGTCGTGTGGCCGGCACGAATTTTGATTGGCCATCTCTCTCTGGCTTCGTCGTTACTTGGCTTACATTGAAATATAATGGACTTTCTCTTGTCTACAAAGCAAAACACAAAAACCACTGACACAGTCTCCTTCAGTATTTTAATAAAACTGATCATCATCTGAGATATTGTATTTGCATTTCTGGCGTCCTTCCGGTCCATATCATTGCATACGTGTTTCCGTCTCTTTCGAAAGTATTTTTTTTGTGCGAATCGCATTCGTCTTGCTCGTCAGAGAACCAAATGGAGAAAAAATCCCATAAATCGTTCGAGTTTGTGTCAAAGCAATCCACCCGCAAAAACGCCTAGAATCCACTTAATTATCATCATTATCATCATTAAGTCAACTCTCAACATAAACTTACAGCAAACACAAACAACGCGTGGATGGAAATCGGACCAATCTGTCGGCCATCGGTCAATCGATCAATCGATCGAAGCCTCTGCTCTCTCTGTCCTTCAGCTGTATTGAGCATAAGGTTCAGACGAGAGTGGAAGGATTGCTAGATGGACAGATGGATCGATGGATGGATGGATGGATGGACTATGTTGAAAAAGTGAAATTGATGGCGATAAATTGAGATAACGTTGAGGAAACAGCTTGAAGGCGAATGCAATTTGCCAAATTGATTGGATGGACTGCCGACTATCAGATCGAAGACAGACAAAGCACAATTGCAGTGAGTGAGGGAGTGAGTGAGTGAGAGCGAGCGAGTACTAGAGAGAACAAGAGTCCATTCTGACTGGCTCGATCAATGTGTCGTCTGCTGATTTAGCTTCGAGATTGACTGACTTATTGACTGAACAACGGAGTAATCCTCGTTACTCGGCTTGCGCAAAACCTTTCGGACCGAAGAGTTAATGATAGAGTTGCCAACGCGTCCTTAAACACTGATCTGTTTTACGAATAATGTTGTTATAATTTAGAGCAAGGTAAACACAAGCTCAATGAAAAATGCGCACGCTTAAAAAAAAGTATAAACATTTAAAGAAGAAATCATTTCGGGACTTCGTAGTACACAATAAAACTACTACAAAGGCTTAAATTGATTACTGAGTAACTTTTGATTGATTACGAGTATATAATGAGAATAAATAAAAGAAAAAAAAAATATTATATTATATTATATTTAGATAAATACAATATATCTCAATATATTGTATTTACGAGTGCATACTCCTATAGTGAAAATATAATCAAAAACAAGGAAGAAAAATAAGCAATTTTTTTGGGAGCCATTGAACAACCTTACTTTAGACACCTTCATCGTTTGTCAGCATTTAGCTTAGTTTCTAAGAGTATCTTTATATCCTTAATAACACACCATTTTGTGTTAAACCTGCAACATGTTCAACACCTTGTACCCGAAGTGTTTTTTATTCAATACCATTATCAGTATCATATCCACGGGCGTATATAAGAAAGCGGTTTTTCGGGGTTACATTTTTATTGCATTATGTCCATTCCCATTCCCGGATATAATCAAGCAAACTCAAACACTCTCAAAAGGAGTGTTGGATTCGAAATCCTGAAGAATTCGCAGCAGAATTTTGAAATTAATTGAATTCATTAAGTTTATATTTTAACAATATTTTCTACAGTATTATATTTACCGGGAAATATTTTACGCTATTATTTTGTGATACCAAACCTTCACAAACCAAGTCTAACGAGAGAAGACACGAATTCTTCCCAGAAATAAAATTAAAATTGCCGCCGCAGAACAAACACCACAAATACTACTTATTCGTATATTACGCCTTTATTCTTATAATACATTATTCCTATATATACAGTTGTCTTAGCTGACTTAGTATAAAAGCATTTATTAACGTAAGTCATTATAGAAAAGTTATTATAAAGACGTCTGCGAATTGTGTACTCTTTAGAAATCATTGGCAACTCTAGAGAGAGAGAGAGAGAGCGAGAGAGAGCTTGCAGGTTGCAGAATCAGTCGTTAGCACGGCAAAATTACTGAAGGTGCATTTACATGCGCATAAAAGTACCCTCAAGCGTCATCATTTATTGTTGCTTTTGTTGAAGGAAAGACGAGAGAAGTGTTCATTTTTGTGGAGGAACAACAACAAAATGTGCACTTCTATTCCCTTTGATTGGGATTATCTTTATTACGAGTATTATCATGTAACCAGCATCATCGTAGAGACTTTTCGGTACCAGAAAATCAGCGACATCAGACCCAGGGCACACCGCGCCCCAAGTGTGGACACGTACATGCGTACGCACAGGTTAGATATTGACGTTTGAAGGGTTGAGTGACGCGTCAAGTCGCCGGTAATTGACTCGATGCGTCGGCTGCAGGAAAGAACCTGTCCAGTCGTTGTTGATGCAACAATCTTTGATGAAAGAGTACAGAACAAATAACGATGATGAGGATGCTAATAATAAAGACGACTCTGATGAGATTAATGTTCATGATCATGATGTTAATGATGGCGATGCAGATGCAGATGAAGGTGAAGGTGAAGGTGAAGCAGAGATCAATGGAACCTGAAAGACGTAACAGACCAACCGGGCGAAATGCCGCCAGACTTGGCAGCTTGCTTATTGTTGTTGTCTTTCGCTCTTCGGTTGGCTGATTTGCGGTGACCGACTGGATGGATGCGCGTGCGTCTCGCGCTGCCCAACCCGGTGTTTAAGTTTAAGAAGGTGCCAACATGCGCTCTTTGTGTGAATTACACCCTTTTCATTGAACTTAATTATTGTAATTTATTATTTGATATATTTTCATGAGGTTTCCGCAAAGCGACTCAATGCAGGGCAGCGCAGCGCTGCGCAGCGCACCGCCTCGACGGGCCGAGGCAGTCGCATTGACGAACTGTCTGGTGCTGCGAGTGCACGGCTGGAGGTGCGGCATGGTATTCGATGGCACTGAGCAAATCGCGGTAGCACCATCACCAGCACCAGAAGGACAGGAGGACGCAGCCACATGTTCGGTGTCTGTTGATCTGTCTGTCTGACGGCGTCGTCGGCATTGATCTCGTGCTCTCCCCGAGGGGATAATCAATGATGAGTTTTCAATATAATTGCGCAATGAGGCGTTGGCGCTACTGCATGTTGATGGGGTTTATTTCGGGACATTTTGTTTGTTTTCGGACACCAGCAATAGCAACAACAGCAACAACAACAACAACAACAACAACAGCAGCAGCAGGAATAAAACCATCAAACGACGCAACATTTAAATTAAGTGTTTAAGTGTTTAATAATACAAAAGCGTCAAGTGGGCGTTTATTATAAACAATTTACTAAATTTAGATTGATAAAATTTACATAAAATTCACTTGAGTGTAAATGGGCCAAGGTTGTTATCATCAAAGTATGCTGAAGTTAATAAGATTTGGTGAAATTCGGAATCGGAAAGTGCCCGATTTTGGAAAATTGCATCAAAATTCAGATTAATTTAAAATAATTGAAGTTTAAAAAGTGTTTGAAATTCATTCGGTTTATTTTATTTTGAAAGAATTTTGGGTTCTTCTTCTGTGTTTTCAACAAGAAGTGACATTTTAGATTAAAGAAGGAAATTTTTTTGAAACTTATAAACTCTTGAATTGAAAACTAAATGCGGTTAAGTAAAATTTTTAATGTCAACTAATTAATCTTACCAATTATTAATTTTATTTTTATATTATAATATTTTATAATATAAATATACGTAAAACCAATTATTTATTTTTTTGGAACCGAAAATATGAATGATTAACTAATTTCTTTAACCATATACTCTTTACAATACTCTGTACAAATTTTAAAAAAATTGCTCTCGATTTTGCTGGAATCGATGCATGAAACATGGACGCAGGCAGGTGAAGTGCCCCGAAAGGAGAAAAGGGCTGACAATTTTAAGCAAAGTATTTTATGTTTGGAATTAATATATAATATATTCTAGGTTAATATACAATTTATTTAATATACTATATCAGTATGTAATTTATTTAGTAAAGATTTATATTCGTCCTTTGGTTCTTTTTAAATTTTGGTTATTTAAATTATTTTAATGTTTAAAATAAAATGTTTAAATTATTTAAGTTATAAAAATATTTAACTTATTTAAATTTTAAAAAAATCTGTCTGCATTTAAAATATTCTGCAAAGAAAAATGTTAAAATTCGTTTGCCTGAATTAATTGTGAAATAAGTAATCATTGAAATTATCGGCTTTCAATTCTTAAGCCAACAATTAAACAATCAATAGGCCAGCCCAGCGCCAACGACATCGCCCCACCCCGCCCCTCGCGCCGACATCGTGCTCCACCCAGTTGGAACTGCTCCAAACACAAAACCAGTTTCCTTCTTCACTCTCTCTCCCTCTCGCACGATGGGCTGTGGAACTCATCACCTGAGTAGTGCAGCCAACCAACCTCTGCACCTCCCCCTTCCCGCCCCAAACGGCTTCCATTGAGCACGGGCGCTCCTTGCCCTCTTCTACGACCAACACTCCCCTTTCGTCGGTGCAGTCCTGCTGTGCGGTACATCTGCGGCTGTAATTGTGTAATTGGAAATAATTACAAACTACGTTCGGCTGGCAATAATTAATTGAATTAAGCTCCGGCGAGTTTTTCTGAATAAATTGACTGGAAACAAGAAAATCCGCTCAATCAAACCGAAACCGAAGAGATCCAATCAGAGGAAAGCACCACGGGCAGGGGTGAACGGCGAGGAGATAACGCAGAAGAAAGATCTGGAAGTTGTTAAGCGGCAGTTTGGAATATCGACGAGTTTTCGCAAGATTTGTTTGTTGGCGAAAATCCGTGCAATTCCATCCATCCGCGCCTTGGTTGCGCTTCCTCGCAATTTCTGATTGCGTAAACGAATCACGGTTGGTTGGCCAAATCCTGTGTGTAATATTCTTGTTATGTATTTACAATTTCCGAAGGGCTGTAGTACAAACAATCCTGGTTTTTCTTTCTTTCAATTGAAGTCCGCCGATAACCTGTAATGCCTTTTATACGATATATTTGAATTTTACTGATTATAATGATCAGTTTGTTGATGACCTGATTGTGAGCATGTTTTTCGATCATTCAGTGATCGCGATTGGTCAAAGTGTTTGTCTGGGAAACTCTTTTGTCGATGATCACGTCCTTTCTAGGTCTCCAAAGCTCTGTTAATACTAGTTCTTTTCTGCCACCGTCTCCAGCGCTCTAAACCGATGGTTCACTTTGTCGTCCTTCATCTAGAACTGGCTGTGGCTATTCCTCGATTGTCTGACCCATTGCGTTGACCGTCGACCGTCCTGTGTGCAGTTCCACGAAGTGCACTCAGTGCGACCCAAGACCAAATCGTAAAGAGAAACGTCATTTCTGGATTTTTCGATTTTTTGCAGATTTCTCTCTTTTTTTTTGCTTTTTGCTTGATTGACTTGAATATTTTCAGTTTTGTTGTTGGCTGTTCCTCTTTCACGGAGTGTCTTTAAAACAACTTGCTGCCGTCAGTTTTATTGTTATGGCTGTCACTGTTGTTGTTGTTGTTGTTGTTGTTGTTGTTCTCTGCAAAGTCGGTGCACAATTAATTTCGATGCCGAACGAGGAATTTCTGCATCGTTCGTGAGCGAAAACCTGTAATTATTCTTCGATACGAATCGGAAAGACACAAAATTTATTATAGCGAATTAATAACTTGTGTTTTTGTGGAGATACTCCGAAAAGAGCATGTGAATTTATTCATGTATGTATATGCATTTGTGTGTATGGGATATAGTATATAAGCGGGGCGTATGGTGCGAGTATGTTACTTTTTTAGTAAAAAATAGTTTCCTGGTGTCGGTGATAAAATCTTGGAATTATTCCTGAAGAAATATGAATATATATCTTTTATCTTTAATTGGGCGAACTGCTTTATCGTATTGATTTCACTTCAATGACCTTCGGGCAACCTTCAACGACACACGCTTTTAAATTTACGCCGAAAACCTATGCTTAAAAACTACACACTTTCGGTTGAGTTTTTCAACCATAAAAGTTGCAGAAGTGTGTTGTCGCCTTTTATCCTATTTTTTCAAATTCAAGGCCGTACAATTTTCACATTTTTCACTCTCTTTCTCTCTATCTATCTGCTCTCAGTCTTTTGAATTCGCTTTAATTATTACATACAATTGTATATACACTTTCTACGATAAATAAATTTCATTTTCTACAACTTTTGTCATTTGAAAAAATGTGGATAATTTCAGTTGGCCCATTTTTAAGTTTAATTTTACTGTTACCAAAAATTTTGTTGTTAACATTTTAAGTATTAACGCATCAATAATAATAAAAATGATGTAAACATTTTTGTCACTTCAGCAGAAACAAACTGAAAAATGTACCCACAAAATGCTATGAAATGAACGTCAAAAAAGCACGAAATTCTGTCTATGAAGGACAAAATAAAGTTGCGCGTAAAAAGAAAAACATAAAAACGAATAAACAAAACCACTGCAAACGTATTCAAAGGCTCGAGCAGCTTTATTGGTTTAAACGCAAAAAAGGCGTGGCAATTGATGAAATTGCTGTGGAGACGATTTGAACGGTCTTCAACGAATGGAGAGCGTCTTTGATGTGGTGACAACAACAACAACAACAACAACAACAACAACAACAAGTTGCCGCAAACAACAATGACAAAATGAAGTTGACGACTTCTGTACAATAAAAAGAAGGCAGTAAAAACAGCGAAAACGATAACAAAGATAACAAAGAATATTCTCCAGAAGTGTGAGCCTTCCCACCGACCCTCGACCCCCGCACCACACCACCTGGCCCGTGAAGACACAATGTTGTTCTTGTAATGATGTTTGCTAGAATAAATATATTCAGAGATTGTTTCGAGCATCGTTGTTGGTGAAGTTGTTGTTGTTATGCTTTCTTTCTCGTCTTCCTCTTCTTCTCTGCTGCTTTTACTACTGCTGGTGTTGGTTTCAATTAATTTTTAGTGTCCTCAGCCAGTAAAACTGCAAACGAAAAAAGCTGACAACTCAACGAAATCACTTCAAACGTCTTCATTCTGAGCAATTCCTCCACCACACCCCGCCCCCTTCCACCCGCCGTCGCGCCCACCAGTGACATTTGGCAAATGTTACGCCGCGGTCGGTCGCCGCGAACGTAATAACTCTGTGTGCAATCGTTGGTCAATAAAAGTGTCGCGTTCCGACAGACTTCGTTAAGAATGAATGGCCTCAGCCGTCCGCCCCCGTCGGCGTCGAAGGTTTTGACATTTATTCTGACAGCTCTGTCAGCAGACGGCGTGAGACGAAGCCACAGAGGAATGACTTTTTTTATGAGTTCTTAGATTTATTGAGCTTCACAAATTGATTGGCGGACAAATCGATAGTGTTTGCATTTGTACTTAGCTTGTTCCTCTTCTTCTTCTCCTTCTACTCTGTCCGTTCTTCTTCTTCTTCGTATTATTTTTGTCGGAAACATTGCTTTTTGGTTTTCTGAGATTTTTTCCTTCTAAACTTTTTCATTGCAACTTTTAATCGCATGCAATAAGTCAGTTTTTTACCTTAAATTCTTCTTTACTGCTAATTTCTTAACAAGTTAATTAACACTTCTAATTATTGTATTTAATACAGATTACGACGTCATTAATCATTTATTGAGTGAATACATTAATTGTAGAATTAATTAATTGGTGTGAGCATGTGAATAATTAAAGGCGAATTGATAAATTATTGACGACAGGATCGGACATTCTTTACAATAATATTTACAACTATCGATCAAAAACAACAAACATTTTCGGAATTTTTTCAATTTACAACCATTTTGAAGAGTTTCTTATCATAATTCGTCCTCCTTATCAAGTCCTCTGGAAAAAAGGCACATACACGGTTATCATCGCGTCTAATCATAGAAACTTTTGCAGTAAGTTGGCGTTTTTGCACCACAAAGAAACATTTTAGATGGCGATTGTTCTTCATCAGTTTCTTTCTGCAAGCGTGAAGATTATCGCATTTCAACGGATTTTTTCCTTCTTTCAAAACTGTATGAAACGTTCCGGTGCCGAGACACCTTGACCTACAATTCGCGCTCTGTATCTCTCAGTTTCTCTTTCAGTTTTTATGTTTATGCGGAAAACTCTTCAGTTTATGCGAATTGCGCGAACAAACCATCGGAGCTCAAAATGGCGATCGTTTTGGGATCGTTTGGTGTCGAAGGGTCGCAATGGTCGCATCCGCCGTAGAAAATCTGTGAAGTGACCATCCAAACCGCAAATTCAGGGCAAAAACAGTTGAGTCCAAATTTTATTGCCAAACTTTTGTTCTGCATTTGTTAAGGTTTGGTTGCAAAAGCAGCGCTGGATGAAGGTTTGTGGAAAGACTTTTGCATCGCATACCTTCTTGGATTAACCACCAATTTGCCCACTCACTCTCTCTCTCCCTCTCTATGTATATGTATATGTATGTATTTCTCTATTTCTCTTTATCTCTCTCAAAAAGTGAAGGGCGATCGTACATACTCGTAGAATTGACCAAACTTATTTTCTGTCGGTAATTTTCAATTTTATGTAAACTTTTCCACGTGCCGGCTAGACCGTTATGCTATATAGTATATATCAAAGGCCAAGTTTATGGTTTTTTGTGGCTCTTTTGAGGGTTTTCTGTTTGTTTTTTTTTTTTGTATTATTTTCTTTGTTAAACATTTTCCGAAGCTTCAATGGAAAGTTTCAACAAATTCCACACAGCGGAACGTTACCAGCGAAAAGAAGAAGAAGAGCAGGAAGAAGATGAATAAAGGATGACAACAACGTCTTATTTGTTACGGTCGCTGCTAAAAGATTTTGCCATTTTGTTATGCAAAAATTGTTAAATCCACAACGAGCCATAAAAGTCAACAGAGCAAGCGAGAGAGGGAGAGAGGAGAAAAAGGAAAAACCAGAATCCAACCACTACCACACTACAACAATAGCCGTAGAAGCAGCAGCAACAACAAAGACCACAAAACAGTCTTAGTATTCGTTCAGACGGACAGGCCAAGAGACAGACAGCCAGACAGACAGACCGACAGACCGACAGACCGACAGACATTCAGCAAGAGAGAATCTCAACGAGTCGGACAAAGCGAAGCGCGAGTCGCGGCGCTTTAGCCCATGGTACGTGGTCCGTGGTACCATGGAACCAACCACAAAAACTTT
This sequence comes from Conops quadrifasciatus, assembly GCA_949752815.1. Taxonomy (NCBI): domain Eukaryota; kingdom Metazoa; phylum Arthropoda; class Insecta; order Diptera; family Conopidae; genus Conops; species Conops quadrifasciatus. The sequence continues at coordinate 33,144,455 of OX457081.1, read as the reverse complement.
CTTGACGGCATTTGCGTTATAACTTTTTCATAAAATTGCTGTTGAGTGTCCATTGTTTCTTTGTAATCTCTTGGACTTTCGTCTTTTCGCGTTGTTGTTGTTGTTTATTACCACCTCGCCTTGTCTTCTTTGAATCTCTCCACAAAATAAAATCTTCAAGATACCGAACGACGTTAACGATTTTATGGGTACGACCCATTACTTTTCGCAGTCTCTGCAAAACTCTACGCTACTCCCGCACCCCACCCCTCTCCCCTCGCACTCTCTCCCTCCCTCCCTCCCACCGCCCACACTTTTCACTTTATTGAAAATTTATTTAATAAGAATTTTCATGATGTCTGTCTTTCTGTGTGTGTCGCTGCATTTTACAATACCATTTTTACACTTCTTCAAACTCTATCTCTCTCTTTCCCTCCGTCTTGGAATCTTTATCTCCCCCTCCCCTCCCCTCCCCCTCAACCATCTTAAAACCTCTTGCGTTTGTCCGGAGAATTATTAAAAATTTTATTCGGATAATTTGTAAATTATTTCTGCGGGTGGCACGACAAACCGCCTCCAATGGTTTCGATTTGCTTTCGGGCATCGTCTCCAAGGAAACGTGTATCGTTGTTGTTGTTGTTTGCTGATCCTACGACACGTACAAACGCCGTTTGGGTACATTTCGTCAAACCAAAGAAATCGGAAAATGTTTTTTTCTTAAATATTGCGGGCTTTTGCTGTGGGTTTGGTTGTTGTTGTTGTTGTTGTTGTTCTGGCGGTGTTCGGTCATTACGTTGGTGTGGCGAGATTAGTGCACCAATCAAGATATCAGCATGGGTACAGTTCAACAATCTCGGTTGTACGAGATTGATCACCGTCAACATCGACCAAGTGTCGGAAATATATATCACGAGAGTACCTGAACGATTTGAACTTGGTTTAGAAAGATTTATTACATCCAGAACTTTAGAAGCTAAATGGGTTTCATATGAAACGTTTCAAGCATCCTGAGAAACAGAGAAATCCTTTCGCAAATACTTTCGAGATAAAGCAAAGAGAAACGCCATAATTCAATTTCGGTTTCTCGGTCGATCTTGGGCTTCACATAAAGGTTAAATCAGAAGTTAAGTGAGAGTCTTTAATCCTCAATCTTTTCGCGATCTTTTCAACAGAAATATTCTTTCTAGGAACCTTGTCTTTACTTCGATTTCTGTTGAATTTTTTGAAAATTTTTGTGACTGAAGGTTTTTCCTGTTACTAAACATTCCAATATTGATCACTCCCTTTTCCATGAAAGTAAGATTCTCGATCATTGAATTTTTGGGTTCTTCTGGTCTAAACTTTCATTAAAAAGTCATTAAGAGAAATGAATGTCGAGCATGAATATTTCAGTGATCATCAAACAGCTGAACTCAGAAGGTCGGGAAAGATGGAGAAGGAAAGAAGGGAAAGGAGGATGGAGGGAAGATGGTCGTTCATTCGGTATCAAGAGATCGCTTTAAAAGGAAAGTCCAAAAAAGGAAGGCGAACAGCAACAAAAAAAGAGCAACACCTTTAAAATGTAGAGCACCTTGAAAAAATTGGGAGCACCTGAAATTATGGGTATATTAGAGGGCGCCCCACCTTGCCTGATGTATGTATGTACAGAAAAGACAGAAAAGACGAACCTCTGCGATTTCATTCTTACTGTTGTGTTTATTTTTAATTATAATTTCGAGTATAATTATTAGGCCTCCATTTATCACTTTTTAAGCGACTCGTACGTCGCAGGACTCAGGAAACGTCCCGCACTCGTGCCCACTCGTACGCAAAGCATGCTTTACGTCCTGACACATTACATTCTTCGACACCCGGCAGAGGTTCCTTCTGGCACAATCATCCTTTCCAAAGGACTTGCCTCTGCTCGGCTTGGCGACGGTGAATAATTGAAAGGAACACGTTGTCGAACATGAAGTGTTCATCTGCTGGCGGTCCCCTGAGAAGGGGGATGTCTGCGGAGGGAGTGCATCGAAACCGCTCAACCTGCATCCTTTGGTCAATTAGTTCGAACAAGAAACTAACAGATAAACAAACACCGGCTTCCAGCTCGAGACATTCGCAATCATCCGGGTACAGGACGACTTTTCCATTTCAAAAAACAGGCATCGCCTGCAAGAAGTAGAAGAGCAAGGAGCGGAGCAAGAACTCCGGATTACGGTCCAGAATGTGGCTGCTGTTTGCTTTCGGGCTGCACTTGCCGTAGATGAAAGACATTACATACGATGTACTGAAGGTAATCGGTAATCGGTAATCATATTAGCTAGCCATCCATTAATCGATGTCTATGAAAACGATGTCTTATGAAAATATTTGTTAAACGTTAACATTTATTGTGATAATCATTATAGCCATAGCAGGATCGTTGATATTCGCGACCGTACTATTCATAACGCTATAAAATATTTGCCGAACGCAATACTCGCCTCTCATCATCATCATCAGCGACATCTTTAACGGATTATTGGTGATGATCAGCATTATGCTCATCCTCATCATTATGCTCATCGCCATCGTCATCATCATCAACATGATCTTCCTCGAAAGATCAAAAAAGTTGTAAAAATGTTTGCCAAACGCAAAACAATTCTCGTCTGCGCTTTGATGTTGCTGCCAACCTTTTTCGTTGTTGTTGTTGCGAACTGCAGGAACTACCTTCACTCTATTGCGTCCGTTTGACGGTAACCCGTAATTATTTCTCGTTCTTGAGATCATTCCTTTTTTGTTGTTCGTCTTTGGCTTTGGCCACTTTTGGCTCTTCCTCACTTGCCTTCGGAGCTCACCTGTTGTGTGTGCGAGTGTGTATGAGTGTGTATGTATGTGTGTCCGTGTGTCAGTCAAATTTGTATGAAAATGTATTGTTATATGTACTTTTTCTTGTTGTTTGTGTGAACTTCTTCTCACTCAGTCGGCGGTATGCTCTGCGGCATCGCCAGAGTCCGAGCGGCGGAAGCCACCGACACCGACACCGACACCGAGGAATAAGGCCGGAGCGCTCGAGGATCATTTGGTTCTGTTTCTGTGATAATCACAGCCACTGATCTTGGTTCCGTATTGAGATCAAGGCTACAGCAACAGCAACAGCAACAGTCACAGCAACAACTATGTTAGAGCAGCAGCAACACTAACTAACAGCAACAATGAACACGACACTACTGCCTTCGGGAACAATAGCGTCAGCGTCAAAGATGACCGCACTGGAGGCAACGCCGCCATTCGCAGCGAGCAGCCTGAAGCCTGGGAGAGAGAGGTCGAGACACACGAAATTAGTGGCGATAAGTCCTCGCGTTTGTTTCTGTAATTCGGCATAATGTTAATGGATGGAACTCAACACGACGATTCTGGTGACGTCTTCCTGACATTTTTGCAACTTTCTAAAATAAAATGTCATTCATTCTATTGATTTAATTAACGATCGTCATCTCAGGAATGAAATGATGTCACGTGGAAAGGAAGTCCCAAAGAAATATGGTAAAAGAGAGAGAGAGAGAGAGAAGGAGGCTGCTGTTTATGTGTCAGTCTTGCCCTCAAGCAACTTGTCACCCATCGGGGACTTGAGTAACTTGTTTTTTTTTTTAAAATGACCTTCTCTTCTTTTCCTTTCAACTAATATTAATAAGATATTATTGTTGCTGCTTGTTATTATTCTTCTCGCATCTCCCACTACCTCCTTTCCCCTTCCCGCCTGCCTTCCATCCCAGAACTAGAGACTCCCAAAATCTGAAGCAAGATCCTTTGTTGGTGGGTCGCATGAAGCGTGGAAATGGGAACCCACGCCCTCGTCTGTGCGCGTGTGTGTTTGTCTCTCTTATTGTCCGAACGAACGGAACTGTTTATTCATCTTTCGTTACAGTTTCATTCGGTGATCTCGTGAACAAAAGCGAACGCTGTTCGCGCCAACAGAGCGAAGGCAGAATAAACTCAGAGGCAGCGTGTCGGCTTCCTTTGTGTTCGGCCGACAACCGATTTTCTATTTCTTCTGCCTCTTAATTTCTTCTTAATTTCATTTCCATTCTTCGCTAATTATGTGAGCTCGCTCGCTGCGCCGGCGCCGGCGCCAATCCCGGTCACTCCCGCTGCCGCTCCTGCTGCTCGCGTAGTTGTCGGTCGCCCTGACCTTGTTGTTGTTGTTGTTGTTGCGCTCGTAGTACACGTATTTAATCGATTTGATTCGGGCAATCTTTTAATTGACTTTGAATCAATTATTTCGAATAAACACAGCAACAACAACCAGAAGAAAAATGGAAGAGTGACAGGTTTTGATTTTCAACCAAAAAAATCAAAGCACAGAAACTAATTCTAAGATCATTAAACGAAAAAAGGCCATTTTGTATTAACATATTCTCACACAAGTAGAGACGGGCCGACCGGAGGGCCGACCGACGGGCGGGCGGTGGAAGAGACGGTCGGACAGTTAAACGAAACGGGGCCCGGGTTGATGGCCCGCATTAGAGGTTGGTTGACGTTGACTCTGGACGCCTAAGTCTCTCTGCTGTTGCTGACTTTTAGACATGTTTAAAAGCTGCCTAAACTCTGGCAGCATGCAATTAATTCCGAATGAGACTTTGCACCTCAAGCCAAAGAGACTGACTAAAACCTCGAGTAAATGAGTTTTGCATTACTCGTGGCTGTTGTTGTTGGTGGCGCGTCTTAACCTAGTTGCCTACTTTGAGGTTAACGTGAACCTGGTCCGGTATCGCGCGGTAGACCGAAGTCAAAGTCAGTGGAGCCACTATTTCCAAGTCTTTAGTGTCTGTGTGAGTGGGTGCGTGTGTGTCTGTGTGTCTGTGTGTCTGTATATTGCATACTGACCAGCCCTCACCAACAGGCCATCAGCACACTCTTCATCATCATCATCGTCGTCGCCATTTTCATGAACGCCCTCGCTATTACCTTCGTTAGGTATCGAATGCCGCTACTTTCATCATTATTATCGCCAACATCGTCATCAGTACCATCCCCACCATTATCGACTGCATTCTCGTCAGCGGTCTCACTGCTATGACGGTTTTCGAAAGGTTCGTGAAAGCATTCAGAAGAATTTACAGACGAAGGTATTACCTTTAGCGAATAACAACAACAACAACAACAACAACAACAACAACAGCGTTGGCCATCCATTTCATGTACAAAAGTTTTCAGCGTTCGCTTCGTAGGCGCAGCTCGTAAAAGTCTAGACGCGATTGTATCACGATTTCTATCGCGATTTTTTCTCGTGGCTTTTTTTGGGTTTTTGTGCATACCAAAGACAACGGCCGACAGCCGACAGCCGACAGCCGACAGCCACCACCAACCAAGCAACCAACCAGCAACAACCAACACCATTCTCCAAATCGGCAAATCAGCAAATCGGCAAACCGACCAGCGACCGACGCGTCGCGACGTCGAAATGAACAAAACCTTCAGGAATAAGAATTCTCAGGAAAAAAGCAGCAAATATTTTTTATACTTTTAATATATCAAAGCAAGGAAAATATTAATTTTTTATATTATCATTTTCGTGATATTTCTCTCTCTCTTTTGATTTTGTCTTCGATTTGATTTAATTTTTGCCGGCGATCGTAGCCGCCAGTATGGTCTAAACGATATTAAGTTTTGATGATAACCGATGGGTAGGTTCCTTCCCACCAACCGACAGTCCTTTCTTTCCTCGCATCGATCGCATGATCTGATTTTTAATAAGTTTAAAAATCGTTCTCGTCATCGGTACATGATTTGAAAAGGATAAAAGGAAAACGAAAAGATGGAAGAAGCTACATTTGAAAAGGCCTCAGCAAAAAAAAAAAAAAAAACAAAACCATAAGATAGGAGAAAGGAGCAAAGAGAGCTTCCGTTAATGCTTGTATTATAAAAAACTTATTAACTTAATCATAAACTCTTTGGAATGAATATTATCACAAGGTGATCTCGTCATAATTTAATAATCTTAGGAACAATCTCAAAAACAATCTTCGACAATCTTAAGAGGTATCTATATAAGAATATTGATACTTAAGAAATCCACAAATAAATTACTACGAACCAGGACAAAAATCAATCAAAGAAAAGAAACAATCCACCAACAAAATGAAAGAGGTCCGTGTTATTTTTATGCTTGGAACCATTTTTTTAATTTCATTGCTGACCTCAGTGTTATACTCGTAATCGTAAAACATTTATAGTTTAGAAAGGTAGCAAATATTCGAAAATTAGAAGGAGATCATTAAAAAAGTATGCCGTAAAGAATTCTAATAGAAACTACGATAGTTTTCAGGAAGCAACGCGATGATGTCTTTTCCTTTACCATAAATTGATCCTCAAGCTTTACCACCGCAACAATTAAGACACAATTTTTAATTATGAAATAATGATGGCCGAAAACACAACCAATGTAACTAACTCGTAACAAGATCGTTTACCGTAAAAATCGTTCGGGCACAATTTTAAAATTCAAAGATATATTTGATTCGTTTGATTTGATTTGATTTGATATTTGGTAATTCATTTGATACATTTGATTAATCGCGGCAATCGCATTAGAGCCCGCCCCAGACAGGACAATTGTGCGTTTTATTGTAATTTACGCTCCACTCTTTGTTTCTTTCTTCAAACGTCAGTTTTGTTTGGCTATCCTTATGTTAGAACGTCCTCGAATCTATGTAGGTAACAAATGTATTCATTGAACTTATTTATGATCGGAGACTAAAGGTGTTAAAGATAACCAATTGATCTTCGGAAGGTCTTGGTTAAAGACATCATCAAAACTATACCGATAAACAAATTGCTAAAATATGCTTTTAAAAATCACTTTACTTTACGTTTAATAATTTTATTTCTTTTCTTTCCATCTAAGAAAAATGGATGCAGCTAAGATCCATTCTAGCTTCGGGACGTACGAGAATTTGTATTTTGGCAAAAATATCTTTTTAATTACACTGAAAATAAGTTAACTGTCAAAGGATAATATAATATATTACGATTAAGTTGTTTGCTTTATGCACTGCAAACGCATTGAGCTCTATTAATTATCAATCATCGAATCAATCGATATTAGTTTGGGTTGTACATTTTGATAAACGATATGCATACATACATGAATAATATGGTGACTAACGAAAGGAAGCAAAAAAGAAACCATCACAAACGAGTAAATAATTGAAGAAAACACACCTTCTTTCGGCCAATCCAGCTACCGGCTTGACTTGGTTTAGGCTGGTTGCCTTTGGCTGGGCTCGGTCTGGTGTGGCTTTTTGCGGCTGGGCCGGGTCGGTTTGATTGAAGCAGCTGCGAAAGGGTAATTAATAAATTCGAAATGGAACAGATGACACACGACATTCGGGCTCGAGCGAACCGCGACAGCTACAAATTTTTATTATTATATTGACAAATTAATTGTCACCTTTTAACAAAATGTGGGTGCTGTTGTGGGTTTAGCGATGAGTATGACGATTACGATAATAGTTGCTAGTTGGTAGATCATAGCGGTGATGGTGGTGGTGTCGATGACGTATTTTATTATTATTGACGATATATTTGTTTGTGTTGTTTCGAAAAACGAAAAAGTCTTTCAGAAAGAGAGAAGGAGAGTCTTTTGTTCGCAAACTGTTTACTACGTATAAGTCAATATATCAACAAGGACAACGGCAATAACACAACAAGGACAATAACAATAAGGTTAGAAGACCATCGTTTATTGCTTTCAGCTTGAAGAATCTTAATTATGTTTAATGTATGCTTCACTGTATTTCTTTAAGTGTTGTTGCTGTTTCTATGGTTGATGATTTTGTTGGCAGTAACGTCACCACAATTGTTGTTTTCATTGTACTCTTATTCAAACATTTTAATTTAAACATCAAGACTCTAAAGGATCACGCAAAATATAGCTCAACGCTTTCGAAAGTTTAAGTGTTCGATTCAATTAGTTTAACCCTGTTACGAGAACAGTTGTGCTTCTCGGCCTCAGAGAGATCACCATTAAAATGATTCCATTCATCCCGTTTCAGTTATCAAAAATTTATGATAAAAATTTATGGAAAAGGGATATCCCGCATTTTTTAACAATTTTATTTTGTAAAAAAGATTGCATTGTTTTTGTATAGTATATATTTTCCCATCCAAGCTTGTTAAAAATGCACCTAAGTCTTGTTAAACACTGTCACCAGTTTCCGGTGTTAAGTTTAGACCGCCGCAGAGGTCTAATCGGACCCACTTACTTGCTCCTTACTTTGTCCTTTTTACACCAAAGAATCCATTGTGGTTATGTCTGCCATACTCCGCCCCTCCGTCAACAGCCACCCTCACTTCACTTCACTTCGAGAGTTTTTCACGTTCTGGCTCGTTAACTGCGAGTATATTCGTCCGTAGGATCATTAGCTGCACCTCTGGAACGCTATGATGACCTTCAGACTTGATAAATTTCTATCCATAAAGTCTTAAGACGTTGACGAGCAAGTTAGTGGTTAGTGCTAGCTTGCGGTTTACGGTTTATGGTTCAGGGTACATTGTCGTCCGTACAGACGTAACCAACAGTAGCTGCTGCTTGTCGCTTCGGTTGGAAACATTTCATTTGCGACGGTCGTAATAGAGGTAGGCGGTAAAGGTGATGGCGACGCCGATTACGATGGTGGCAATGGTGGCGATGGCGCCCATGTCTTCTTCCCAACAAAACTAACTGTGAATGGTTTTCCCGTACGGTTGATTGTCTAACCTTCCGTGTCTCTGTCACTCTATCACTCCATCGGTCTATCTGTCTATCTGTCTATCTGTCATTCTACCATTTCATAGTTCTATCGGCCTGTCCATCAGTGATATGGCAGAGTGTCGCGAGCCATTGATTTAATGCAGTCATTAATTTCGTATTAACGAGGTGTGTGGAATGAAATTACCCGTACCTTCGCAGAGGAGCGTTCAAAGTGGCCGCTTGTGGCCGTTAGGCTTTTGTGTCTGTGCTTTCGACATCGTACGAGTTACTGTTACTGAAAGTTACAACTGAATTATTAATTTTGCTTTGCGTACACCGAGAGGCAAAGAGTACTGAAGAGCTCGGCACTAAACGATTTTCTACTATTGATTATGGACGTTCTCCCTTAATGGGTCCATGAATTTCGAGAAGGCTTTGGCTACTGTTAGAATGAACATATGTACTTTCATATCTCTTAAGGATTCGTATCCGATTTCCATCAATTAGTGGTAATCGATTTTATTGAAAGTAAAAGTAATCAAGCAAACAAAAGATGGTATAAGTCCTTTAGCTATTCGTCTCTGTAGAGTAGAGAAGGACAAAATAAAAACTTTAAATCAAAACTAATTTCAAATTCCTGAAATTGTGCAAATAATCAAACATAGTTAAACATTTATTCGTACGCTTAAGAGCAGATTTCGACTAGTTGACCACCGTCATCTCTCTCTATAAATAAATGTATCCTAAAAACAGGGAGAAGTGACATATGAAAGTACATGGAACCACTTTGAACAACAAAATCGAATATCACAGAAAATTCGCTCAATCGGTTTTCGCTCATTGGCGCTTACTCACTCTTTTACAACTAATTAACTAAGTCATCACTGTAAGCTCAGTCGCATTACTCTTTGCGTTAACGCATTAACGCATGATGGGTTTCTCTTCGGGTTGCTCTCTGGATAGTCCACTAGATTACATATTAATGAGTACATCCTGCAGTAGCGTTACTCATCTGCTACTTGACTACTGATTTTTTGATTACTCTCGCCCTTGTCTTCAACTTGTTTCCAATATTTCACCCTTTTCTCGCCACTTTGCGGAACCTTTCCGGGAACAAGGGTTCAAACGCTTCGAACGCTTTTGTGTTAAAATTTCATTCTTTAGAAAATTAAAATAAAGCTAATGTTTGTTTTTGTCAGCTCAAAATGAATTCATATACAAACCGCCTCTTTCCTTCATTTTCGACAAAATGATAGAATCCTTCAGAACGTAAATCCTTTTGCGTCACCCTCCCGCACCTCGCGTACATTTGAGCTGTAACTTCAAAGAAATTTCAACACCATTTTATCAGTTTTATTAGATATTCCGAATGAGGCCACTTTGCAACGATTTCGCAGCGATTTCAACAAATTGTTTTGGGCGACAGGAAGGGTTAAAATTTCTTTACAAATCGACTGCGATGGAGCGACGATGCAGGCCAGCAAATCCTTTCGTTCTCCAAAAAACGTACTCGAATAGAAAATTTATTCAATTGTTCGCTCCGAGCATGAATGAACCGTGAAAGAGTTGATAATTTCATGAGACGTTTGATTAGTGGGGCATGATGCACGCGTCTCGGATTAACCGATTCGGTGCGTGTGGCTTTGCTGTCGCAGAAATATAGAGAGCGTCAGAGAGAAAGGCGCGGAGTGTTGTCAAAAAGAAATACAATGAGCTCATCATCATTAACCAATAATTCTCTCAATTCAAAAAATTGACATTTATCTTTTTATTTTGTTAACGAAAACGCCTTTCTCGAATCCTCAAGACTCATTCTGTTAAACATTTTTTTAATGGAAATCTCCTTATGAGTTTCCAATTAGAGTTATTCGTGAAAATAAAGTCTAGATGCAAAAAATGTATAATGTTTTTGGGATTTCGCCGAGTCATTGAAACTTCTGTTGGTGGAAGAACCTCGGCGGTACCTTTTAGTTCGCCGCAACTCCAAGTGTTGATGGAAGCATGACCAGCAAAAGGTCTCTACAATATTTTTAGTAGGAAGAGCAGGGCGGATGCCATTTTTCCATTCATTCGTCTTCACCTCAAATCGCTGTTACATCTGTGCATTAAGGCTTCATTAAGCAAATGATGTCTAGATAAAGCGCAAGCCTCTTCTTTACCTCATCAATATTTTTGCCACCGCAACTATCCTCCTTTTCTCAACCTCTTACCCCGCCTTCGTTCCCCCTCACCGCGCGGTGATCGTTACCTTTGAATCCACTGAAAACGTTCTCTTTTAAACTGAGAATTAATTATGTTCAAGTAAGCAAATCATGTCAAGGGAAGCCGCGAAAATCACATTTTCTCCTTTAGCTGTCAATCTTATTCCACTCCACCCCCACACCACAGCATTATCCCCGCCGCCCTTTCCCCGCCAAACGCTTTGCTTGAATACGCAAATCATGATCTCGGCAGTGATGGATTAAGCAACAGGTGCCTGCAGAGTGTTTGTGCCACGGCGCGCCGCGGCGGCATACTTTGTAACGATCAATCAGCAATCAATCAGTCGAGCGGACGATCGGACGATCGGACCATCGGTCTATCAATCGGTTCGACTTCTCTTCTTTACTTTTGGATTGAAGGCCGCTGGTGTGTTCCATAAAAGCAACATCGAAATGATTTTTCAGTTTTTGATAGGTTAATTGAATGAATGCCTAACGTTAAGTGTGTTGCCGCCATTGTTGTTGTTGATTTTACTATTATTGGCTTGAGGTAGTTCTTCGTCCCAAAATCAATACAAAATATAATACAATACAATACAATACACTAATCCTTTCGTATTGCCACTACCGACTACGACTATGACTACTTCTGGTATTGTTTGAACCTGCTCGGCAGTCATTGCTGCCAGTTCAGAGTTCATTCTCACGAGACTTCATCGCTGAAATACGGTGAAGTATTTCTGATCAAAAAAATATTGATGCATTGTATACAAATTAGAATTGTTTAAAAATGAACAGAGTCAACAAAGCGATCAAAATAAAATAATGCAAGAGAGAAACAAAATAACAAAAAATACATACTTTACATATGTAGGTATGTATATTAGGAAGAAATAAAACCAAAATTATCTATTAGAGCTGATCTCTAATTAAGTTACGGCAAATAAAACAGAAATTAAGTAAAAAATAAACAAAATCAGTAAGAAATGAACAACATAAAAACCAAGGAAGCAAATGAACCATATCATGAATGAATAATTTTAAGTCAATAAGAAGGAAATGCAGTCCAAATGAATTGGAAATGATCAGCATGAAAGGAAATTAACTGGAAATGAATTGCATGAAACGTGAAGGAAAAAACAGAAGAAATGAACAAAAGAGAAGGATGATAATGATAAGAAGCTATGATAAGCAAAATTAAATATGAAGAGAGAATCACGAAAATCATGAGTAAACTGAAATGAGCAAAATAAAAAGTAATTGAAAAAAAAATACATAACTACAATGTTTTCGACAAACAGTTAAGAATAAACCATGTTCTAAAGATTAATAAATGAGGCCAGACAAAATAGTATTGAATAAAAAAGTAGAAAAATGAATGAAGGAACAAAACTTTTTGTTCTATGCTGGTGGTTGTATGAAATGATTGCTGGGAGTATATTTTAGTCTAAAACGGCGGGTATACAATTTTAGCTTCAAATTGACTCTACCAGCTGAGAAAATGAGCTGGAAGCATGGTTGATTTCGCATTTGAATTCTTTCACCGATTCTCTAGGTTTCAAATTCACCGATTTTCTAGTTTTTGAATTGTTTCCGGTTAAAACGAAAAATTCGCAGCAAAACAACTGAAAACGGAAGAGTCACAAATAAATTTTACAGCGTCACAGTCAAGGTCACGCGACCTCTGACACATTAGAGACCGTCTTTGGCACGATTGGCAGTTGTTCCTGTTGTTTTACCGAACTAAAATAATTATTGGATTCTTCAATAAAGTTAAACAACGAGGAAGGAAGTACAAGGAGAAGAAAGGAGAGAGAGAAAGAAGTCAATGCGACGACATCGTAACATTAACAATCGAGCACAAATTGAAGTGCATCCGCTTGAATGGCCACTTCCGCAGAACACACACGCACACACGCACCCAAACACGCTGACACCAAGCACGCACTCACACCAGCTCACCCAGAAAGCATTCATCAGTTTCCTCACCAAAGGATGAAGACGCAGACGTACGTGCCGCTCATGCGACATTCATCAGAAACAGAGCAACCAACGCGTTGTGCAACAAAGTGACCGTATCGCAATTGAAAAATATTCAACAGCACACGTCTAATCTCGTATCAGAGTAGGTGTGGGTGTGGGTGTGGGTGTGGGTGTGGGTGGGTGTCGGTGTGTGTGTGTTTAAATTTCTTTCTGTCAACACGCTCCGAAAGACTATGCCGAGGCCTGCTGTTTCTCAATGAGGGCGCCGCGCGTAGCGTGTGCCGAAGCTCGGGGTGGCTTTGTTGACAGTCGTAAATGAGACAACTAATGACTTGTCGGCGTCTGCGTTTGTGTGCGCGCGTCTCGGGATACACAATAGTTTAAATTTATTTAAAATCAGTGGCTGGAAATCCTTCTCTGGTGGTTATATTAAGCTATGCACACACACACAGACAGACAGACACACAGAATGCGGGTTTGTTGTGAAAGTTCAATTTTCCAAAAGAGAATGGATCAATTCCGGTGGTTTCCTTCCCCTCAAAACATCCTTAGTTTGGGATGGAAAGACTCGCCTTTTCTCTTAGATGAAATAATAACAATAAAAATAATGATAGTGGAAACTGATGACGTTGGTATTGACAATTGTTTTTAAACCCGAAGTAATTCTCAAAAAATTTGCCTGAGACTTTTTACGTTTAAAAAAATATGAATGAAAATATTTGTATGGACATATTTTTTTATTCAAGTAAAGAAGTTGTGGAAATGATAAAACACTACAAGTATTTAGTGTTAATAAAAATATTCTAGGATTAATAATTAAAATCATTTTTAGTTTAGCATATTTTGTGCAGTGAAACCTTTACTTACAAACATCTTCCATAATCGGGCCAATTTGCCAATTTAGTGGAAACAGTTTTTTCTGACTAAAAAGATTGTTAACATTTGTTTGATTGTTAACCCCTTAAGGTTTTATCACGAGTCTGACTCGTGTAAAGTAAAAATTCAAATATTAATTTAATGAAAAGGCTTGCAATTGGCGATATTCAACCAACTGGCCACCTGACTGACAAACTGGCAGACTGCACCTTGGTCGCAACCGCCTTTTACGGATACGACAAGAACATTAACTGGAAAATATGACACTAGAAGAGGAGGATAGTGGAGGGGCGTGCGGGTGTGGTGGTTGTTTGGGGGTTCGTGGAGGCTCCACAGAACACAAACCTGTTTCCACATTTAGAGCTTACGCGAGCGCCTTCAGCGCACTGAAACCACCGCAACGCAATGCAATGCATCTGCGTGGACGCAACGCAACTGGCGCGCGCGCATGCGTTGGTGTGCGCTTGAAAAGCAGACGAAAAGGTAAAAGAAACCAAAACCAACCGGTGCGACAACAGCATCGCACAGAGCAACAACATCCACGAAGTGATGGCGGAGACATACTCCATGCCGCTGCGTCGCTTTAGCCGCGTTGCCGACTGCAGCCAACCACCTTCGCCCTGCTGCTTCTCCTGCCGGCTCATCGGCAACAACAGCAAAAATGTGAAACCAAAAATCTGCCAAGGATGTCTTTCGCTGCGCCGCTGCACCGCTGCACCGCTGCACTTGCAATGAATTTTTATCGCATGATAAGCATCTAACGTTGCCAGCATGGAAACACAACAACAAGGACAGAGAATGAACGACGCCATATTGAAAACTTGCATTATTAATCCATACTCGCCCGTATTGAGAGAATGCGTTACTTGTTGTGGCGCAACGGAAAACCGATCGCAGCTCTTACAGTTTCAGTTTTGTGGCGCGGCACGACTCGGCGAGGAACTCTTAAAAAATGATGCATTTCGAAGCGCGACTATGCACCGATGTATGTCAGACGTTCGTTGGTGTGCGTGGGTCTCTGTGGCTGTCACTTTTGGTAGTTGTGGGTAAAGTTTTCAAGATTTGTAGTGTTCATCGTACAACGTTAAGACTTGAAAGGCTTGAAGACTTGCTGTAGATGAGTATGTGCCTGCGCATATGTATGTGTGCGTGCGCGTCTGAGTGTGTGTGCGTGTGTTCGAACCAAAATACGATGAGAATATTAACTCCGTGTCCATAAAAGCATTTTTAATTAACTAAAAATGCCTACACTTTTTTACTTTCGGCAGTTGTTGCTGCATAAGTATGGCGTGTGTTGTCGGCAATGCTTTTGGGATGTTGTTGCTGCTGCCGCTGGAGTGTTGGTGTCTCTGGGTTGCTGCTTACCACGCCTTTGGGACTTACAGACACGTCAGAGAGGTTGAGACTTTTCATCCGTCAAAACATTGCGCAACGCAAAAACCATTACGTTCGTCGATACGTTTTACAACAATGAATAACCTTAGCCGCTTTACCACAGTTATAAAAATTTTAAAGACAATTAAAATTATTTTCAAATTTTTATCGTATTAAGAAAATTTTAACAATCCGTTGAATTAAAATAGACGTAAGCATTTACTGAGAATCCTACTTTCCGTTCTTTCGTTTCCTTCAAAGATAGTGAATGGTTATTTTTAATTAAATCTGTTTTTCTTTAACGCATCAACTTCATAATTTAGTCATCAGTCATCATCATTATTATGTTGCTGTGGATCAAGTGGAACACCGAAACAAAGTAGGTTCCAAATCGAAAGTCGGTTCTTATGCAATATCAAACCAATTTCGAAGATTGGAAGAATGGCTTCGAAACCTGCTTCGAAAACGGATCATTCTATCGTAACTCAACACCGAATTAGATACAACGGGCCATATTTCCGAGACTAATACGTTATATTAAAGACCATTTATTTTTAAAAAAAGGAAACGTTTGCTGAACTTACATCCCGGAACGCTATTCGGGTGATATCTACACTCCTGCGTTATCCTTTTAATAATCAGGAAGTCCCATCAGTGAGTTTTTTGCATTAATTCATTCAATAACATTTTAACACCACTTCAGTGGCGCCACAGAGGATCAACACACAAACACACACGATTGAGAGTCGCATAAATCACTGTAGAGAAGTCCGGCCAAACGAAAAGGACATCAAACAAGCCAAAAAAGCAGGCCACTCAGTCTCTATCGCATAATGTTTGACAACTCAGTAGAGGCGAAAAGAGAAAAAATCGAGAGGAAGAATGAACTTTTTATGAATGAACACGCAGCACGACCGAAGCAACAACAGGAATGAGGAACAATAACAACCTTCCCACAAGGACATTCAGGAAACATACAGCTTACAGTCGATGTTTTATTGCAGTCGATGTCCGGTGTTTGTTGTAGTTGTTATCGCAGTGGTTGTTGTTGCTGATGCTGATGCTTTTCTAAGTTGTTATTCTGGCTTTTGTCGTCATTTTGTTGCTTATATATGTATGTACATAGTTGTTGTGGCTGTTGTTGTATGTTATTGTTGTCATTGCTGTCACCGTCGGTGTGTTTTTTAGTGAAAGCTCTCTGCAGTATGCGCAACAAATGAATAAAAACATATGAAAGCAGTTGTCCACAGTTCTTTTTTCGCAGCAGTCGAAAACGGGGACGAAAACCGGAAGGCAGGCCGAATAAAAGCCTTTGGCCGATTTAATGCGACTCGAGTGTTCGATTGTCATGTTTCCTGTTTATGATAATGAAGCCTGCCGATGATGATGATGATGGTCGTGGTGATTGTGAATCTGATTATGATTGTGATGATCCAGCTACGCTTGATGGTGCCGGTGATGATGGTGACGATGATGATGAGCGCACTCTCACCAACTGGACCAACAGATTTGTCCGTTCGCTTTGATCAACAATATCTTTTCAATAGACTGAGCTTGCTTGTGTTTATTTCGTCTGTTAGCTTTTATCTGCTGAAAGACAGAGTCCTCCCCGAAGTTCTATGATCGTTCGCTGCATAGAATTTTATTTGGTTTAAAAACTTATTAAAACTATTTAATGGGTTGGTAACGAAATCCTGAAAGACAAAATCCCGAAAGACAAAATCCCGAAACGACAAAATCCCGAAACGACAAAATCCCGAAACGACAGAATCCCGAACGACAAAATCCGGAAAAATCCCCAAAAATCCCGAAATTCTTGCATTGCAATTCTTTCTGCATGCCGGCCTTCGGCCGTGGCAGGGATTATAACCCTCGGCCGACAAAACTATCTACTTGCTGAAAAGTCTTCCTCTATCCAGGGTCCTTCTGCGTGGCGGCCTTCGGCCGGGGTAGGGATTAAAACCCTCGGCCGACAAAACTATCTACTTGCTAAAAAGTCTTCCTCTATCCAGGATCCTTTTCTGCGCAGGCAAAAAGTGTCTTTCTCCATAAAAAAACGGTATGCAATGCTATTTTTTCGGGATTTTGTCGTTTCGGGATTTTGTCGTTCGGGATTTTGTCCGTCTCCACTATTTAATATTATTTGAAAAAACTATTAAAATTATTATAGTTTTGATATTAAAACTATTTGTAATAAAATAAATTTATTACACAGAACATGATTTGTTTTCTTTAGGTTGAGAAACAAATCTGAATTTTATACTATTTTTTTAGGCGAGTTCGTGCTTCTCTCGAGAATGCATAAAAGTATCTTCTTAAGGCACGGCCCTTCCTCATTATTGCTTCTTTACATTTCGACTGCCGTTGTTTTGCCATCGATTTCCTCACTTTTTGTGGTTCCGGGTGGAAAGACTTCCTCTACCATTTCATTTCGATTCTGAGAGGGCTCCATTGTTGTTGTTGGTCCAGTGGTTATTGTTGTCGCTGGTCTCTTCATTTGATATCTTTGTGAAGATCTCTTTGAGTATATCCTTAACATATCCTGTCAATGGTACTCGTTCGTAAATGTTATACTTTTTGTACCTACGAGTAAGTTTGAGATACTGATTTCCGATTATCCTCCATCATGATCATCGTCATCATCGCCATCACCCTCATCATTGTTACAGAAACAACGAAATTAGCCAGATTCGAGCCGCCAGCAAATATCACTCGAGACAATTCGATACTTTTGAAATGTTTCTGAATTACCTCAAGTTGTTTTATTGAATGTCGTTGCTGCGTCTGCGCCTGCGTGCATTGTGTCAGTGTCGCAGTGCCGCAGTGCCGCAGCAATGCGGCGATGCGGCGACGCGGCGACGCAGGATGTTTGCATCACGTTACTTCGCGTACAAAGAAAGAAAATGCTACGTTTCTGGTTCATTATTTTTTCTTCGCTCTTCTTTCTTTGGCGCGATAAAAGTTCGCGCTCCCGCCAGTGCTGTCAAATGATCTGGAATGACAAACACCTGACGGAAACGCATTTGTTTTGTGCTACTGTTGAACTACTCGAATAGTCTTTCTTATTTCTAAAAGATCTTCTCAGGTTCACAACAATTTCTTTAATGCAATCAACCTTTTCTGCAGCGATTTCTTTTGGAGCATTCGTCCACGGACGAAGGAACGCCATTTTGAGATATTTTGGGGTAACTTTTCATATTGTTATTCCGTCAGTCATTCGTTCATGATTATTTATTGATATAAATAAAACAGCGTAGGCGGAGAGGTGCTCTACACAAAAGGGGCGTATTCCAGACAACCCGGTAAAAACTGCAAAAAGGGATTTTGATTCATGTGAGTATAACGAAGTGCTTGAGTTATCATGCGACAGCTGAATACTCGTACTTACTTCAAGGGACACTTTCCGCAGAATCCTCCTGAAATCCGAGCCCCCGGAATTGACTCGAACACACGCAGAGAAATATCCTAATACATTTTTACTCTTCTAGAACCCTGAGAGTTGAACCAATGAAACAAAAGAAGAAGAATTTTTACAGTATAAATTAGTGAATGATCAAAATGGTAACAACAAAAAAGGGGAAAACGTTTCTGAAAGGTTGATGAGAATCAAAGAACATTTAGACTGGCAGCCCCAGACAAATGCACAGACGCAAGAGGGCAGAGAGAAGTTGAAAAACGATAGATATTGGATGGACGGACGGACGAACGGACGCATGGACGGATTGGCACACAACCAGACAGGCGGACAAACGGAGGGGCGGTTGGCCCGGGCGTGTCGTCTTAGAGCAGACGTTTCGTGAGAAAGCTTCATCCGGAGCTGACTGTCCGACTCAACTGCGAATGATCACGTATAAATAATAAAAATTTTTTAAATCTGGCAGTATTTATTGTTGTTGTGCCTTCATTTTTTTCTCTACTCAGTTGCGCAAAGGTCGAGGTATCGAGAGTGCGAAGGTACCAACATCGGAATGGCCTTTATTAATTATCATTCTTATCATCACATCACCGCGATGGTGATCACCTTCATTATTACCACTATCAAAACCGTTGCCACCATTACCAACAACATCTTCATTATTGCCGACATCTGCCGAAATCTTCAATATCAACACAAACATCACCCTAATTATCATTATCATTATCATCACTCTCATTATCGCCAGCATCGGCAACACCGTCCAGCTGCAAGAGCGGCAGTAGAAGCAGCAACAACAACAGCAACAGCCCAAAGAATAATTCTCGTTGCGGCAAAAACAAATGGCCAACACTGTCTTGACCCTTAGCAGGTCTTCCGCAGGTCATTTGCAAAATACGACCATGTCCTTGCGTCTGTTGCTGTCTTGACCGCTCCAAAAAATGATCCAGTTCGCCGCAATTTTTTGGTTTTCCTGAGAATTTATCAAAACATAAAACCAGAAAAAACACAAAACATAAAATCAAAACCGAACAAATCCATACATAAATATAAATAAATAAACTCCTAAGAATTATATCCCAGAAAAGAAAAAAAACAGAATCATTTCGAGATTCGGACTCGATAAATCAGTTCGCCGTGGGCCCTTCGGCTGTGAATTTTTCATTTTTCGATAATTATGGAGTACATGCGTCGAGAGTATCGCATCGCATCGCATGGCATCGCAACGCACCACATCGCTTTTCATTTCGTTTCCTCTGCAACGCTCTCCGCCCGGCTGCCAGCAGTTGCCCGTCCTGGCAGCGTCTCGCGGCTCTTGTCTACCCCACAAGCTCAGCGCTTCAGTCATGATGCGCAGCTGAGATAGACTTATTGCTTCATCTCCTTTGTCTGCATCACTTTTCTTCTTCTTCTGCTTGCTCCCATTCCTCCAATGATTCTCAGTTTCTGTTTAAATCGATTTCATTTGTCTTTTTTAATGCATTTTCAGTGAATTCCTTAATTATTATCTTTATTATTATTCTTTAAATATTATCGTTAACTCTTTTCGAACCAAGACTGTTTTCAAAATATGTATTAATATTTTGACTTTATTAAAAGAAATTCTTTTTATTGTTATCGTTGAGGGGAGAAGGTTTGTGCTCCCGTGGACCCCCTTAAGTACGCCACTGCAAGAAGCATAGAAAATATAGAAACGCACACGAAACTAATATGAAAAAACAATTCGATTTTTTAACAAGGTTTTCCGTGGGCAAAACCTGGACAAAGACAAACATTACACACCTTTTACCACCCCCACAAACACACACTCACACATACACTCACACACTAACCAAACAAAATAAACTGTAGGCAGATTCAAAGACGAGCTTTTTCGAGCTCATTTCGAAGCGGAGACAAAAATGAAAAATTCATAACGAACGACTCGACGCAGCGACGGAAGGCAATTGTTAATGCAATAATTCACAATAAATGCTTTCACACGCACTTAAATGACAACTAAATAAGTAAACAAATAACCGCTAGTTTGAACAATCGGACAATCGAACAATCGAACAAACAAACAAAGGCGCACGACAAATCAGGAAGCAACGGCAAATGGACGAACACACGGCAAACAAAGAAACGAGCTAATCATCGTAAGCAGTAAGAAAACTGACGACGGACAGGCTGACAAACGGACAGGAGGACAGAATAAACAAATAAACACACAATCCGTGTAGAGACCACGAGAAGACACAAACGCGTTGGAGCAATACGACGCGTCGTCGTCCATTGAACGAGAGTGTGACCAAATCGGACAAATCGGAAAACCGGGGAAAATCGAACACGCGTAAAAGAAAATGAACGCCTCGTCATTGTGGAGCCATTAGTAATGCCAGACGCGCTCTCTGGCGACCGCAACAACAGCGCTGAAGCCAATAAAAACAAGGACAACAACCTTAAGGGCCATAACAAGAGCGGCAAACACAACAACAACAACCCACGACTCGATGAAAATTAGTACAGATGTCACCAACCGAGTGGCGTGTTCTTCGAAGCGTCAGGACTGGTGAAGACGTTGTCCGCACCGACAACATTATTCTCTCTTTATTTCGCTCCGTCCTTGTTTGCAATGAAACAGTTTTCTAAACGGTAAAGTGGCAGTATCTGATTGAACAGATGTACTTGGACCATATGGTGATATGCTTAACATAGGAAAGGACACGTTCTTTATTGACTCGCGCAGCCCTCAAGCAAATCAAGGGGCCTCTGAATGGAGAGAAAACGAGATCACCCAAGAGGCCTTTGCGGATATGTGACCTTTCACTCGGGAAAATAAGGACCAAACCAACTCTTTTGAAGTGCTCCGATGAAGCACGATTGCCGCGTTCTGCCGAATGAACGCCTGAACGAAAATGCCTGAATGAAATAATTTAAACTTGTCATTTCGAAATCTAAAACATATTTCGGACACAGACGGAGGTCCCCAGCGCGTACAAGATATTAATTTTATTAAACAAAAGCGATTATGTGTAGCGATTCCTGTACAATAAATAAATTTTCCAATCCAGAATCCAACCGCGTGCCGTCATATTGATTAATGGTCTCAAATTATCAACTCAATCAATCAATTAATCAATCAAGGAGTCCTTCTAACTCGAGCTGCAATCAAGCTCACACTCTCAAAGCAACCGCCTGCATCTAGTCCAACCTCTCTGGTGGCCAGCCTCTAGTATTTGCCTGCAAAGCTTGCGGTTTTACACTTTAGGGCTCAAGAGGGCGGCACCGCCACCACGAGACCAATAATTACGCCGAGTGCCGAACTGAGACGACGACGACGGACGACTCAACTTGTTCGAAAGTGTCCATGCAAAAGCGTGAAAGAGCATCGTCGTATTGAGGAGCGAAGAAACGAAGAGAGGTTGAAGAATTGTCCTCCTTACCTCTAAACTATGACCGACCGAAAAATGAGTGACCGTTTTACCAATTCAATCGTTCAACTGACCAATCGATCGGTCGGCCGCCGCCGTCACATCCCCTCCGCACTGATGACAGATAGTCACATTTAAGAGAGCTAGATTGGATCTTGCAGAGATCCATGTATGCACTCGAAGGTGCCCACTGTCCCGAGTGGCTCCAAAGACTGTGAGGAAGTAGAGTGCGCCGACCGCAACGCGTTAAGTCCACGCACAGGCGTGCAGTCCATCCCGTCCGCGGCCACTTGGTTGGTTGGTAGGTCGGCGGGCGGCAGGGCAGGCCTCGTCGCATGGGCGCAAATTTTAACCGCGGGCTTTGTAACAAAATCTGATTGATTTATAACCGAGTTCTTTGGGATGGTCCGCTTATGCGATATTTCGGCTGGAGCGAAACCTTGCGCCATGCTTTTCGTTGTGGTCGATTCGGTTGTGGTTTCCTTTCGGGGATCGTTTGCGGCTTAAGCACTTAAGTGTTTTTTGGATAAATTAAATGATGATAAATGATGATGTTGTGATTTGTAACCATTTGTTTCTTTAATGTTTCTTTGCTTTGCTTCAGGTTTTTCTTTTATTTGATGTTTGTTGTTGGCTTTTTTCGAAAAAAGTGCGTGGAAAATAATGGCTTCTTCATTGTTATTTTGAAAGTGCAAAAAATTTACTAAGTTCGCCAATTACTGATTCTGACTTAAGGATGTAGAGAAGGAGGAGGATGATGAGCAGTATGAAAATGAATGCACCGATTGCTTCAACAAACGGTAAGTATGTCAGCACCAAAAAAGTGGGGGCTGCATCTATTATTTTCAAGGACTACCCACTAAAACCGCTCCGTCGGGAATAATCGAATCAAGGCTCAGACTTGGGCCTTTTCATCGCCGATTGCGGCCGATTGCAGCCGATTGCGGCCGATTACGGCCGCGCCATTCCAACGATTTGAGATTGAAGTTACTTCGAAATATTTAGTTGTATTTAGGACGATGGTCAAGGATCCGGGCGTCCTAAATAAGAAGAAATGAAAAGGGAAGTTTATACTTTCGCTCACTATTTCCAATGTTGTTCTCTATTTCTTGTTATGGAAAAAACCCAAACTTCTCCTTTACCTTCTAAAACGAAAAGGCATGATTACTATTCACCCTTTTGGCTTTCAAATATTCGGCATCTTATTTAGTACGAGTCTGTCTTTGGTAGGACTTAACTTATTTAGAATGAGATGAAATGTACAAGAGGCGCCTCATTCTCCTCTAGAGATGCTAAACACCATCGAAATATGTATCTCGTGTCCGCGAACAGAAACAGTAGTCGTCGCTCACTCCGTGACACTGCGCCACTTCACAGTCAAAAAGTGCCGCATTTCTTCCCGGAATTCCCGAAGAACTTGACACCTCCTTCAACTGACATAAGTCACAATTATCCACTTAAGTACGGCATGTAAATTGAAATTTATGCGTGTCAAAGAAGCGTTCCAGCAACTTGCTTGCGCTGGAAGACGAGGGGCGACGAGGGGCGACGAGGGACACTTGCGGGTTGGTATCGGGTACAGCGACCATCTTAAAACTCAAAAGATGTTACGCAATAAATGATACATAACGATTTTATATCGGCCATATCACTTTTCATTGGGTCCGTTTTAGTGATTCCTGTTCAGTGATTCCAAATCACGAAAAAGAATTCAATTTTCGACTTGAACATTAAGTAGACCTTAAAAGAAAGGGCTAAGCAGGTCGTCCCTTAAAGGTCGTGCTGCGAGTACTAATAAACATCCGTCAGTGGTCCCTGTTGTCAAGCCGTTAGGAGTGTACTGTCGTTGGTAACAGCATTACTGGACTAACTGTCATGCTGACGGCTTCGCCACTATCCTAACCGCTGCGTATTGCAACATCCTTATCAGAAGGCTTGTCCTCATCTCGGCTACTCTCGCAACAAGCTGTTGTCATCTCTATCGCTGCCGCTTCCAGCGACCGCTGTTTATGTCAGCCAGCTCATTGAAAGTGGTTGACCAACACATCGCATGCCCGAAAGGTTCGACCGTCGTCGTGTCCATCGGTGTCAGCATCAGTTTTCAACACTTTGTAGTCATTTTCCGAGCCGCCTTTTTCCACAGAACTCCCTTAAGTGCATTTTCCCCGGTATCTACGAGGAAAGTACGCACACAAACGTGTACGTACGCGCTCTGCGACACGCTTTGCCGGACAGACGAGAAGTCGGACGGAGGCACATGATCGGGCTCGGCTCTATCGAACTCCGACGCATGGACTTGTGCAGATTATCACCGGGTTACAGATAACAAGTTATGAAATGACTTAACTAATGCTCGTAGTGAGAAATGACAGATGAAACAGCAGAAGGAGAGAAAGGAGAAGAAGTGTTTATTTAAGGATAATACAAAGGAATTCTTTTTGGTTGCTTTTTTCTCGAAGGTCGCTTTGGTGCCTTGCTCTGTTGTGCCTGCTGTGGGTTTGTGGTTCAGGAGGCGTGTACTTGACATGGTCATCGAAATTAAAAAATGTATGTCTTCTATTTTGCCGGTTGTTAGTTATTCTATTGTTAGGTTTTTCTCTGGTTTTTTTTTTTTGTCAGAAACTGTTCATGTGAATTTTTCAACATTTGTTCTTATGCGTTCTTGATCCTTTCTTGCCTTGATGTTCATAACTTAGGCCATTTTGGTTTCTAGGAGTTGTTTGTATATATGTCTGCCTTTGAGGGCATATTTTTATTCGATTTGTTATTTTCTGCAAGAAATAGAAGCAGTTTCAGTGACGACGGATTGAAATGATTCGCGAAGTTATTTGTTCTCTTAGTTTCTAAACTTGTACACAGATCAGGTTAAAGCCCAAAAAGAGTAAGAGAAAGGAAGTATGTAATCCATTGCCAAACCTTGAACGAGACTGACATACAGTTGAAAGCGTGCGGGACGAGTCTTAAATGCCAGAGAATCGCGCCGTCCATATTCAGGAACCTTTTGAACTTGTAGAATTTATAGCGACCACACACGAATCCTCAGCGCAGCGAGCATTAATAGTATAAAAGTGTAAAGAGTCGGAACGAGATCGCCATCGCATTCATCAGATAATGAAGTCTAATTACGAGCAGTTCTCTACATCAAAAACCATCCTCTACCAATATACGAGTATAAGCCTTCTTCACTCTATATCAAAACCACGCTTTACGAATATACGAGTATG